>VZRN01000631.1:1314858-1359115 GCA_013397935.1 Dasyornis broadbenti
CTCCACGGCCGCGCCGTCTGGGAGGGAGGGAGGGAGGATGGGAGCCCGCGGGCAGCGCCCTCCCCGCCCGCCCGGCATCCTCTGCCCACCCGCCCGGCATCCCCTCCCCAGAGCAGCGGCCGCCCGCAGGCACCGCCCTGCTACGCGAGCGTACGGGAAGCCCCGGCACCGCGGTACAGCCGGTCCCCGGCTCCTCCGAGCGGCGGCGGGGAGGAGGACCGGCATGCTGGTGAAGCCCGGGGCTTGGTAGGGGTTTCTCCCCACCGGGGTATCTCCCCATTTTTAGTTTCGAAAAGAAAAGCGCAGGCTGTAAGCATCTGCCGCGGTCAGCTGGAGCTGCGCCGGAAAAAGTGAGCTGGGTTATGCTAAGATCCGCTTGTATGGACAGCTCAACTTCCCTGCTCAGCGTCCCGGCACTACAGACTGGCCGCAGGGCACAAATGAAAGCAGCCATGAGTGTTTCTGGATCGGTCAGATGAGGACTTCTAAAACAGCTGCATTATTGCGTTATAGTTGCTGTGTCTTATGTTATATATTACGTTGCGGTATTAAATTGATGTGGGCTTTTTGTATTACTCAGGTCTATGGCTGTTGTTATCTCAAGGGTGCCTACATTACACCATGGTGGAGGGAAATGTCTGTTTCTTGTAGGCTAAAGTGACAGTTATACATTGCTGAAAAAAAAGATCCCCAAGAGCTACGATTACAGGAGAAATGTGATTAGCAGTGTTTTTTCTGCCCTTTCTTTTATCTGAGCAACTCTCCCAAGCAGCTATTGAAAGGGATACTATGTCATATCTGCCTCCCCTGTGTAAAATGATATCATTGAAAGAACCAGATGCCTTTATTAATTGTGATTTGAAGTTGGCTTGTGAAAAATACAAAGGGGGCAGAGTAATTCATTGACATATACACAGCAGCAGAGGAAGCAGCAGGTCTTAACACACACAGGGAAGGTCCCAAATATTTGCCTCGACTACGTCCCTGTGGCTCTCCAGTCGGTGCTGTTTATATTTAGTGAACAACCTGTATCTGGTTGTGGCAGAGGTGTTTCTGAAGTGGTGCTGCCCTGCTGTCCAGGAGTCTCCAGAAATGGTGTGGTCCCTGCAGTCAGCTGTGGTTTGTGTTTGCTTGGGATAACTTTGCACTGACATAGAGTGTTTTTAATGACATCCTAAGGAGAAAGGGAATAATTTTTGTTTAATTTACTTTTCCAGGGGTCAAGGCATTCCTGGGTTTTTACTCTCGTTGGCTGCATATCTGCCTAGGTTTATTTGAGCTTTAAATTGTTCAGTACTCTCCCTCTCTTCTGCATTGCTCAGTTCTCCATAGGCATTGCATAATAGGACTCAAAGCTTCAAGCGGCTTGGGAAAGGACGTTATGCTTCGCTACTGGGAAACAAAGTGGGCATGGAATGATTAAATCCCAGAGAAGATACCCAGATATTTGTCCTCAGTAGGATTTATTTGATCATGCTCTGTCACACTGGGAGGTGCTGCCCCTGTATAGCCTTCAAAAGATCACTCAGTCTTCTGCAACTACATGAGTCACAAAGCTTTGTTTTACATTAACGAAATAATTGTGCAACCCTCAAAATCATGAGACCTGATAACAGCCTGTCCTCCAGCCAGCTTCCCTGTCTGGTTCCCTCTGGCATAAGAAGACAGGGAGGGATTCCAGATTCTCCTCCTCCGTACCTCCTACCCACCTCTCATCCATGTCTGCCAGTCTCTCCTGTCTCAGCTTTTGTGTCCCATTAATATCAGGAGGATCACAGGCAGTGACAAAACCATTCTCCTGAAGACTGAAGTGAACCAACTAATCTCTGAATTTTATGCTATCTCTGTTCCAAAAAAACTTCAAATGATATTAAAAAGGTGGTACACAAATGTGACACATTCCCGTCTGAGAATAGGAGCAGTATGTTGTCAGAGTAACAGAGTCATTTAGGCTGAAAGTTACAGATTACAACTGTGTCCTTCACACTTAGAAACAATTTTATGACTACCTAGTCCAGGAAATGAGGCCACTTAGATCTACAGTGCAGCTATTTGTGCAGTAAAATTTATCTATTTGTTGGAATGATTTTCCTCTGGTTTATAGTCTTCTGTTCCTAACTCAAATATATACACATATGTGTACACACACGTACACATGCTTGCATGATAATGTGCATTTTGAATTGATGACTCTGCTTTGTCTAGTTCCTGAAATTCTTCTCATCTTTAAAACTTATTTTAATTAAAAACTCATCAAGTTTTTATCTCTATCTTAATCTGTTCTCTTATGCAGTTCCAGTTAGCTGTGATTTACCTGTGCAAGTCTAAGCAAAGGATTGGGTTCTGAGGAAGTAGATGAGGAAATGGAAGATGCTTAGAGACTGATACTGATGCGGATCAGGACAACTCTGCTCCCAGATTATGCCCAGGGGTATCTTCCACTTCTCTTGAGAGCATTTCTGGGAACAGCAACCTCTGAAACTTTTGCTTCAAAGCTTAAAGCTTTATTCTATGTCACCCTGTCAGTTTCATAGTGTGAAATAACAAGTTGCCCCGGGAAGGCATCATAATATCTTTTTTTGTTATTGTGTCGCCATGTTGTCCCTACCCTCAAAACACAAACTGCATTTCTAAAGGACTGTCAAGTTTCTTTTCAGATAATAGCTGTAAAGGACCAGGAAAAAGGAGAGCTGGGATGGGCTATGTTCCTCCAGCGTAGCCCAGGACTTCCAGTTTGATTTCAGGGCAGACAGATCTCCTTTTTCACTTAGTTCCTGAGCAGAGGATCAGTGGCTGTGAGTAGCAGAGCTTGCTGTGGGGCATTTCAATAATATGGACAGATCTTCATCCAGCATAGCTCCAGTAAAATCAAGCTGCAAGAGAAGGGAGGAGGCAGTGTAGCTTTTCTCTGCCTTCTTATATTTTTCCTTATTCTCGTATCTACTCACCTCTGTTTATTTTACCCATTCTCTTGTCTCAGGTCCTGTTCCCTCAGCCCTCAGCCCTCTACCCCTCCTGGCAGTCTTGTTGTACATTGGAGCTGTCTCAAAATTTGCCATCTGCCATGCTCAGTGGTGCCCACTCTCAGTAGTGGGGGTAGGAGGAGTAATGATCTCTGATGTCTTTCTTATATCCTCAAGTCTCCAGCATCATGTGAAAGTCATTATTATTTTTATGTTCTGAAGCAAAGATGAAACTCTGATGTCTTTTGGGGTAACTGCAGAGCCATCCTCAGTTTCACATGAATCACTTTTAGTGCAGAGTGCCTCTTTGTCAAAACTTGAGAAAAATGCTGAGAATGTGACAGAGTGCCTCCTAAAAGCTCCAAGTAACCAAGCAAACAATAAATTCAGACCCCTCTATTAACATTCTAAAGCTTCTGGAGCCAGGTTCAGGATTTCCAGGGTGCAGGATCAGGATTTCTGACCTGTAGGAGCTGCCTGTAGCTCCTACAGGTCAGAACACAATTCACCACGAATGTGACTCCTCTCTTTGCCATCCATTGCGTCATACCAGCTCAGCTCCCTGACCATGTAGCATTCCTCTTGCTATTGTACAGTAAACAGCATAGCAGACTGCTGGGACTTTTTGATGCTGGTGAAAATTATGCTTATCCAATAGGAAAAAAAACATAAAATTCCTATTGACCAGCCCATCTGGAAGTTCAGCAAAATAAGTTCCTGCTTCTAGAGCTAACACACAAATGACACTGCTTGCTGCAACTATCCAAAAAGCTGACATTGAATTTACATCTGCAGGCAAGAGTTTCAGGACTGGGAAAAGTAGCTTTCCAGGAAGAAATTTTAAATAGTGGGGTTTTGGTACAGTTAAACAGCCAAAGACATTCTGGAAAGAAATGCTTGCAGTTTTTAGAGCTGGCAAGCTGTGCGTCCTACTTCGGAATTCTGCCGGAGAAGGCTCCGCCGCAGTGTCAGAGGAAAGGAGCCAATGGGAGGCTGTTATTCCATGTAATTAGACAGGAGCAGTTGCATGTGGGCTGTGCATGGGGAATATCGAGCCTTTGAAGACTAAGCAGGATGTCTGGTTCTGTATAATGTGATGAGCTGTATTAAAATCTTACTGCATATTTTTAAAAACCCTGGACTCAGTTGACAAAACAGATTTAGGATGCCACGTGTATTGCTCAGTGTGTCAAAAAGAGGGAGCTGGCTTCTATTTCAAAGGCAAGGCAGAAATATCTCTACCCGTGAAACATTTTCGGATACTTGTTACTGCATACAGTGTCCAGACTATTCCAGAGGTTAAATCTTCCATTTGTCAGAAGTTATTTTAGTAAGTCCCTAGGATTAAGTTGTTTTTGGCAGTATTGGAGTAGTAGCAAACAAAGACAGAGAGATGGAAAGGAAATTCTCCTAGAAGCAGGAAAATCCGTCATCTTCTCTAACCTGAAGTGACTGATCCTTTTTCAACTGGAACACCCCTGGCTCAGGCACAGATGGTTCAGCTGGAGTATCCTCGTGCATGGGCAGTGGAAAGTGAAAGGGCGCCCTATACCTTCCAATTAATACTTTCCAGAAACAAACAAAAAGTTAAACAAAAAGTTATCTCATTTCTAACTTGGAAGACAAATGTAGGATGATTCTGACTTCCCAATGCTACTGCAAAATGATCCAAAGGGACTAAAAATGCTTTGACTGCTTCTCCACACAGACTAATACCCATTTCTATCATGGAAGGATTGCCTCAGCAAACTGAGAGCTTCAAGTGGAGGTAGAGGATAAGGATGAGGGGAGATCAAGTTTCCTTTTCTTCCTGGTGACCAGAACTGGCAAGTGCTGAATTCAAAGTGGTCTTCTCCAGCGCATATTTTCACCTTAGGCACACAGTGCAGATACAGATTCATCAGGGAAACTGTTTTGAACCTGAGAATTACTGGAAAATGGGCACAACATTATGAAATTAGGATTTATCTCTGGTTAAAAGTTAATTTTGTTTGAGAAACAGCATGTGTTTAAACACAGAGGCTCTTCCCATATGATGAAAAGCCCATACACTGTCAGACTGTTAGGAAATTCCAATGGTGTCAGAATAGATACAAAATCAGTTCAATGATGATAAACTGATCCAGGATAAGAATTAGTAAATTTAAAAGAAATTTACACAGGCCTTAAATATCCCACTCCAAATCTGCCCAGAATTAACTCTCAGTAATTTTGATTAATGCTGTAAATTAAATTGCTGCCTAAAAAAGCAGAGGACACATTTACATTGATTTGACTGCAGATTCTCACCATGCAAGAGATAGAAATGTAAAATCTGACTCATCTGAGGAGCTCCTACAGTGACAGAGGTAGCAGGGGTTTAGCTTTTTGAGTAAGAAGTGTGCCGGTCTTGCTGTTTCTGACTCTAATATTCCACAGTGGCACCTGGCCTGTTAGAGCTCTTATGGAAAAAACTATCCCACCAACCATGTTAGAATCTGAACAACTCTATCATCTCTACACTTCTACAATCTTCCAAATCCAGGGACCCGAAGGGTTGTGGTTTCCTAGGATCATCAGAGCAGAATAATGACAATAATGAGTTCTTTGCACTTGGGAGTTGCAATTTCCAGAAAAACGCCTGTGCCAGACGACGCCCACGAGGTGGCAGCCTGTGCGGGAGAAACCTGCAGGAAAAGAGGATTGTCCTGAACACCTTCCCCCTTCCCTCTGCAGCCAGAAGTGGCCTCTGCTCTGCAGCCCCGGGCAGCACCTCTGCACCGGCTTTAAGGGGTCGGATGATGCCGAGCAGATGTGCCAGCCCTCACCTGCACCGCTGGATCTGATGAGTGGGAAGCAGATGAGACACACTGACAAGCAGGAAATACCACGGAGTAACCAGGCAGGCTGGGGTGATTTAGAGGAACAGTGGGAAAGTTACATCCCTGAAAACACAGGAGGGGGATGCAATGAAAGACACCTAGGAGGCAGATGGCCAAAAAACACTTCGTGCTGATAAGCAGCAAAAGAGCTCTGAGTTTGTGGTGCAATAAATATACATGAGCACAGGAGGGTGCTGCTCTTTCTCTGACTTAGCAGAAAGCAGCATCTCTCTGCCCTGCTCCGCGGTGCTATCAGCTTACAGGCCTCAGAAGGGCAGGTGTTTGTCCATCCTGGTCAGAGCCCTTGGTGATACCAGTTGCTAAATAACCCCAGATCACTGCATATTTCTAGAGTAAAGTGACATCCATGTGAAGGGCAGATTGTTTGAGGTGATGACCAGCACAGCCAGGAGTCTGCTTGAAAAGCACGCAGGACTGTCACCCTGCAAAATGCTGGTGCAGGGGAAGGTGTGAGTAATTTTACTGTCATCGCTCTCTAGCTGAGGTTATAAATCTGATATTGGGTGATTTACATTCCTATTGCCCTTGTGTTCAGCTGTTCAAGGACAGCCCAGAATGTGGCACATAATTTGCCCAAGCTGGAGGGGCCAAGACCCCAATTTCTATTGGAAAGAGTTCTATGGAAACTACTCTACAATTTTGGACTGAGTATCATTTGCCTCTCCTTAGCACTGTGGCAGCTGGTAGTGAGGGCACAAGGATGGGTAAGGAAGGGCACGAGAAATGGTCTAAGACAGCAGGTCAAATCAGAGATGAGTGTGACAGAGAAGCCTGGTGTCCTTATTTACATGCCTAGGTTGTCCTGCGTGCAGGACAAGATTAACACCTGCAGAACCTGTTGCAGCATCAAAAAGAAAAGGAAAAAAAAAAAAAAAAAAGGATAGAAATATGTGAAGGTTTGCATTTTTAAAAATAGACGTAAAATAGAAATTTTTTAATTTCTTTTTTTAAATTTTAGAAGTAAACTCCATTGTAGAGTTGGAGGGGTGCAAGAGGAGCTGTATCGTAGACAGTAGAGAGGCTTTTAACAGAAGAAACAGAGATGCTGACATTTGCTTCTAAGCCTACTGATGGAATTTGAGACCCACAGAGAATGACTCAAGAGATTGCAGCTCCTACTCACCCACTTGCATCTGGTTCCAAACCTCACTTACATTATGCAAAAGGAATTAATCAATAGGTCTGTTTTCCTCCTGGAAAGCCCACAGTAAAGAAGGCTTGGCTTCTCTGACACAGTTCAATCTCCAGCTGCCAGAAGCCCTGTCCAGCCTGACATCCCTGAACAGCTGCATGGGGTTACCTCCTTGGCCCTTCACTGGGACAGCATGGACAGCCAGTTTCTGGGTTCAGAGGGGGAGACCATGGCTGGCAGGACCAGCTCTTTGAGGATAACAGGATAGAAATGTTATTGTTTTAGGGCAGCTTCTAAGCCCTTTTCCCTGCCTCCTCACAGTCCTACTTTTATGAGCGCATACAAGACCCCTTTTTTGGAAGCTGGTGTTTATCCATACCTGAGCTGAGCAGTTTCCCCAACTCAGGACCTTTGCCTCCCCTAACGGTTGCATCACTGGTAAGAAATTGCATCTGAACCATTACAGAACGGTGGGGTCTCACTTTTCCAGCCCAGGCAGTGCGCAGATCATTTGGACTGGCACCTTCCCAAGCACAATGTACTGAAATGTCACTCTGCTCCTGGGTGAAGCTTGGCTTCTTCCCAGCTTGTCTTCTTCTTTGGCTTGCAGCATCTGTGCATCTTGCCCTCATTTCTTGGCATGCAGATGCCTGAAGGTGTAGAAGACGGTGCTCTTGTTAATGTTGGGAAAGTGAAAATAGATGTATTTAAAGTCCCAAAGGCATTTTGCCAGGATACTTCTTGCCATCGTGCAAATGGCCACTTTTTGAATGGACCCCCAAATGCAGGGTAGATGCTTTGAAGCAGCACAGGGAATGCTCAAGGCCTCCTAACAGGGCTTTAGCTGCTCAGAGTCACTTTAAACTGGGTCATTTTTAATGCTTCTCACAGGCGGCTCGAAGCATAACTTTAAGCCTTTGGATTTGGAACTTTGGATTTAAGGTTTCAATGATAAACTCTGTATGTGGATTTTGGCCATCCCCTTCCTCCGGTGGTGTTGCATTTCCTTTTTAATTTTGGCAGATTTCCAAGGGCGCCAGACAATCAGGGAACAGGAATTTGACTCAAGTTCAGACAATGTGCCACAGAGCAGCCCAGTTCTCTGATGATGTTTGCATCTCACACCAGCTTCCTTTCGAGCAGAGCCTGCTGGCATTGCTGTGGCACTGCACAGGGATGGCCACAACTGTGTTTCAGGCCAGTGAGAATCAAAGCCATTCCCGAAACACTGGGAATGTTTGGAAGCCGAGTTCTTATATGAGTTGCTAAAGAATATCCTGTTTCTGAAAGCCCTCTGTCACATGGAGACTGTTAAATAATGAATGCCAGCATGCATAGCTAAGTGTGGGCATATGAAAGGAACTGTTTTCTGAGCACCAACTTCTCAGCCTAGCAGCAGCAGGACACAGTTTACCTAAATTTGCTTAGCTAATTTTTTCTGTAAGTTGATAATAGCTTTTTCCTTTCAGTCATTAAATAGCTTCTGGTAAGAATTTATTTTCCTGAGGGAAACAGGAAAGACTTGGAAATCTCTGAAGAAAATGAGAAAAAACCCCTAGCACAAATGGTAATTGTGTGTTCTACATTCCAAAGCATTTCATTTCCCCTCCTGAACTGTGATTTGACATCTAGAGGAAAGGGGGTGGCAAAACCCGATTAAACCAGGCTCAAGTTTGGGCAGCACAGCATCAGAGCCAACATTTGTCCCAGGTCCTGCAAGGTTTTAATCCTAGGCATGAAACAAATCAAAATCAGTTCTTTACCCTGTCGTGGCCATGCTGCAAGGGAAGAGCAGATACTTGACAAAGGTCAACAGAAACCCAAAGGCAGCTTGTGGAGCTGGCCCTGTGCAGCCCCGTCCTAATTAAAACACTCAGGGAGTGGCTTAAAGTTACATGCCAGAGTTTTGTCAGCACTGATGTGGGCAAAGCAGTACTGCTCTACCCTGTTCTCCCTGTTCCCTCCTAACAAGCCTTATCTTCCTGGCTGAGTTGTCTGATGATGATAAAGGTGATTCTGGCCCCTCTAGAGACTGCCTGTCCCTCACCAGGCAGTTCACTGGGCAGTGTCACAGGATGATTCGATGGTGGCCTCAAGTAGGCTGGAGTTCATAGCAAACACAGAGGAATTCAGCAGTGGCATGGAAGTCAGTATCTGCTTAAATACTCAGTATTCCAAATACAGGTATATTGAAAGGTGCTAACTTTTTGAAGCCAAAAGGCATTCTTAATGTTCATGAAGCTCATGATGTGTCAAGAGCTTTCTTGTGCATGGAGATGGAGGAAAATCCCACCTTAATATTGCACAACAAGGTTTTTAAGATTTGCTGGTCTCAATTCCATTTTTACTTTGTTGTTCCATAAAATCATGTGTTAGGAATAGATTTATTCTCGGTACTAGGCCAGTTCCTTGGAGTCTCTGATTGCCAAATACATATTTTTTTAAGTGAATTTATATTAAAAAGTAGCCATTTGTAAGCAACCAATCTATTCAATAACATTTCTCTCTGTGGTACATTTATGCTAGAAATCCAGAAATGAGACACTCTGAAATGGCAGCATCCTGAGAATGCTCTCTCCATTTGATTTCCTTCTAGCCTGAATTTTCATAACAGTTACATTTGGGTTTCAGTTATACACTACACGGCTGATGAATATTAAACAAGGTCTACAGACATTGCTTGGGTTTGCTTTTACAGACTCTACTTGTACAGAGATACATTTTTTTTATGGTGCCCTTCTTGGTGCCCTCTATTCCACTCTTTTATTGTTCCCAGGTTGTTCTGAGAGACAAGTGACAGTATGAGACAGGAGGAGAATGATTAGATTTTGCAGGGAAATTATACAGAGTAGAAAATCAATAGCTAGATGCTCCCTGGGACTGCCTAAAACTTCTTTGAAGAATAATTAGCTTGCAAGAGAGCTCTGGTAGCTGGAATTCCTCCCCAATTCTGTATGCATAAGATAAAGTTAGTCTGGAATAAGCAGTGTGCTTTCAGATCTCTTTGCTGATCTGGGGAAATGATTCATGAGGAGAGAATGAAGAAATTAGATAGAAGAGGTGTGGAAGAAAACCTGACTGACCACATCCATCCTGGGCTCCAAAGCAAGGAACAAGCAGCAACAGAAACAGGGAAAACCCAGCAGAGCAAAGCTGCTGGAAATTAGGGGCTGGGGCTCAGCACCTGCTGATCCAGGCGCCTCTGTTCAAATGACAATTATCCACTGGACTGGCAGAGCTGAGGGATTACCAGAGGGGGGAGTCCAGCCCACTCCACAGCTGTAAGTGATTCATTTACTAAGCAGCAGCAGATCCAGGGCTGCATTTAAGCAAACTGCCTTGGGTGGAGGTTAAAAAAGGTTTCCTGGATTTGGAGGGGACAGTGGAGTGCAGCAGAGGGTGCTGAGTGAGCTCCACCATTGTGTGCTAAACCTTTGACCATTTGCAATGGGCTGCTTTCCTCTGGGATGTTGCTACAAGTAGCCCTAAAGTCAGGAGCTGGAATAGCTGTGTTAGTGTGAGCTGGTCTGGGCAGAGCTGACCTGGGAGTGGGATCAGTCTTGCTCTCCAGAGCTGTCAGAACTATGTCTTTCAGAAGCATAAAAATACCCTTGGAATGCACAGAGACTTGCTGCAAGAGGTGTCAATAGCAGTTCGTGGCAGACTAAGTGACATCTAATCTATTCATTATCTCCCTGGAAGAAAGGACTAATAAGGCTGAAGAATGTGCTGGAGGCATAATGTAACAGGTATTAAGGGAGATTTGAGAAAGATCTAACAGAATGAGAGAATGAAACAGCACAGTAGTAAAAGAAGTCACCATCGTGGAGATGATCACAGGGTATTGGAGAATAATTCAGACTTTTCACTCCTAAGAGATTAATGTTTAGTATTTGTTGTTATTTCCATTCTTAAAGTCATAAGCATTGTATGAAAATACATCTCTGTTTTGCTTGGGTTTGATGTGTTGGATTTTATTATTTGTTTGGGTTTTTTAAATGTGTCTATTCTTAGGAACTAGAAAAACATCCAAGCACATGTGTAGCAAGAAGCATGTGACTCAACCCCTCTACAGCCATAGATGTCTCTCCCTCTTAATTAAATATGGGCTAAAGTGGTCTGTTGGAGCAATGCCCAGCAGTGCAGGTTTGAGCTGCAGGTCCAAAAGTGATGCTAACAAGCAGGTCTAGAATTACAGACCTGTCAACTTAGCTTTAGTTCCTGGAAAACCACGGGAACAAATAACCAAAATATTGGAGAGCACCTAGAAGAAATTGAGGGGATGAGTAAGAAACAGTGGAGATCTTTTTGAGACACAAGACTCAAAATGTTTGAGTTCTGAAGCTGCTTCACATGTGCTCTTATAATGATGGCATGGATGAAAATATCTGGATGCAAAACTGGTTGGAAAATTCATCGAAGGATGTTTCTGAGGGGGTTTTGAGGCCTCTGTTCTGCGTCTGTCTTTTGTTTCCACATGTGGAATGGCTGATGCAAGAGAGAGCATGCAGTTTAAACTTGCAGCTGGCAACACTTTGGAAAGGCTGTGAGCACGCTGGGCAGGATTAGAATTCAATATGATGTTTGCAAGTGGAGAGGTGGTAAAAAAACCCACCAAAAGCAGCTTGCCATTCAGCTGGGACAGTGCATTGTCCCTCTGCTGATACAGATTTATATACTGCAATAAACTCTTGATATAGGTTATTCTATAGTTATAACAGGTTGGGGACCAACAGCTGCATGTGTAGTTGACTTATCAATAAGGATGAAAGATTTTGATGGCTCACAAGCTGATCATGAATAAACAATACCATGCTGTTACAGAAAAGACACATTAAGTGTATGAGCAGGACTGTTTCCCCTGTGGCAAGTGCGATAATCCAGCAAGCAGGAGTGTTTGCTTTTGGCCAGTGTACATCAAGGCTGGGCGGGACTGTGGTTGAGGGTGAAAAGGAAGGCAGGAAGACTGATGCAAGGACCAAAAGGCTCGATTTGCTAGGGAAGATTAAGGGGGTTTCATCCTCAGAAGATGTAGACTGCAAGCAAAACTGTATTTCTCCTCAAAACAGTGAGCTGCTGCAAAGGAAAAAGGCAATAATTTGGTCTTCCTGACCCTGGCAGTTAAGACAAGAAGCTTTGGGCTAAATTGCATCAAGGGAAAATCAGGGCACTTTATTTTTAGCAATTTATCTGATACTGAGGGAGTGTGAATGACGGGAGCAGATTCTCTGGGAGAGGTCCCTGACTCTTTCAAAATAAGCTGGACTCTGTCAGGAATGGCCTATGGAAGTCCTCCCCTTGGAGAGGGAGGAGACAGACCAATGGACTAAATGACCTCTGGAAGTCTATTCTAGACCTCTGGTTCTACTAGGGCTAGTTACACTAATCTGCCAGCAGAAATCCAGGTTGATTTAACAAAGTCAGAGCCAGTAATCTCATCTTGATGGAAAGGGAATCTTGCCTTCTCAGCAATACAGCTCTAGTTATGCAGAGGTTTTCCATTTTGTGACCTGCAAGTATTAAACGTGTAAGCAGAGAGAAGAACAGGGTAGGAGGCTGCATGCAGCGACTAGTAAATCACAATATCTAACTTGAAACTCACTTGATAATTAGTGTGTTAAGCACAAGTTGTTGGTTTTGTTCCACTTTGCCTCAGCCCCTCAATGGTTTTCGGGACTGATTGAGTGCAGTAATGTGGAACAGGTTTCTTACAGCTCTCCAAGCAGAAGAAGAAGACAGCAGACAAGGTGACTGTACAGATATTTTCAGCATTTAATGGTCCACCAAATACTATTAACATTGCTAGCTCTGGCTCTTTTTGCTTTCATCTACCTGTACCCATGGAGCCTGATTAATACCTTGCATCTTTTTTTTTTTTTTTCCACCTGTAGGTAATTTCTGCATCCTCAAGCTCCCCTCACTTCTTGTTTTACTCAAAGATGGTTTCTTCCTTACAGCTGTCTGTACAAAACAGTTCCATTAAAAGTGTAAATAGAAAATTGGTACGTGATGTTTCACTTCACATGGAATCAGAGAATGGTTTGGGTTAGGAGGCAGCTTAAAGCTTATCTGGGTCCAAGCCCCCTGCTATGGGCAGGGTCACCTTCCACTATCCCAGGTTGCTCAAAGCCCCATCCAGCCTGGCCTTAAACACTTCCAGGGATGGGGCATCCACAGCTTCTCTGGGCAACCTGTGCCAGGCCTCACCACTGTGACAGCAAAGAATTTCTTGCTAATAGCTAACCTAAAGCTGCCCTCTGACAGCTGAAGCCTTTTCCTCTTGGCCTGTCGTTCCATGCCCCTGGCCAAAGTCCCTCTCCACCTCCATTATAGATCTTCTAGATACTGGAAGGAGCTCTAAGCCTTTCCTTCTCCTGACTGAACAAATCCAGCTCTCACAGCCTGTCTCAATGGGAGGGTTGCTCCTACCGTCTCATCATCTTTGCGGCCCATGTGATTCTCTAATCATGGGGATTGTGTTCTCTTTGAAAGCCCCATTCCTGTTATAGGAATTGGGAATTCTCTCGTTTAGTCACTCATTTATTTTCAAGAAAACAGATGTTAAAATCTACTAGGACATTTTAAGTCTCCTACTTCTTGCTTCATTCAATTTTTTTTTAATCTAATGTAGAGTATCTACTGGTGTTTCAACTAAGGGACTACATTCTTGCATTCCAACAGAGGAGTGCTACAGATATGGAATAACCAAGGTAACTGCACTCTTTGCTCGGCTTTTGAACTTGCTTTATGGACAAACTCCCAAGAAAGCAGTTTCACTGAGTTCTCCTCATTAGGAGAACTGTCTAACTGGGGGAAAACCAACATCTGATGGGCTTGACCTCAGTTTCCTAAAGCCAAATTCTTTAAAATGTGTCAGGTTTGCATGTAAACTTTGACAGAAATGTTCAAGTTCGAATGTTGTGAGATGATCAGTCAGCAACATTATCCAAAACCTGTCTGGCATATAAATGGCTCCTGAAACACTGGATTAGGACTCCAGACTCCTTGGCTTTCTCTTTTCCCCAGGTCACACTCTATAATGCTCCTATCAGTTTCACTGCCCTGTCAGGGGGGCAGATTCTCGCATCCATTGAAGAAGAGGCAGAGGAATGGGAGACCTCTTCTGAACAAGGATCCAGCCCTAGCAGTGGGTAAAGGTTTTGATCAGAGTTTGAGGTTTGTTCTGCTGGCCCTAGGCAAGATAGGATTGTTATTCAACTTCTACTTGGAAGCATGGAACTCTAACTGTATTGCTGAGTTATCAGTATTTGCATCTGTTTGAATGTGTTTGTGTGGTGACAAACTTGGAGCTCCAATGGGGAACTGTATTTCAGGCTTTGCCTTGGGCATGACTTGACCTGTGACACAATGCAGTGCCAAGTGCATCCAAGTGGCACAATGGAAACTTGTGAGTTGTTTCTTATTGAAAAAAAAAAAAAATTAAAGGTCAGAATAACTCACCTACCCATTAGACATTGTTTCTTGCTGTTGTGTTTTTTCATGCTTCTCAGAGCTGATACAACAGCATTGCCCACAGTTATTTTTTGCTTTTTTTTTTTATCCCTAGGGAATGCCAAGATAAATTAGACACATTATAGTGAACTAATCTTGTGGCTTCACTTTTCTGAGTTCCTGTGCTCTGGGACATGGAATCCAGGCTCCTCGGACAGATGCTGCCTGTGGCAGTCGCTGTTACAGTGATGTGTCTGCTCACAGATGAGCAGCTATAAATGGCACAAGTTCCTTCTCGTGAGGTTGTGGGGACAGGCTTTTGGATGGGGGAAGTGCCCCCTCCCTTCGAGCTTGGCAGTGGGGAAAGCTGGTCTGCAGGGAAATCTGCCTTCAGTAGAGATTATTTTCCCCCCTGCCTTGCACTTGTCAATTCGGAGATTGTCTCAGCTTATTTCAAACTCAGTTGTAAGCCTTTTAAATGAGCATTATACTGATACACCAATAGGATGTTTATATATGATTTTAGCACTATTTATTTAGAGAGATGAAAGTTAAGGCAGACTTTCTCTCTGCCTAAAATCAAGGCAAAAGATTGTAAGAAAGGCCTGTGGCTCCTTAGAACATGTGCTGTGTCCTGTGGTATGACACCAGTAACATCCCATAAGTGGCACAATATGAAATAGCAAATAAAATTGCTCTAGGGCAAAACTCAGCAAAGCCAGTGTGGCACCACCAGCCTCACTGCAGTGACCTCCATGGGACTGGTGCTGTCCCAGCCTGGGACCAGTTCTTCCTCGTCCTCCTGTCTGTGTGCTTTCCTATCTTTTGCATCTCTTCAGTATCTCGTTGAACTCTCAAGTCTGGGGCTGCTGTTAAGTTATTCCTCCAAGGAAAGACTGTGTGACAAGCCCAGGATCCAACTGTGAGTGATCTGCAAAGCCTTGGAAGTGCTGGGCTGTCTCCAGCGCAGGTGAGAATTGCATGTGGCTCCATAAGCAAGTCCCACCTGTCCTGAGCCCTATCACCTCCATACTGTGTGTCTGGAGTATCCAGCACAGCCAGGACACACCATGGCATGGTCACCTGTGCATAGGTGAGTTTTAGACACAGAAAATCCCGGTCTTGCCTTTTTTTGGTTTTTGTTACAAAAGTGGGTAGTAGACATGCAGGTGATACTAACCAGGGCGTAAGAGAATTGAGCTAAATATAGAGAGACTTGAGCATGGCAAGCTCGTAAGAGGGTTCTGTATATGTTTATATTGATTAAACTATTAACAAGAATAGCAAATCCTATTACACTAATCATTATTTTGCTTCCCTTCCTTCCCCTCTTTCTTTGTCGTCCCCTGAATGTTTTTCCCTGAATACAATTAACACATGAAGGGAAATTTCTTGCCACAGGCTGTCTGAAACACCTCCCAATATCCACTGTGGAGGTGGGCAGTGCCTGCTCTGGCTTCAGTGGAGCTGTTTCAGTGGTTGACCCCTGCTCAGGAGGGGAAAGGCAGGAGAAAAGTGTCCCCAAAAATAGAGAGACTGCAACTAGGAGAGTGACAATGCTGGAGAGTATTTAACTGGAGGGGATGCTCTCTTAGAATCTTTTGACAGGCATGCAGACATCCATAAAGGATAAGATTAGTTATTAACATAATTTAAAATGGTAAAAGGATGTATTCATGTAACCAGCTTCCCTCTGCTTCTCCTTCACCACTAACATTTTGGTTCTGTTGGGAAATAATTTTACAGTGTTACCCAGGAAAACTCTGTTCTATTTGAAGTCCAATTCTGTGCTTTATTAAAAAGGTTTGAAAAATGGAAGTGTTGCAGCTGAGATTGAGGTGAAAGAACAGGTCTTGGGTGATCAGTTGTTTTTGCTCCTAGTTGCAGGACACAGGATTTGGTGCTAAAGCTATTTTTCTTTAAGCAGACTTTTATAGCCCAATTACATTTTTATTAAATGGATCAAAGTGATCTATTGAAAAACATGTTGGAATTGCTGGGGTTTCTTTGGTTTTTTTTTTGAAAACTTTCATCAAGACTTGGAATACTTTCAGGAATTTCTGAATCTCTAATTTTAATGGCAGTATGTTTGGGGAGATGTGTCCAAAAAGATGTTGGCAGAATCTCTTGGCCAGGTTTGTAGGCTTGAAAAGCCAGTTGCTTTAAATTTTTTGTGTTATATGTTAGTGATGAAACATTCAAGACTATTTAAGAAATTCAAATCCCTCATTCCTACTCAAATTAAAAGTGTGTGGGCATTCAGATCCCTTAGTCAGCTTCAGCAGTCTATAACTTCGGTGTTAGTTTGATATAACTAATTTGTGTTAAACATACTTTTAAGTGCAGTTATATTATAATTTATCTCATGGTGGTATTGCCTCACAGTCATAATTTTCTGCTTGCACAGAGTAGTTCCCTCTATCCCAATGGGCTGGAAAGCTTTATAAACAAATGTAGGCTATTCCCAAGTCCTCAGGCCAGCAAAACTTCCACTGAGGTCTTCAGGAGCTCTGCTCACATAATGTCTCTAATTTCAGGCCATGAACACCACAGTGTATACAAGCAGGCAGCATCCTTTGCTTGAAGGTCACTTTGGGAGAGAAGCAATAGCCATGCAGCAGCCCACACATTTCCCCTGCCGTAGTTTGGAGGAGAAAATAATGGTTATCAGGTGAAATTGCACAGGGTTATGTGCACAGAAGGGGATTTTGCACTGAGGGAGTTGACAACACTGGCTCAAAACAGGGTTCTGACTAGAGGAAACATTTCCTGGGACATTCTGCAGAATATGTGGGTTTGGCATTATTCATATTACTGGTTATTTGCCAAATGTGTAAAGACTAAAACCTCCAGCTTTTAATTCAGGAATTTTCTGCTTTAGCACATTCTCTCTCAGTGCTTTGATGTTATGGAATTAAAATGTTTGTTTTCAGTCTGGTTTGATATTAAGCTGGTTTAATGTCTTACAGAAGCTGTTTTGAAAGCTTTCCTCTTCCTCCTGGGATCCAGCTCCCTGGGTGGGTGACATCTCTTATCATCAGTCAAGCAGTTCTGAGTTGTGGCTTTAGATAATGCAAACCAAGCCCCAGCATTTTGCTTCCCAGCAGAGTTCTTCCTTTATTTCCTTTTACCTCAGATATTTTTTCCTCTGCGCATTGTAATGTACAACCCGACATTTCGGTGCCTCAGTGTTCTCTTCCTTACAGATTAGACTTGCAAGGGAGTTGGAGACCTGTGTCATAGTTCTGAAGGTGTTTTCTGTCTTCTTCCACAGTTTTTAGTTGTCTTGCAATTGTAGTCACTGCTCATAATCCCCTGCTGCCAGGAGTTTGTCACTTCTGATCCCAGCTATGCTCCTTTTTCTCATTGTGGGGTGACAGTGTTAATGTGTCGTGCTCCATGGGTTTCTTTTCTGGCTGAAAGACATCAGGAGGGTTTTAGCTCTTCACTGCTGTTCATTCATTTCAACTGAGTTCATTCCTGCTGCTGTTTGGCTGCGTGTCCTGCCTCATCCCAGCTGCTGCAGCAGCCACTGGTGACACAGGACAGGGGCTAACAGGCTGCATCCACCTCTGTGTTCCATGCAGCATCCAGAGCCGGCTTTATGGCGCTGATCCAACACTCAGAAAGGTTAAAGATGCTACCGAGAACCAGACACCTGAAGTGGTGTTAGATGGAGAGCCAGGGACCCTCTCCTCTTTAGCAAGAGAAGATTAGACTGACTAGTGGGGACACTGGCGGGTCATCTCATGTGCTGTCTGGCTTTTTATTTTCTTTTAAAAATATTTTTTCTGTTTTCTCTCCTGTCCTAAAGCCTGGACCAGAGAATCAAAGGGTGATCTGGGTGCTTCCTCTCAAGCAGGGATGTTGGGAACACCATTTCAGTTACTCTCATAGCCATGTGCTGGAGTAAATGAAATTCAAGAGCCTTCAGAGCCTGCAGCAGTGAGAATGCTGGAACTGGGGAGAAATGATCCAGCAATGAACAAGAGACAGGATATTTTGGAGTTTGCCCTTTAAGAGCAAGTATTGTGCGTCTTAAAATCCAGTGAGATGCTGCAGATCAGCTAATGCTCTGCCTTGGTGTTGGAGACTGAGCTGGCTGTTCTTTGTTTGCTACTGGTTGGAATGTACTGCTGTGCCCCAGGCTGGGCTCCTTGGGGACACACTGATGCAGGAAGGCAGAGTCCTTGAGGTGTCAGAGTGCTGCAGGAGGCTGCTCCCAGGCTGCTCTCCCAGCCCTCTCCCAACCACCTGGGTCCCTCTTCCCTGTCCCAGCAGAGGTAAGAGCTGCTGGTGCAGGAGGTGCTGGTTACCCCTGGCAGGTAACTGAGCTGTGAGCGTGCTGCCTCACCTGTCAGTTTTTGTACTTCAGCAGAGGCACAAGCAGCTGTGGGCATCTCTTCAGGAGAGCCAGGACCCAGGTCAGTGGGTGAAAGAGGACTGTGACATAGAGAACTGCAAGTAGAAAAGTGACAGTGTTTCAACAATGAACTCAATAGCAAAAGACAACATTAGTGTGTCAAAAAAAAAAAAAAGCCCAAAAAACCCCAAGAAATGGCATCTTCAACACAGCGTTTATGGGCTGTGGATTCTCAGAGTGAACATCCTGGAAGCACTGCTCCCTGTCCCACTGCTACCACTGCCCTTTGCACCAGGGCTGTGGAACAGGGGCTGCTCACAGGCTGAGCTCCCTCCACACTGCGTAAATGTGCCCCTCAAATGTGGCCTGAGTCATGGAAGCCAGCAGCAGGAGGTTTAGCAGGGTGACCATCAGTGCTGCACCTCCCTATGCTGCCTGTCTGGGATCCAGAGCAGGGGCTTGTGGCAAATAAGGAGAGAGGGGGAGAATCAGGCAGTTGGGAGAGATTTCTTGATTGTTTACCCCATCTTTCTGGGATATATTCCACATCTAACACTTACCACTTGGGAAAGGAGGAGATGCCTACCTTGTTCTGCTATTTCTGCAGGGTGCTTAGCTGCCTGCTCTTACAATTGTTTTTGTCATTGCTCTTTTACTAGCTTCAATGGCACACCACAGCCAGAGTCATCCCTTCCCTGAAGCCAGAGTCTGCCTCTGTTGTGGAGGCTCTTACAAGCCCAAAGAACAGCTGCAAACTGTGACAGTCTCACAGACGAGATTTCACATGGAGCTAAAACTAGATCTTATTGTTTGTAATTTATAATTGAATAAGTAACAACAAATGAATGTGACATGTAAATAAATAAAGCCATGCTTTAATTAGAGGGTTATTTCTAATCAGGAAGTCTTCCTTCCGACAAACATCTAGCCCTGACAACACACCTTTTCCACTGAGTGCTAAGGCAGCAGTATTTTCCATGGGAAGAGCAAACCAGGGGAATTTCTGCCATCTGATAAAGACCCAGTGCTGCCAGTTGCTGAATTGCATTTTGCTGATGGAAGCTGTGGGGTTTTATTTTCCATGTCAGGAGGGAACTCATGTGGTCCCTGGGACAGTGGGAGCTTTGCAGAGCTGATTCTGCACATGTCCTACCCAGGTACTCTTGTTTAAAAGTCCAGTGAGAGAAAGAAACAGTTTTCCATAATATGAACTAAACTTTTAAATCTACATTTTAAGATGTCCATGACCAACCCTGGGGAGGAGTGACCATAAGCAGGGCTTTATTTTTTAAATTTTGGAAACAATATTAAGAAGAAAACCCTGTTTTAGCTGCAACATTATAAGCATGCATTATAAAGACATTTTCCCTTTTATCTAGGCCTTGTCAGAGAAAAGCAATATACTCAGTTGTACCTGACTGCAATAAGCAGTTCCTGCGTGGAGCCTTGAAAGTCTTCTTCCCCTTACAGGAGGTTTTTCTCTCAGGTAACCCGTGTGTGTCTGGTGCTCCTTCTTCCCATATCAGGATCGATGGCTTCCTCATCTTCCCATAAACACCTGCCAAATTAACAGGGTATGAGCTAAATTAACTCATCCAGCTCATTCTTTAATTACATGGTGATGTTTCTCCAAACACATAATGGGTACAGATGAAATATTGCCACCTGCAACTCATTTCAATTAAAAACCTGAAGGTAACGAGCTCAATAGCAGTGATCCATGCTGGGGAGGAGGGGGCCATAGTGTACAAGACTCACAGCATTAGAAACAGAGCTGGTTGAAAGATAGTTATTCCTCCCTCTGTCCACTGAAATATGTTATTACATATTCCACTGGAATTTCAAATCCTTGTTTTTTTAATCAGTTCCTTGAAGTTATTTTTGCAAAAGCTTTGGAAGTGTGTCCATCAGTTATATGAAGAGGCCGTCCAGAATAAACAGGAGAAAGCTGTGCTCTATGAACAACCTAATGCACTTCAAAAAGTTGAGCAGCCTGCTGGAAAGTCAGATTATTTGCAGAAGGTCAAATCAATTTTATGATCAGACAAACGTTAGCAAATTGCTTTTCTCTGAAGCAAAGCAAGTGAAGTATTTTCCAAGAAATAAGCTTGAGGAAAAATCGAATGGCATTTATTATGAAACTATCACTCAATGAGACCTGTTCTCTTTAAGGCACTTATTATCTTTGTAATGCCAAGCCATTACATCCAAATATCACACGGGGGCATATTCAGGTACAAAAGTTTTTTGTTCTATAGAACAAATGGATCAGAACTGGGGCCTTTCTGTCTGTGGTGTAGTGAATAACTTTTGAGAGGGGATTTGTATCTGTTTGCATGTGTAACTTCAAAATAGGGTGCTAAAGGGCTCTGACCCATAAAAATGCAGTATCTACTTAGGAGCCATATTTCCAGAAAACCTGGTGCCTGCTCTACATTGTCTCCAGACAGTGCATCCGAGGGAGAGGGGACAGGATGGGTGCTGTTGGAGGAGACACTGACTTCCTGTTTGAGGAAAGAAGTGCCCTGCATGGTCTTGGTTAGAGAGAGCTAGAATAAAGTATGGAGGAAAACACCTCCCTAGTGTCCTACCAAGAGCCCAAGAAAAGCTCCAGGTGACTTTTCTTCTGGCCAAGAATTGTGCTTCTCAGCACTTTGCCTCTCTGGTTCTCAGAAAACTGAGCTAAGAGTCAAAGTCTCCTTTTACCTGCTCCCACATTTGAGTTGCAGAGTCAATGCATCGATCTGTTTTGCATCAGTATCCACATGACTGACGCAGACAGACATGATCTGTGCCCTGGAGCTGGTGGCATGAATAAAAAATCTGCTGGAGAGGTCTAAAGAGAGAGATGCAGAGAGCAAATGGATGACAGGAGCATTCCTCCTGTCACCTCTGTTTCCAGCATCATAACATTTGGGGACTTTGCTTCTATTGTATTATTACAGACTTTTTTTTTTAAGGTTGCAATTTATTCTCGTATTTCTGCCTGTATTTTTCTTTTCTGGACCTTATACAAATAACACTGGAGTCTGCTGTTCTTGAATGGATGGTAAGAAGGACACGGTCCCTCCCTTTGCGGTTTGATACCTGGTAAATTAGTCAGTGTTGTACGTATGGTTATGGGAACTGCTCAGGAATTTTACATCAGTGTGTTTATTCATTGGAAAATGTGCTCTCCATAAATTTAAAACAGGATGGAAATACAAGTCTCTTCTGAGAACTAAAAGCTCTCCCGATTTTGTGCAAGTCTTGAGTAGCAAGAAAAGAGAGAAAATGCATTTTTTATATATTTAATAGGAAACCACAAAGGTGGCCAAAGGGAAGGAGAGGAAAGCAAATAACTTGAAAGGAGTTTTAGCTTTAGATTGGTGGCATCTCCATTAATTTAATAATGGCCACTTAAAATGGGAGTGGGGGAAACAAGGCTGTAGTGGAGGACAGGCTGTACTGGACTCTTCCAGTAAAAGAGCACCTCAAATCCAGAATGGGATTAGAAAAATCAAAATCTTTCTGGGTTATTATATTTTGGCACTGCTCTAAGGTTTAAAAGGACTTCTGTGGTGTGTATGTTGTGTTTCCACCTCGAGGACAAGGCAGAATGGAACCTAAAAAACAATGCTGAGACTGATAAGAAAAAGCCTGTGGGAGAAGCAGTCAAGTGTTGTGCCAGTTAGACACATACAGGTGAAAATGTCTGGATTAGCCACTGGGAATGGCTCTCTGGTGATAAACATTTTTATGTGAGGAAATATGAATGATATTTATTATTGAAAATAACTATTTGTTGTGCCTCAGTCTGTTGGTTTCAAAAGTTATATCCGGTAGGCGGTTAGAAATGAAGGCTGCCTGGCAGGGTAATTTCTTATCAGACAGCTCAAAGATTTCAAGGTATTTGACCAAACCAGAGCAGAGGATACTTAAGAATAAATGTAGTTCTAGAAACCAGGGGAAAGCACCTAAGAACAGAAGGAAGGTGCTCCTTATTTTTGACAACACAATCAGAACAAATTATTTGACTAATGATAATGAAGCATTAGGTCTAAAATGTTTTCACCACATGCATTTATAATTCAATAGATGTGAAAAACAATCTGATTTTTAACCCTCAGATGATTGCTGGTCTAAACTTATGCCATTTTTTTGAAGTCAGTATTACTAAGTCAGCCTACCAAGGGGTGAAAATCAGCTCTGTGTTGGGATTTTTAAGACTTTAGTGCCACAGGCTGTACCTGCCAGACATTTCCCCTCAGAACCTCCCAGGAACACAGAGGAACAGTGCAGTGCCAAAGCCAAGCTTCAGGGGCTGAGCTGGGCCGAGTCCTCTGTCCTGCTGCAAGAACTCTGTGCAAGAGTTTGTTCTTGCACCCTTTTTCCTACTGAAAATGCCACTCAGTTCTTCTGTGTTACCTTGGAGTTTGCATCATAAGTGTTGGGAAAACAGGTTTAGTTAAATGGGAAATATGAAGAGAGTAGATTTAAAATAAATAAGTTATCTACTCAGAGGTTCTGTAATCTGTAAAGATAATTTATTTGTAGCAGGGAAGTATTTAATTATCATATACAGAAGTGTTCAATTTTTATGCATATTCAGTTTTACCATATAATTCAAATTAACTCTCTAAGCATATGTGTTAGAACCATTCAGCAGGTTTCTGACTCCAAATACTGTAATATGGGAAACCAGAGCTGCAAAATTGCTTTTCTCTGAGCTGCAAATCTTTTGTCTCACTTGGTTCCCTTTCCCTGTTAAAACTGACCTCTAGAAAACTTTTCTGAAGGATTGAGCTGAGGGGTAGCGTTAAAACATACAGGTGCACACACCTTTTCTGTAAAATAACTACATTATTTTGACGAGAGACAGATCGGGAGAGCTCTTTGGGCTTTAATCTTGGTATTTTTCAAAAATATTTTCTGGTCAGAAGCTGCTCAGCTCTGGTTCATTAAATGCAACATTTCTAAACTGGTGCAAAGCTAAGCTCTTGTTTGGGATGCTTTTAAATTAGTGTAAAGGTTATGTTACACCTGTGATTCTTTCCAATGACTTCCAAAATGAGAGATTAGTTTAGCATCATGCATAAGTGATAAATAAATGGCTTCCCACATACTTTTGGTTTTATTTTACTTTGCATCTCTAATCCTGCCACTGCAGTTGCATGAAAATGTGTTGATCGCTTGTTTCAAGAATGGCATATCATAAATATAGATATCTTCCTGGCAATCTCTAAAAATGCTCTTCAGTCTTGTGTGGTTTAATGATTGATGAAGCTTGGAAATCAAACTCTTGTCTAGAGGTTGTTGTAAGATAAACTTATGGTATAGGACTAAAATTCACATGAACTAATTGGGGGCAGTGTGAAGAGGGTACTGTTTTAGGATGACAAAAACGGCTTCTGGCAGAATTTCGGAACCAGTATAACGTAAGTATCCAACTGCCTGGGCTTTGTTTAGTTTCTTTTTGAGAAATGATCCATTTCTGTTCCTGTCTGCAAACAGAAGATTTGGAAGAAAGATAAAAGAAGCCATGGCAGCACATGGCTCTTCCACCTCCTTCTGTTTCCATGATGTTGTACTCATGGCTGGTATTAGCGGTGAGCCTGGCAACGTGTTCTGAATGCATCCAAATGCATCCTTTTAACATAGGGCAGATTTTTAATTATTGCTTGAAGATCTTGGTTTGCAAGCAGTGATCCTCCAGCCACCAACGAGCAAAAAATCAAAGCTTGGGGATGGAGGTTTTGAACCTGAATGGGCTCTGCCCTCTGGCAAGGAGTGGGGGATGGAGATGGAGAAGAAGTGTTGCTGCAGCTTTTCTGGATTGTGTAACTCTGCAATCATGAGGTTCTAGGTCTGTGTCCTGGGTGCTCAGCTCTTGGCAGAGCAACTGTCTGTCTAAACAAGACTATTGCAAAAACAGTTCAAGGAAGTGAAAACTGGCCTCCCATAAAATGTCCAGAGGTAGTGGATGCAGGGCTTCTTTTGGAAATAGAAAAAGAGACATTGGCTCTAGATGATGCATAGATTCTTATTTTTAAAAAGAAGCTTTGACTGGGGAACTCCTCTTCATCTTAAAATAAATAACTCCTCCCAGCCTGTAGTTTCAGAACGAGATCTATTTCCCCTCTCTGGTTGTTTCATAGCCCTGATGCTGCTGTATCAAAGTGCTTCTCTCATTTTGATAAATCCCCAAGAGAAAGGAAGGCAATATAGTTGCAAGCCAGTTTTTCAAAGACTTCTGGATAACCCCCATTCAAGGCACAAAAGCATAGCTACAAAAATTATTCATTTCACTCATAAGTCCAAGCATGGTCATTTACAGCTTGGAAAATGGGCTGATTTATCCAAGGTGGCCTGCAGTTGTTGTAGCTGAGTGAAGTTAAATAATGCAGTACTCTTTAAAATTGCATGAGTATATGATTTTGTTTGCTTTATTCATTCCTACTCCCTTGTAGTTTTATTGCAGTCAATGATTATTGCATCTGTTCAATCCATCTCTGCAGCTGGTGGGAATGGCTGTTCATGCCATGCCCTAAGGTATGCTGCTCCAAAAGAAAGCTGAACTGTCCCTCTGCTGTGAGTTTAGGAATGACTCTTTGGCCTTGCTTTCATTTAAAGATAAGCATGGAAAGGGAGTAGGGATT
Organism: Dasyornis broadbenti; assembly: GCA_013397935.1. Classification (NCBI taxonomy): domain Eukaryota; kingdom Metazoa; phylum Chordata; class Aves; order Passeriformes; family Dasyornithidae; genus Dasyornis; species Dasyornis broadbenti. The sequence continues at coordinate 1,340,289 of VZRN01000631.1, forward strand.
ATCTTCTAATAAAATAATTTGATCAACCACATTGGCATCCTTAGGAAGCAAAAGAGCTTCTACAGTGTGTCCACCACACAAGGCAGAGGTTCCAGTGTCTCTGTCTCCTGTTCAGGCTCACTGTAGGGTCTTGCTTTCTGGATCTCTGTCCCAAGAGTGCCTTCCTCATCTAAACTTTATGGCAAAGTGAAGTCTGGGAATGCTGAAGGCAAGGACAAGTACCAGGAGAGCATCTACCACTGCTACCTGCTGCAGAGCAGAACTGCAAAAGCAGCCTGACCTTTGGAAGAGGTGGAGGCTGTCCAAGGAGTCACGGGACTGCTGGAAGCCTTGATCCCTCAGTGCCCTGTACAGCCGTGGCAGCATCTCAGTACACAGCCTTGAGCAAGCCACTGCAGCTGGGAACACCCCTCGTTGCCCAGGATTAGCTGTACCTGCCCAGGCTGGTGTGACTGCCCTCACAGCTCTGCTCCAAGAGATTGCATGAGTGTCCCATGGCGCACAGAAGAAAGAAATCAGCTGGATTAACATGACTTAACACCCCTATTTAAATAGAACAAGTGATAAGGTGATCTTGCCCACACTAACTTAGGGAGAGGTTACAAGAGCCACTTTGCCAACAGCAACATGGAGATGAGAACAGATGGCCAAGAATGACAGTCCAGTATCTCCCAGTGGCCTAGCTGCCTTCGGAGCCTGCAGAACTAGGCTTGGAAATATGCATTTCCTACTGGTGTGAAACACCATGGTGAAGTGTGGTAGTGAGAGAGTCTTTCAGACATGGGTCCTAACATTATTTAGGCATTAACATTAATAATTTGCATCAGTTATTTCTCTGCTTGTGTAAAAGTTATTGTCCTTCCTATTTGAGAGACAGGGACAGAGGGAAGCTGGTAAGTACTAAAGAATCCAGCAGTTGTCATGTCTTATCTGAGATTCAGGTACAAGAAATGAAATCCTGACACGATGAAAACCAGCAGGACTCTTGCAAGGAACTTCAGCATAGCAGAAATCTGAAGGAACAGAGGGAGACTGTGCTGTGTGAGGCATTGCTTTCATCAAGGATCATCTCTCTTATGGGAACCTGAGGCATTAGAGAAGATGCCCTATCCCTGGAAGTGTTCAGGGCCAGGCTGGATGCGGCTTTGAGCAACCAGGTCTAGTGGAAGGTGTCCCTGCCCATGGCATTGGGCTTGGACCTAGGTGGCCTTAAAGGCCCCTCCCAACCCAAACAATTATGTGACCCTCTGGCAAGTCAGTGCTGGTTTTGCTTAGCCCTGTGGCTGTTGTGCTGCTGTGTGTGATCAGGTGAGCCCCAAGGTACTGCAGCCCCGGAGGCTCCAGCAGTTAACCAGATGAGCAATCTGGTTGTCTGAACTCTTTTTGAGTCAGGTCAGGTTGCCATCTGTTGGGTCTTGCCCATCTGTACATTTTTTCCTCCTTGCCCTACCCCACCCTCCCTGCAATCAATCCTAAAAATCGTGAAGCAATTGCCAGCATTTGCAGGCAACTTGCCCAAAGAGCAACACGGCGCAGCAGTTTCTCAAGCAGCTCAATCACAGAGGACTCGGACGTGATGCCAAGAGCTCTTGCAATATCTGATAGTACAAGCTCAGCTACTGGAGGTGAGCAATAAAACTCCTTCTCTCATCTTTTTCCCTCTGTCTCTTTGACCTCTTGGTCACAGAGAAAGTTTAACCATCTGATCTAAAGGCGCCAAAGGATAAAAGCCAGATGAACCAAAGGCTTTTTTTTTATGAACCAAGTTAAGCTATCACACAACAAAGAAAGAATTTGGAAGGGGGCTGACTTGCATTTCTCTGCTTCTTTGTTACAATCTCTTTATATCTGATAGCATCTTATGAATTTGTACAGTCACTGCAAAATAAAGGTGTTAGCCTTCCTGAAAATTTGGGTTCCTGGGCCTGTACTAGAATGAAAACCAGATTATTTTAGCTGTCATAAGTATTTTAATTCTAGAAAGAACTGTGACTGGGGGGTTCTGTCTTCACTGTGTTACTTTGAAAGGCATTTAGGATGAATTTCAAAAGATTTGATTATATAGAATAAGTATCATTTTATTTACAATAGCAACGATATAATGGTAAAAATGTCCTCTGGGGACAAGCCATTTAAAAAAAAAAACAAAAAACAAAAAAAACCACAAAACCCATAAAAACTAGCAGAGGTTCCTTTCTTTAGAAACTAAAAATGGCATACACAAAGTATGTAAGAGAAGTTTTTAAGTGGAGAAGGTTGTGTTATGGTTCTGCCCACAGCACAAACTCTTCTCATGCCCTTGTCCAGATTCTGCTGACCAAACTGCACGTGGGGACCCACCAATGTAGGCTTTTGATTTAGTTTAAATTCTTTCATTATCAGTCAGTTGGTGGTGAGTGTTCATGTTCACCTAACCCATGCCAAAAATATTACAGTAAATTTTGCAGAATAAATACCAGCACTCACTCGAAACTGTTAACCTCACAGTTTTCTTGGGTTTCTTTGTTTATCTTTTTTTTTTTCTTTTATTTTCCCTTTTTTCCCCTCCCAACATACTGCTTTGATCTGCCATGCAATTGGGTCAGCACTTGGGAAATACATTTCAACATCCACATCTGTGATGTGAATATTATGCAGGAGATCCTAAATGTAAAACCTCATGGATCCTACAACAGATCACCCTGTCAAAAAAAAAAAAAAAAAAAAAAAGCCAAAAACACCTGCAAAAGCCTTTAACTAGCACGAGGACCAGACCAGTAAAGAGCAAAAAAAGACAGGTATCACTGTGCCAGATTCTCATTTAATCAGAACAGCACAGGCCCACAGAAATCACCAGCTCCCACAGATCGTTACTGGTTAAGAAAGCCTCTGTTGTTCATTTCCAGAGCAGGATTATGCTGATACTCAACTTGGGGAGCTTTTAAGCCTTGTCCACACAGGAAGGTTTTACCAGAGTAATTTTCCTAGGGTAAATGAGCCTAAATGCTCATGCAGGCAGCTAAACACTCGGTCTGAAACCCACTGCTGGTGTGCAGGGACCTATTTTCAGAACCTGCAGGCAGTGAACTGGGGGATGTTATCCTGGGCCAGAGAGAGTTGCACAGGCACTGCTGGTCCACTGGGTGCTTCTGAGGAGAAGAGCAATGTGAGAGAACCTGTGCCACAGTGTCCTGAATAGCTGCAGCCAGCAGCAGCTGTTGGCTAGGGCTCCCTACCACCTCTCCGAAGGGTGTCTGCAGTACGGGAGGCTTCATGGTGTGTGCTCTGACTTCCAAAATGTCCTTCCTCTGCAGGGCCTGGGAGCACAAAGAAAACTTTCAGTGCTGGGCAGCAGTGCAAAGGATCTTATTTGTCCTGTCTTACTTTTCTGTCACTCCCAATAGGTGTAAAATTATTGTGGGGACACAGACTCCTGGACAGGAGAGGTTACTCAGCAGGGCATAAGCCGGTATTCCCATTGGCATCCTTCACCTAGAAAGAGGCAGGGAGATTCCCTGGCAGTGCTTATGGCCATCCCCTCAGTAGGACACTTGCCCTGTGCTGTCCCAGATGAGCTCTGCAGGCTGCTTTTGGTCTGGTATTCCCACAGAAATGATGGCAATGTGGTTGAGAGACATTGTCCCAACCTGCCACTCAAAGCTCTGACCTGACTCTTATGAATCCCAAGCAGCCAAGAAGTCAAGAGGGAAATCAGGTGTTTTTTTTTTTTTAATCTGGAGGAGGTTAAAAATCAGACACACTCCTTCACATCAGGCCACTGTCTGGGCTTTGCTCCCCCTTGTTTGTTCATCTCTGTTTTCTTCCCAGGGTGAGTCCAGCCCTCTGTGCCTTGATAGGACCTTCTCCCCCTCCTTCCTTGGCCTACCTTGCCTTCTTCCAGGGACTGGAGTCTACTGGGGCCCTTCACAGCCACCAAAGCAGGCTCTTTCCCCTGGAAAAAGCATAATTTTTGTTTTGCACAACAAAACACAATGCACTTGGAGTGTTATTACCATTTTCTAAAGCATTCTTGCCTTCCTCATTTGCTGAACTACAGTGATCTCACAATCTTGTGCATTTTAATTTGTACAGTAGGCACAACCTGCAATTTTGCCCTAAAAGTTACCTTTCAGGGATAAGTGGCTTTCTATGAAGGTTTGCACTGTCTTCTGATATTCATCTTCAGTCATGTGGAGCTGGGCTACTTCCTTGTTTGAAGAACACTCTTCTGTTGCTGTCCTCTTCTCTTGAGCAGACCACTGGGCAGCAGACACCCCGAAACCTGCTTTATCCAGGTTCCTTGCAAACATCCTCCCAATGGAACTGTTGGACACAAGAATTACAATCGCTCTCCCTTTCACATCAACATTCCTCTCCACGGTACCGAAGGAGAAGATGACAATGCAGCAGGTCAGAAATGCGATGGAAATGCACGCGAAGGCATAAAAGAGGCAGGAGAGGGTCATGGCGAGCAGTAAGTCTATAGCCAGCAGGAAGAAATGCTGCAAGAGGAAAATCATCGTTAGGAGGATTTGCTGCTGCCTCCTCGCTCTCAAGCGAGCTGAGAATTCTGCCAGGAGTCACCGCGTGCACCACGCTGTTATAAAGCCAGGAGCCTTGCGAAATGTGCGGAGGCAAGGCAAAGCAAAGCCCCGTGGGGAGGATGAATCATTCTCTGGGATAGAGCAACAATGGGGATTTTCAAGCCACGTATGTTTTCAGGCGAAAGCAGTGCTGTGTTTGTCTTGGCTTTGCTGTGCACTTGGATGCTCTGCTGGGCTGAAATGTAAGGATTTGTTTTGTAAGGGCATTTCATCATGTGTCATCTTTGGGGCCAGTGATGTATATAGGTTATTTGGAAGCAGACAGTTTTAAGGGATTTCTTCAAGTAGTGTGTGCATGGCACTGGGAAACTGTGAAGTAGAAATAATCCCCATATCTACTTGGCACTCTGAAACTCTTAAATTTGCCGCTCTCCTACTGCTGTAATGAAGGTGGTTTCAGTGAGTCTGGGCAGGGACCCAAGTGGGCACAGAAGTGGGAGCCCTGCCCTGTGTAAGCAGCTCTTGTTGTGCTGTAAATCAAGCCTTCCTGGGAGCACTGTGCTGCTGGGCTGCAGGGATTGTGCCAGTCCAGGGGGGTTCACTCACATCAGAAACAAGAAACGAGTGCTGGAGTTTTTATTGATTGAGAACAGAGATTTAAGGGAGGGTTCTGCTATTTCTCAGGCAGGCAGAGCAGTGCCATGGCAAAGGGCGTAGTTATCCCTGACTGCAGGGCACAGAGCGGGGCTCCGTGCTTCAGCTGTAGCTTCTGCAGAACTGGGAAGAGCCCAATAGACTTGGGAGTGGGACCAGCAAAGGTTAAATGCTGCAGCGTCAAGACTCAGCTGACTTGCAGAAGTGCATCAGGAGGGATGCTGCCAGTTCTCCTTGTGCTCTCTCACTGAGGTTGGAGGCAAGGCCTTCCTTTCCCTTCTTAGTCACGGTGGAAGTGCTGCTGGTCACCACTAAACCCTTGGCATCGGAAACTGTTCTTTAAATACTATTATTTTTATTATTTATTTTTGGTCTGGGTCCATGTAAAGGCTCTCCCCTAAGAAGGTGTGTGCTGTGTTGCAGGTGGGAGCTGTGTTTATTCCCTGTTCTAACTGGAAAGGTACTGGGAGCGTGGGACTGACTGTCAGCACGACCCACACACGTTTTACAGGTCCTTCTCGTTCGTCCTCCATGTGAACGTGCAGATCCCGTCTCGTGGATCAATAGTGCTGTGCTATCGCAGCTATCCAGCTCTGGGCGCTTTTGGGATGGTGTTGCTGCCAGCTGCACCCCAAAACCACCCTGTGCACCCCACCCAGCATGTGTACAAACATGCAGAGCTTTCTTTGGAGTGGGCAAGAGGATGTAACATCCTATTTGTTTTTCAGTGGGTCAGCAGCAGCAAGAGGCAGCAGGGCTGTGTGTATTGGGGAGCTTATCTTGCTCACCAAGTGCTTTTAAAAATCTTTAAGCCCTTTTTGCCAGAAGACTGGGGCAGGACATGGCCTTCAAAGAGTCTGGGGTGGCAAAGGACTACCTGCACTGCTTATTTAGCAGAAGGAGGTGTCACTGCTATTCCTGGCACAGGAGCCACGACTGCAAATGCCTGTGCTTGGTACTGACTGGGCTGGGAAAGCACAAGAGTCTGTCCCCAGCGGTGAGGACAGCACAGCCCTGGCCCTGCTGCTGGGCTTGGCAGGGAGAGTGAGTGGCAAACTGAGTATCTGTGGGTGCCATGCCTGAGGGCGGCACTGGCCCTCACCATCTATGGATCAGCAGGAATGGGTGGCCATGGCCAGGCTGGTGTGTCTCGCCAGCTTGAGGTGTGAGCAGGGCAAGCTCCTGTCTGCAGGCTGGTGAGGCCATACCTGCCAGGCTTTGAAGTGGTAGCCTGAGCCGCCTGTATCCTTGCATTCCTGAACAGAAAAGGTCCATGGTCCTTTTTGCTGCCAGAAAGGAAAAGCTCAAAGCACTGCCTCTGTTAACAATGAGTTTGCACGCCCTGCTTGTTAGGTGTGCTGACAGAGCGTGAAAAGCCTCCACGCTCCTCTAAACACCAGAGACTAAAGGTCAGCCCAAAAGGCAGGAGAAGCGGAGTGGAGGCATTTGTTCCAATCTTTCTTCGCTGGCCCGGGGTGTTTTGGCTTTCGCCTGTCGGTGAGGCCGGTTGGACGATTTCCTCACTGTGCTTCCATGGTGGTGGAGGTGGAGAAGTGTGTTTCTTCCTGGGGTGCACGGAAGGTCGACGTTTCACCTCAGGTCTGGGGTCAATTTCTAGAAGAAAAACAAAAAAAGTTGTTGGAGCACTTGGGCTTTTGGCTTAAAAAGAAAGGAATTTTTTACAGAATTTATCTTTTTCTAGTAAATGCCATTTATCATGAATGCAGTGGCGCCACCTGTCGGCCGCCCACGGGGCCGCAGCAGCTGGGGCTGCCAAAGCCCACCCCCCACCTTCATTTTGAGTGACCCGCAGCCCTGGGTGACAACTCCCACCCCATCATGTCGGGGGACCGGCAGCCCTGGGTGACCCCGCTGGAACCGACAGAGGCTGCTTGCTGCCTGCTTCCTCCACCACAGTGACACCAGAAGCTCTAGAGATAGAGGATTGTCCGTATCTCCACCCCTTTTCTAGGCTGACCCTTTTTATCTTCCCCAGAAATCCTCTGGTTTTAAGAGGTGAACCACCAGCTAGCCAGAACCACCGAGAAAGTGATTTTATTTGTAATTTCCCCACCCCGCTCCCCCACAAGGAATGATTTCCTCTTCAGTGTTTCTTCTTACTCATCAAATAAATATTAAAATGAGAGGTGCTAGTGCAGGTCAAGAAAACACTTCAAAAGAAGTGATATATTTTTTTTATTATTTCTGTCTCCACGACTGTAATATCTGGGAACGGTCAAGAGCTCTGGTTTGCCCTGGGTTTTACATTACCATATTCACAAGCATGAAGCTGTTTTGCCAGGAGGTCACCCCTGAGGCAGCAGTGACCTGTCCCCTGGCTCCACTGCTGGCTGTCACCCAGTTTGGGGTTTGCACTACTATTACCAAGCTAACTCCTCCAGGGGTTTCCACTGAATCCTTTCCAGCATTAACCCTTGGGCTGCTGCATCATTTTGCTTCAGTAGATTGCTCTTTTCAAGTGTGGTCAAGGAATTACTGATTAATGCTGTACTTCTGCACAGAGTTTGCTGTTCTCATGTTAAGCAAGAAATTGAATGAATACGTGTGCCACGTGAGCTGGGTGATTGAGTCATTCCCTTGCGTCTCCTGGGCCTCTCACAGAAGGTGTCTGGCTGTTTTCAGCAGTGTGATTTGGGATTTCCACTGGAGGGTGTGTGCTGGAGATCTCATGGTAGGCTTGAGTCCACCTGAATGCAGCTTTCTCCACAAATTGGTGCGTTAGAAGAGGCAGAAAGAAAACAAGTGTTCTGTCTTTGTGTCAGCTGAACTCAAGGGCTCCTACTTGAGAGGGAAAGCGAGACCCATGCAGGGGAGCAGTGATCTGGGATGACAGTGCTGCTGTAGCATTTCACTGCTGGGCTCACTCTCCTTGCAGGATGGCTGGAAACTGTTGTCGTGGGAGAAGAGGCATCTGCCTCTGCTTCTGGGCATGATGCTTCTTTAACCATATTGCACAGTGATCTATTAGAACAGCTAGATTAGCCTTTATTTGGGGCCTGCCAAAATTGCTGGCCACCAGAAAAGGGGACAACACCTTTGTTGGAGGCTTGGTGTCTGTCAGCAGTGGCTTGATTTGACCACGTGGTTCAGAATGCCTGTTTCAGGGAGCTGTATATTTTTTTAAATCTTGTGAGTGCTGTTTAAACTCTGTATAATTAGAGCCTTACCTTAAACCTCTTTCAAGCAGATCCTAAAGCTCTGTTTGTTTTCTGTGCTCCTGATGCTACTAAAGGAGCAATAAAAAGCAATGTTTTTCCTAGAAACCACATCCTTGAAGTCAGACCTCCAGGAAACTTGGAAGCTTTACAGGGGCACCACAGGGCTTTGAGGCACTTGCTGAGGATCCAGGTTTGAGATCGGTGCAGTTGTCATTTGGCCTTCCTTCTGCTGCCTGCATTACCATGGGTATTTTAATTTTACACATTAAATAATTTCAATAATGTTTATAAATGAAATCATTTCAATATTGTTAAATTTGATGTTAGCTTTACAATGGCTTCCCTACACTGAGGAAGGCAAGGCACAAATTTATTTGTTGTGATTTGGAGTGCACTCAGGAGAGTTGAAGAGATTTAAGAGCTCAAAGGCAAGTGCAGTGAGAGCCATCAGAGGCTCTTTAGTGGTCAGCAGCTCTTTGCAGGCTCTCCAGCAGCTTGTGGGAGCTCTCACAAAACAGCTGCTTCTCTTTTTGATTGAAATTCTTACTCCAAGGCATTATACCTGCATGAAAGATAAGCAGGAAATTCAGTTCCTCACTGAATGAAAATTGTTGTTTAAAGCTACAGAGCATTGTTTTGTTCCCAAGTGCAGGAATAAAGTATAATTTTTGCTTTATTCCCTTTGTGTTTGTTTTCCTTTCTCTCTTTTTCAGTGGCAACATGAAAAGAGGTAAAATTAGACTTAAAAAGAGAAAAAACTGAAAGAAGGAGTGGGGGAGAATAAAAGTTGCTGGTTTTTTTTTTTCATTTCCTTTCTTGAAAATTTTTATTGCTAGAAAAATTGAGATGCTGGTTTGATCCCAGTTCAGTAAGTCTGGAGAATCTGTACATTGAGTAAGGAGTCTTGTATCTCTTAAAGGCTTCCTGAAGTGAAAGGAAAACAATGACTAGCTAATGCTTTTTAAATTTTCAGTTTGGTACCAGAAGCAATAGTTGATGACAATAAAACAGTTCTTTCACTAATTATCTGGCAGCTTAGTCCTACCTGACTCCTAGAAAAGCTCCCAGTTTCTTACTAATGAATGCACCCAAATGTACTGTGATGTTTGGCACCACTTTATTTTTCTAGTCATGAATCTAAAGAAGAAAACTACTAGTTTTCTTTTCTTTTCTTTTCTTTTCTTTTCTTTTCTTTTCTTTTCTTTTCTTTTCTTTTCTTTTCTTTTCTTTTCTTTTCTTTTCTTTTCTTTTCTTTTCTTTTCTTTTCTTTTCTTTTCTTTTCTTTTCTTTTCTTTTCTTTTCTTTATTCTTTACAAAGGACGTTCCCTTGTGATTCAATAAAATACTGACCTATTTATGTATATATCTCATTAGATGCCCTGGTGCTCTTCCCATTTTCCTTTTCTCAAGGCAAATTTCCTTTCACTTGAGGCTTCTTGCTCACTGTTAAACATTGTTCAGCCACTGCCTGCTAATTGAGTGGAGCAGGAGCAAAGAGCAGAAAATGAAAAAGGCAGCTAATAATGAGAGGTGTATAACGTATGGACAGGGTGGCCATGTCACACAGCTGCACCACGAGAAGTTTAAGGGTACACAGCCCTCAGTGCCTGAAAACCAGTGTGTGAGCACGTAATTATAGGGCACGAGAATCACAGGGTCGAACTTATATCCCTCAGACAACTTTAAATTATTAATTTGTTGACTTGCAAGCATTGACCTTTTCAGTTAAAATATTCTTTTATGTCTTCCCTATAATTTCTTAAGGTTAAAAAAAAAAGTTGTGGTCTATAGAAATTTTTGAAAGCTTCACAAATAGTATCAGTCAGTTTGAGACCCTTAAGTTATAACAAAGTCCTATGTTAATTAGCTTGACTAATACATTGCCAAAAATAGAAATCTTTTGTCTTCTCTCAGATTTTTGGCAGTGGGTTTCATAGCCACAGGGGTCTTGTAGTAATGTTTTAATGGTATATATGCACATTCCTTGTATGTTTCTCTGTATTGGATCTCAAATCCTTGAAAAGGTCAACTATTCCAGAAGCACAATTGCTTGCAGAAACAGCTTCTGCTGGTTCCTGGCCTTCTGAAAACCCAGTTGTACCTCTGGCCTTTCTTCCTGCCTCAGCCCTGCGCTGTCCCCTGACATGACAACCCAACCTCCAAGGCCAGCTCTAGTTGAAGTGTTCCTCAGGACAGAGCCACAGGCTGATCCACACTCCAGCCAGAGACTCAGTCTGCCTTTAATGTTCTGGCATCCACCCCCAGCTTCCTTCAGAGCATCCTCTGCAGCCCCCTAATGGCTTTTCCCTTTCTCTGAACTCCAGCTCTAGGTCTATCCACAGGCCAAGGAGCCAGTGTTTCAAGTGTTTCCCTACAGCTGTGAAAGCTCTACTAACACAGCAATGCATTTTGCCAGAATTATGATCCTGGTTGTCATGGCCTTGTTAAATAATTTGGATTGGAAGAGACTTTTACTGGACATCTAAGTTCAGTCTCCTTCTCAGAGCTGGTCCGATTCTCAGGAGTTTTGTGATGAACTCACCACAGTAGCAATGCTGGGGGTCTTGGAAACTCTCTTTGTGTAGAGACATTCAAAACCCAAGTGGATACAGACCTGTTCAACCTGCTCTGTGCTTGACCAGGTGAGTTGGACTGGGTAATCTCAAGAGGTCCTTTCCAACCTCAAATGTTCTGCAATTCCTTAAGGATCGTGTTTGTGGCTGTCAAATATTCCGTGCACATGAGTGGGCAATAATGCAGTGGGGGACTAATTGGGAAAATTAAATAGTGCTGGAAAATACACTTTCCAGTGCTCTCTGTAAATCACCTGACCTGGATGGTTGGTCAGGACCTCCCTTTGGGAAGTCAGCACAGTTTTACTTAGAGCTCTCCTGCGCTTCATGGAGGCTCTCTGGTCTTCCTGTTGAAGAACCTTGAGTCAGTCTCAGGACATTGAGTTGGCATTAAAACCTGGAAACTCTGAAGAACAGAGACCCCCAGTGGAGATTTATCAAGTTTCACTTGACAGGAAAAAATTAATGATTCTCTCTAGAAAACCAGGAGACTCAGCACAGGTCTGGAGAGCAGCAGAAATGCTACAGGCAGGAGTTCTTCCACATTTTTAGGGTGATCTTATGTACCTGGCATATCTGTCTTGTTTGGGAAACCTGAGCAGTGGAATAAGTCCCTGCCATAAACATTCTCAAAGTTTTATGTAACTCTGTCAGCAATTGCCAGTATACAGAGTGGAACAAAATTGTCATATTTATAAAGAAAAAAGATACAAAATTCATAATCTGATTTTTTTATTTAACAAAATCACAGATTATTCAATGGTCTCTTAGTTGGATGAATGGAAAAATAAAATTAAACATATAAAATACAGACTAATTCATCAGAACAACTATTCACCATTTAGAAATGCAAGTGCTGCTCTCTCTCCCCAGGTCAGCCTCAGCTGATTAAATACCAAATTCCTAATGCGAGAGATCCCACATTTCTCTGCTGCTGCCACACTGGGCCTTTAACTCCTGGCATCTCTCAGTTGTGTTTTATAAGATAAAATAAATCCTTTCCCCATCATAAATCCTATGTGAGTCAGTATTATCCTGCTTCTGCAGCTGAGAAAATTAGGTCAGACATGAGAAACGACTTGATGGAGGCCACCAGGGAACTCTGTGTCAGAGCAACAATTAGGGTGGAGGAGCCCTGGAATAATCAGTCAGGTCCCAATGTTTGCTGCATCCTTCCATGCTGGAAAAGGCCAGTGACATCACTTCTTTTTGTCCTTTGAAACTGCTGGGTGATGACAAAAATGGGTTATGTCCTTGGTTAAGCACACCTTCAAATACATTTCTTAGAACTACCAAATAGTCCGACTCCCAAATTCCTTTCCTGTTCAACGTTAATGTTTAATACAGATTTTCTGACTTAAACACATGGGCTTTTCTTGAGTGTACAGATACCAAATTGACTGAAGCCAGAAGAAACTGTATTTGGGAAATGCGGAAAATCTTCTTTAATCAGAAGCTTATTAAATGCAGAGCAAAAATATGAACTGCTAATTTTCAAAATGGACACACTCTGGGTTTTGGCTTCCAATTTGTCTTCCCAGGCACAGTGATGGATGTGCTTTCTGTGCTCACCATTGTCAGACTTTTCTTGAAGGTCAGGGGCTGAGGATTTAAAAATGCAGCCTGACTGCAATTAAATTGCTTTTGCCTGTCAACACATTTTCTAGTTATGTGTACCAGCATAGATCAGAAATATTTAGTGGCCTCTGTTAGAGGTTTGTCTGTGCAGAAAAGCAAAGGAAGCACCCTGCAGGAAAGTGAGCAGGTAAAATAAACACTGCTTTAGATAAATTGCTGCAGAGGATTCCTCCATACAAAACATCTTTTTGATAATATCAGCCAGTGCATGGGTGTTAGATGTCCTTTTCACTTGTGACGATCCAATGTTTTACCTGAATTACCTTCATTTCTTCAAAGCATTCTGGACAAGCACCAGAAGTGTTGGAGACCTGTCTGACAGCAATGGATTAAGGTGTGGTGAAGATGGTGTTTTTAAAGGTTTGGTTGTGGTTTAGATGCTCTTTCTCAGTATCCCAAGGATGGAGAATCCCCCCTGTCTGGGCTCCACAGCCCTGGTGTAGCCACTCAGTGCCCACAACCAACCTGGTGGCCCTCCACTGGCATCAACCCAGCTGGTCAACCTCCTTCTCCTCCGGAAGGCATCATGTGTCTTTTCCATATATACTTGCCTGGACTTAATAATTTCAATTGGAAAATCCTAATTGCTCCTGTATGGATGAATTGTAATCTTTCGGCGGTGTTTTCCCAAGTGCTGATTTTTCTGGCCCTGCTCCCAGTCAGGCTTTGGTGCCTCCAGAGGGATTCAGCCAAGCTGCCTCCCTGAATCTGCAAGATACAGCTCATAGCCTCAGATAACAAATGCTTCTGTATTTTCATTTTGTTTTTATACTTTCTATCTAAAAACATATTGCTCCACTGCCTCCTTCTTGCAAGGAGCACAAATCCCGCTCCTGAGCTGCTGCAAAGCCAGGCTTTCAGGGGCTGTTGTCAGAAATAAGGCCTCTTTATCTCCCTTCCTGTGTTGCTGGTCTCCATCTGAGAGAAGAGTGAAGTGTAAAGCAGAGCACACTGAGGCTTTAATCACACTGATGCCACCGTTCCTCACTGCTCAGTGGGTCTTTTCCCAGGAAAAGCACTGCTGGAGCCACTATCTACCTGTCCTTCATATTTTTGTAAGAATGCAGCTCTCCTCAGCATTTTATACTCTCCATTCCTCCTACTGAAGGGTGTCTGGAATTCACAGTGCTGTCTGGGAAGGTGCAGCAGAGACAGGGCTACAAGTCTCCTTCCGTCTCAGTACAAGGCTTGGCATCGCTCTGTGTTGCAGTGCATCAGGTTTGGACTTTGTGCCTTGTGCCCAAGGGGTCTGAGCTGGGCATTTCCCAGAATGGCTTTCATTAATTACACTGCACCCAAAATGAGTAGCTCGACTTCTCTCTGTTACGTGACTTTCCTCCATGGCAAACCTCCCCTGCCTGTTCAGGCAGTTCATGATGTTGTGCCACAACCTTATGCTGATAACTGCAACCACAGAAGCTGCCTCTGTGCTTCGTGATTCAGTCCTTAACTGCTGCCAACAGCAGTGGTAAACCTACGTGGGCATTTTCAGTGCTCCTGGAACCTCACACAAGCTCTGCTTTCCACATGACACTGTGCCATTCCCAGGAGAATTTTAACAAAGTAGGTCTCTGCATCCTTTTTCTGCCCAGGTTACCAGAGCTACCCCAGCACTGCCTTTAGACAGGAGAGCTTGGGCAGTGGTGGCTTAGCTGCCTGGAAGCTCAGATTGGAGGGCATGTTGTGGAGCATCACAGAAAATAGGAGACAGGATGTATCCCTCTGGTTCTGGATCCCTTTAGCTCTGCAGATTTAAGCTAGGTCAGTTATAATACAGCTTGAAGCAGAAAGATGAAAGAGCTGCAATTAACATCATCAAGCCCATATTTTCTTATGAACAGCAAATGCAAATGTTAATGTAGACAAGCAAAGACCTCTCCCAACCTCTGTATGTGCTGCAAATTTAGCAAGCACATCAATAAACTGTTCATGGAGATACTCGTGAATATTTTTGTATTTTAGCCTTGTCATCAGCAACTTTTCAAGATAATTATGTTGTGTGAAATGATTACTATAGAATGAAAGAGCAAGCTAGTTTGTCTCTGTGGCTGTTCATTTTTCAGTGGTATGAATGATGGTTTTAATCAACAGGTCTATGCACTGGAATAAATTCCACTGTCTCATCATTGCTGTGGGGTGCAGGCTGTTTTCACCAATAACTATTTTTCATAACCAGAAACAGCTCCTGCTGAATCCCAGCAAAGGAAAGGACTCATATGCTGTACATGAGTATAGGGTGCTTTTATGACTGGCATTTCTAAAGCTACCCAAACAATCTGGATGCCCAGATCCCATCAGTGTTAATGAGGACAGAATAACCAAGCCCTTCATTGCCCTAAGTGGAAAATCTATGTACACAGTGCTTAATTCAAAACGTATAGAACTCAGTGGGTAGACTTCTGATGATGTCAAAAGGTATTAAACTTGGCCTACATCAAGAACTTCAGAGAAACCACCAGCCACTTCACACCCCAGCACAGGGATTTTGAGGTAACCCAGCTGACTTGGCACTGTGGGACTATGAGAGAGGACTGATACAGCTGGGCTGGGAGCAAACAATCTCTTGTGCAGGGAATCCCAAAGTGCTGCAGCCCCTGCAGCCTGCAATGGGATGCTTAAGGTGCAGCAATTTCAGGAGGACTCACGGGGTTTTGGTAGCACAAGATGCAGCAGCTGTGTCAGGGCAGAGATGGGCCTCAGGGCACTGAGAGTGCCAGAAATACCCAAGTCCTTCTTCCACCTTCCTTTTCCCCCAGCTGGCAGCAAGGCTGCTCTTAAGCAAGTGCTATGGCCCCAACCAGGCTGTGTCCATGCCCACAGAGGTGCCAGCAAGACGAGCTTCTCCACGAGCCAATATAGCTCTGTCCTTTGTGGTCTCAATCACCAAACTGAAAGGCAAACTGAATTCAGAGGCTGTCCCCAGTAAATTATTGGATGCTTTCCTGGACACACAACTCAAAGTCCTTGTTTTGCCCAGTACTGAGCTGTTAACTTGTGCCTTTCCTGTTTACCTCAGCTGGTGCTGAGCACTAGTGACTGCAGATAATTCCAGTTGCTCACCGAGGAGCCATTACACGAGCGGACACTTGTTAAGGCCAGTCTTAGTATTGCGTACATGTGAGCAGAGTTACAGAAGTGACCAGGCTTTCTTGGCACTTCTCATGTTCCCTAAAGATTGTTTAGACATGATGCAAAATTTTGATAGAAAGTCCAGGCCTGGAAAACAGACAAAATCACCGCACTGTAGTGATCCAGCCCTGTGTGCAGGATGTAACCTGAGCAAAGGGCTCAGCATATTCCACTATGTAAGGATTTGTTCATTTTTGAACACAGCTCTCCAGCAGCCTCAGTGAACTTTCCAAAACGACCTGGATGCAAGAGGCTCAGTTTCAGTGCTGCATTTATAAGCAAGTGGACTTTAGAGGAAGCCAGGGAGGTGTTACTCAGATGTCGGTGAAATTAAACCAATATTTTTTGGCTGAGTTTGCCATTCATCTAATGAAAAACGTGGTTTTCATTTGCTAACCTTTCAAATGTGTCCATCTGTAATTAAATATAACCTCTCCACCTCACATACAGGTAAGCAATTGGAGCTGAGCATGTGTGGTATTTATGTTGTCTTTTCAGTGTCTAATGCTCTAACTTTAGCATTTACTTGGGTTGTGTGTTTTGTTTTTACTTTGTTTTCCTGGCAACTTGAGTCAATAGCTCTTGAGTAGAAACTAGACTGCAATTAAACACGCAAAGAAGTGGACTTCAGTTGAATGAAATACTATTAAGTGTGTTGGATACATAAGCAAAAACCAGGCTTATGAGAACATGTTTTGTACTCAGTGCTGTGTTATCAAGTAAGGGTGATGTTACCTGAAGCCAGCAAATTTAACTGGTTTATGGTCTCCGTGCTCTTCTGCTTTCATAACTAGCAGCTCTCTGCCTTGTCTCTCATTTCAGTTACTGGAAATAAGTGTCTTGTTTTTTCAGTCCCAGATTTACTTGTTCGTTCAAAGCTAAACCAGCACACTAAAAGATGCTGTATCTGCTGCAAGTCCCTTGCACTTCAACAAGCTTCAGAGCTAAAGGCTTATCAGGTGCGCCTTTATTTTTCCCTCCTTGAGTCAGGATTCTTAAAGGCTGGTTTTATAAATGCAGAAACCAGATACATTCAGTAAAGGTTAATCATTCACAGTGGTACTGTAGTTAATAGCCTGGGAATGGAGACAAAGGAAATTGATGTTGACTTTCTGGGGTGCTTTAAATGTTCTTGAAAAGTTTCTCTCTGGTCTTCCTGAAAGCTCCCTTTCCTGTTTACAGCATCTTAAGGACTTTACAAAGGATGACTAAAAATTCAGATTCTTTAGGAAGGTAAATCTAAGGAAACATATGGAAAATCAACTGGTGTAAAACTGAAAACTGTTCACCTGGGAAACAGAAAAAGAAATTGTACTTTAGCATACAATGCATGCCTCATTGGATTTTACTAAATTGCCCTTGCTTTAGCACTGAGATGCAGGAGAAAGACAGTATTTCACAAAGCAGGTGAAGTCAGAAAAACTTTAAATGATTTCTGGGATATTAAATTCACAGAGACTAAGATGTATTGTGCCAGCCTAATTATTTTGAAAGACTGCGGGTAAATCAACGGACGTACACTTAATGTTTAATTGTAGGGATCATCTATTACTTCCACTGTGTGGGCCAAGTCCTGCTCTCATTTGCAATTAATGAAATCTTACTACAGGCAGTAATTCTGTGTGAAATGGGCAGCATTTCAGCACTCATTTGATGATACATGTTGTGGCAGAAAAAAAAGCCAAGAGCAGAACATGTGGCTCCTGCTTTCCCACTATTGGCATAGAGGTGGCATTGCAAGGATCTCCACAATGAAGAGCAGATGACAGCAGCCAGTCCACCAAAGAAAAGTGCATGTTCATTCTGAGTGGTTTACCAAAAGGAAAGGACCTCTTGGGTCTATATTGGGTCGGGTGAGGTTCTGCTATCCAAAATCAATGCAGCATCTATGGCAAATAATGGCTTTTCTCTAATTCGCTCAGAATTTGTCACCTGGGCTCTTACCTGGTGGCTGCCAGGCTTAAGCAGTGCTGGGAATGTGGGTTCCTGCTCCAGCTGAAAGCTGGTGCCAGGAAAAACTGAGCGTCATTCCCAGCCCGGGGGAAGTAGATTCCTCTTACTTTGTGTTGTCCATAAAGCTCATTTAGAGATGACCACGGTAGACTTTAAGTTCTGACTGATTCCATTCAATGCTTGGCATTGCCAGGGGTGTTTGTGTCTTTTCCAGGCAGAACATCACTGTAGCATTTGCTCCCAACTTGCTTCTAGGTCCTTGTCTGGCTTCCTCATTAAAAGGATCCAGGTTCTGAGTTGGAAGCCCCAAGAGCAGGGATTGCTTTCTGTGCATTCTCTATATAAAAGTTTTCTTCTGTGTAATCTCCTCAAAGACACCTACATGCCAAAACTGTACCCTTGTCACCCTGTGCTCTGGAGAGACCAGTCCTCCAGGGAATGCCAGTGAGGTTGCTCTGATGAATGCCTTGGCATGTGGAACAGGGGAGAAGCTCTTGCTGTAGAAGGTGACAGTCATGTTTGCTTGCTTATTTTCAAACCAGCAGGTGCAAAACATGTCCTAGCAAACACCCTCTTAGTCGAAAATGTTTGAGCTCTTTGAAAGTTTATGTTTGTAAAACTGTGCTTTTGCAGCCTGCAACCCATCAGGGCTTCAGAGCTTTCTGTGCAAGCCAAATAACCAAATCAGCCCTGCCTCGGTTCTCCACTGTTGACTGGAAGAGAAAATGTGTAAATTTTATGGTGCTGCTAAGATCCCCCAGCACAAGATTCACTCTGTGCCAGAGTGTACAAGTGGTGCAGTATCACTGTGCCTGGGCAGCAGGGGCTGCATGAAAATGTAATTCATTGAAAAATATTACCTATCCAGGTAACTCAGTAAACTGAGCAGGTATTACTTAGGATTATCCAAAGGTTCTACTTCCACCATCCCCAATTTGCTACGTACTGATGTCAGAGACACCTAAACTTCACCCATCCCTATTTTTCCTTTGGCGCTGTGGTACGCTGGAGACGTCCTGCCCTAGAGTTGCTCCTTGGGGAATGTGCCTCTCCTGTTGCTTCCATGCAGCTCCCACTGCGGCTCCCAGCATACCTGCCCTCAGCAGGGCTAAATCCCTCGGGACAAGCCAGGCGCGCATCACCTCTCCGGCAGCGGCACCCTTAGCAAAGGAGGGGGG
>VZRN01000631.1:1359121-1371871 GCA_013397935.1 Dasyornis broadbenti
GTGGAATTCTCCCGTGGCCATGACAATGAGCCTGTCGGGATGAACATTTCTTCTCGTGAACAGCAATTCAAAGCTTAAAGCAACGCTGCTGCCTCCCAAAGCTTATTAGTGCCACGCGTAAACAGAGCTGGGCAAAGCCTTGGGAAAATAAAGGGGCGGGGGGGAGCTGGCTGGTGCGGCGGACCCTTCTCCGCTCGGGCTGCGAGCAAGGCGATTTCTCTCTGCCTCTTTGTTCCCGGCCCTGGCACAAATCAAACCCAGCTCCCTTCCCCCAGCAAAGCTCGCGCTAAGCTGGAGCACACTAGAGCGAAAACGGATTAAAAAGAAAAATCATCCTTGCTGCAGCAGATGAAGAGGGTATAAATCAGCGAGATGGAGGGTGCTCTGCCCCGGGGCTGGGCTCACCGCTGCTAATGAGGGGGCTAAATCAAAGATGGGCGGGGGGCCCGGGGTGTGCGACGACCCTTCCTCTGCGGTCTGGACCTGTAGAACCAGCGGGCCGAGAAGGGCAGCGGCCAAAGCCGCTGTGGGTGTGAGTGTCCAGGGGTGTCCAGCAGTGCCCAGGAGTGTCCAACTGTGCCCAGGAGTGCGGGGCGAGCCGGAGCTGCCGCTCGCCACGCTGGAGGGAGCTCCTGAGACGGCAAAAGTTCTTGTCATGGTCCAGCCCCCGCAAGCCAGACCCCAGAACGACGGAAACAGGTTATATTTCAGGTGCTTTTAATAGCTGATGTTGGCAGACAGGTTGTTTCTTTTTAGATCTATGAAGAGTTATATTTTTCCCCCCTGTGTAAATTAGGCTTATGTAGGTTGTAAACAGCCTATGTAGGTCTTGAAATTTTTTTTACGGTTTTTGCATATAAAATCTGAGTTTCTTGGAGCCACGTGACTCTGGAAGCTAGGGGAGTGAATTTTCAAGTTGAGGGTGACACAGCATTACGATGTCAATTATCCTTTCCCGCATCAGCTGTCCCATGAACCAGGGTTGGCACAGGAACGGTACAGGGTGGGAGGGGGGCTTTCAAGCAGCCCTGTCAACTGACAATAGAGTGAAAAGTTGGGAGGAGTGAGCACAGCCCTGTGGATGAGCCAAATTGGGAGCTGGGACACGCTCCTTGCTGTGGGTTGGGCTCAGTGTGACTGACTGGTGTCAGTGCCCACAGGTCACCTGGCAAAAGCATCCCCAGAAAGAATGGGGTTCTTGCAAGCATGGGTGGAAAAGCAGCTGGGCATTGGAGGACTGGGGGGAAAACTACAATAAAACAAACATGCTTGCTTTGTGCAGGCTTTGGCAGCCTTGAAACATGGATTAAAACTGGTGAAAGCTGCCGAGAGGTGAACACTGAATAAGGACAAGTGAGCAAGTGAGACCATATCTTCCTCGAGCTGGTTAAAGATTAACTGTGTTTTGGCATTTTTCCTCAGTTCCTTGCTTCTATTTGATTCAACCATTTGGGTGCTGAGCAGTGATAACAAACCCAAAAGGCTCCATCTTTTGTGGAGGGGGTGTCTCCAGAGCATCCGGGGCAGTGAGGCTGAGAAGGGCTTATGTTGCTTATACATTGTAGGAGACTCAGAAAACACCACAACAATGCCAAAGGGGGGAGAGTGAAAGGGGTTTTGGTTATGAGGTGTGATCTGTAACCAGAATGTAATGTGAGGCTGAAGGACTCTCAAGCACAGAGAGTTGGGCATGGTATTCCTTAAACGCCTCAAAATAGAAAGAGTCAGGACCACATTCCCCAGAAAATGCTGGGTTTTCTCCCTGGTGTTGTTGTGCCAGCAGGAATGGATTAAGGGAGGATTCCCTCATTTGGGAAGGGGGGGACTCCTTAATCCCCAAATCCTGGATTTAAAGATCCTGGAGAGAGTAATCACAGACAGTGGATTAGCATCTGCTGGGGAGCCTGGCAGGAGAGGGCAGTGTGGCACTGCCATTGCCAGGGCTGGTCCTCACCCTTGTTTGCAGCTCCTTTTCCCAGGCCTGTGTCTTAGATATGATCACTCAAAACCACAAAATCCACAGAAAAGAAGATGTTAAAAAGAGCATTTCCTCAAGTCATGGATGATTTCCTGCAAGTGAGAAGTGTGTAAAACATGTCTGGGGCAGGTGACAAATAATGGCAGGGGGGGTGTGTGTTTATTTGTTTGTTTGTTTTTATAAGCACCTTTAATATTGCTCTTGCAAGGCTTCTACCATCACAAACTGAGTCATCCTTTAGCCAGAAGAAGAAAAGGAGGAGATGTTTGCCAGTCAACAGAAACTAGCTGGTGTAGGGCCATCCACATGCTGCCCGGAGGCTTGTTGGCCTCCAGCCATGCAAGAAAACCCATAGTTAGTGCCTTGTTTGTGTGGGAAGCCTGGAAAACAGAGTTTGTGGCAGTGTGGCCCTCATTTGTTACTTACTGTGGCTCAGCTGTCAGGGGCCAGGACCATGCACTGCTTTTCTCTGAGAATACCAAACACATTCTTTTCAACAAGGTCTGACTTCTTTCTCATTCGAAATAAAACCTTAAAATTTGCTATTTCCATACAGATATTGCACAAGTGAAGTATTTAGCTTGGCTGAGGCATATTTCCCCTGGGAGATCTTGCAGGAGAAATGGACCATATTGGTTTTTCCAACTGGCCTCAGGTAGTGCTGCAGCAGCACATGAATTCAGTGGTGTGTGCGTTTTCTGGCAGGAGGCAGTTGCCTCAAACACAGTGAAGATCAGCTCCCCAAGAGCTTCACCATTTCAAATTTAAAACTGCATTATTTATTCAGACAGGATTTTCTGGCAGCAAACATAGCATCCTTTTTTGCATCCTCTGTAGTCAAGAGGAAGGATGGTGATACACTTGATGGTGCCCAGAGCATGGCTTGTGCTCCGTGGCAATGTCCAGGCTCAGCTGAGCTGGGTGGAGCAGTCGGCAGAGACGGGCAAGAGCCAGGCAACCCACCTCGGGCGGGGGAACTGGAGCTTCAGGTCCTGCTGCGTGTTGCCTTCTTGGCTGCATTCTTTAACATCTCCCTTTGGGCAATACTGCATCACCTCCCTGCCCTTTGACAGGGCTGGTGCTGCTCTACCCCAGCCTTGCAAGTGCGGCTCATCAGCCACTTTCAAGTCTAATAATGATCACCTCTCTTTGCCATTCCTTGCTGCGGAACGAATTGAGGCTTGGTGTTCTCTCCTCTCCTGCCATTGCACCTGCTCAGCCACACTGATGCAGAGGGTGATTTTTGTGCTTGTGCCATCAATACTTGGGAGACTCTGCTCTGCCAAAACAGTGTGGGCACATCTACCCCCAGAGCACAGCAGAGGAACACCTAGGTACTGTCTGGCAGAGGAAGCTCCATCAGCAGGACACCCACTCCCATACTTGGATGCTGCTGGGCAGAGGTACCACATGCTCCATGTTCACAGACCTGCACAACTGTGAGGTTGTCTGCCTTTTTTCTTTCCCTCCTGGGCCATGTCTCATTGAATTTGGATAGTGGGGTTTTTTTGTTAGAGACTGTGCCACTGCTCTGGAATACCCACTCCTACAGCTTATCCTTTCAATTTATATGTTGCCAAGGAGCTGTGCTAACCCTCACCTCTTAAAGGGTGCAAATCCTTTCTGTTGTAGAAAATTGACTGTGTGCAAGTCTCTGAGGACCAGGACCAGTTTGTGCCATACACTAAACAGGAGCAGTGGTCTGAGTCTGGTTTGTAAAACAGGTCAGTGACATTAGCAAGGCAAGAACAGCAAACAACCTGGTGCTATTCTCCCATCTGTGCTCAGAGGAGACCCGGAATGGTACCAGCAGAAGGGCTGCAGGGAGAGAACAAGGTGTCTTGGCAAACCTGTGTGTGTGCATGTAATAGTCAAGATAAGCCTTTATTTTCAGCAGGTTGTTTTCCATCGCTCTCGTGTAGCCATCAGCATTATTGTAGCATCCAGGGTGCTCAGAGAGATAATGCCCAAGAATAACAGCTAATGGGGAAGGGTGGGAGAGAGAAGAGGAACAACTTTTTATTGCTGCCATATGCTTTAAGTCCCTTCAGTTCTCTTGCTACAGTCAAAGTGAGGAAATTATTTTTTTCATTGGCAATTTTAATGCTGTTTTAAAAGAGCCAGATTAGCAAAGCCAATGAAGTAACTGCCTGCCTACTCCTGGGATGCCTTCCTGCTCCTGCCTGCACTCAACATCTCATCAACTCACCCTGCCGATTTCAGGCACCTTCCTGATTTTTCCACCTTGATCAAATAAAAGAATGGAGAGTCCTTTGCTTTGAACAGAGACCACCAAGATAAACCCAAGATTTGTTCTTCAGATCTCAATGTGTGCCTGAACTGCTGGAGAACATCCACTGAGGGGGAGGAGATGGATCACAGACCGTGGGGGAGAGGGCAATGGCCGAACCTGCTCACCGATTTGAGCATCCTGCAGTCCCCCTGCCCTGGCCAGAGGAGGCTGAAGCTGATTTTTCAGTCAGGGCACTGCTGAGGATGAAGGGGGAGGCAGACTTGGCAAAGCCATGATCCTGTTTGCTCTGATCACTAAAGGTCATGAGGTGGCTCCGTCTGTCACGGGGAGGAAATGAACTCTGGTATCTTCAGCAAACCAATTTCAGGCTTGTACTGATTCCTCTTTCAGTTTAATTTAATCATCTTTGGTGTCTGATTCTACAAACACGGCTTTGTACTGCTAAACCTTCACTGCATATTAGCAGAGAGGCAGCTGGAATTTGAATTTGATTTTGACTACAGTGAGAAACCTTATATTTAGCACTTGGCAAATCTCTAGAATGCAGGAGCACATCAGTTTATAAATGCAGGTTGCTTTGATCAGTGTAATTTTGGAGGCTTAAGTATGAGAGAGAGAATATAGGCTGGGTACTGATACTCATAAAGGAGCAATAGGAAAGCATTCTACCAGGTGACCGGAATTACATTCCAATATCAGCCTACCTAGAATTTGCTGGAAAGGGTTGTTTGTAACAGAAAAATGCTTTGGGTTACAAAGCACTTCCAATGCAGTCTTTTGTAGCCTGCAATCTAAGGGTCTGATACAGAAACACATTCTCTCAGGTGAAGGGACTGACAACAGCCAAGACGGCCAGAGCTGGGCTGACCCAGGGATGTGATGCAGACCACAAAAAGAAGACAAGCTGAAACAACAGTGGGATAAACCTCCTGCTTTCACCCCTCTTCTCTGTTGGACAAAACTCCTGCTGGCTTCTTTGCCATGTAGGATGCCAAACTAAGAGTCACTCTTGGCATTAAAACACGTGTAGGATGCAGGGTTTTGCCATATGTTCTAACAAAAGCAAGTACTTTAGTTTGCAGCTTGGGGCTGGAGCTGGAGACATTCCCAGTGATTGCCTCTTGTGAGAGCTCATGTCCCTTGGGAACCTGTACTGTTTCCAAAGGAGCCACCTCTGACCGACTTCACAGCAGCTCCCACAGGCACATGGACCCAACCGTGCCGCTATAAATTCTGGGGTGCTCCCTGGACATCCCTGGGGCCTCGGTTTCTTTTGGAGTTGCTGTTAGAGGGAGGAGTACTTGGTACCTGCAGGGTGGGGAGCAAGGGATTTTAGCAGCCGGAAGGCTCATCTGTGGGCTTATTGCTTCCCAAGAAAGACTTTGATTTTTAGGGAGAGGGTTCCCTTTGCATAGCAAGAGTGATTGGTGCCAAAACTTAGGAGTACATGGTTCTAAGGAGCTCAGGTTCTGTTCTCAGCAGAAAGAGATAAAAACTAAGGCAGTAGCAGTGAATTTGCTCTTCAAATTTGCATGGGCAGAACAGAAAATGGAGCTTGAATGAAAATATTATCACTAGTGTTGTGGGCATGAAAACAGATCATTCACCAACTCCCAAAATGCAGTAAGATGAAGAGGTGACCCCTTCTATCTCTTCTGCTGCTTTTTGGTTTCCAAGAAATACTCCATCACTTTGATTTATTGACATGCTGGGGAAAGGCAGTTAATTTTTACAACCAGCCAACCCTGTGAGTCCAGATCTTCTGGAACAAAAAGGAAAATTGAGCATCCCCATCTCATGTATGTGACGAAGGACTAATATTTTCAAAGCGCTGTTGTGTGATAGTGCTCTGGGACCTCAGCTCTGGTGGTTGCTCATTCTCTGGTTTGGGGCTGTGGCTGCCTGTGGCCTGAAGGGCTGGAGCAGATGTAACTCCTCAGGGAGCTTCACCAGAGACCTCCATGACTGCAGGATTTAGTCTGTGCTAAGTCCCCAAACCCACAAAGCCCAGCAGAGCCCAGAGGACCCAACCTGGAAGCTTGAGCACACAGGCCTCTTCCACAGCCACTGTGTCACCAGGTTATTGCCCACTGCCAGAGCTCCTTCCAGCCTGGGATTCCTTCTGCTCCCCAGCCCACCACATCACCGGAGCCCAGCGAGCACTGGCAATGCTGCAAAGATTGTTTTTGCACCACGGCTACAGAGTGAGAGCACGAGAGATTTGATGCCTTCCAGCTTTTGCTCTTTGGGCCCCTGGATCCTGTGGCAGGAGCTGGTTTGTCTCCTGGTGAAGAGCTGAGCGCAGGCCAGTTGGCAGCGCCTGCGCGGGGACGCTGTGCTCAGAGCAGAGCCGGGATTGAAGCACGGCGTGGCTAAAATGGATCGACAGATTTGCAGCGAGCAACTTTCATGCATCCCATATGTTGCTTTGCTTCCTCTGGGTGACTTAAGAGAGGCGAAAAAATCTTTTGCTGGAGGAGAATTAGGGTATTTGTATACTTGGCCATTTTAAGTGTCTCTTTTTTCCCCTTTGGCTTGACCTGATGTGGTTAAAAAGAAAAAAAGGTGTCAGTTTATCATTCTGGAAATGTGCACAGATGTATTAGATAAATATAATTTCCTGTGGCCCTAACAGCAGGCACAGGAAAGTTCCCAAAACTGTCAAGAGGTTCTGCTCTCTAAGAATTGCAGGCCTGACTAACATTATCAAAGATATAATGCTGCTAAAGGGCACAGTAAGTGCTGGGGCACTCTGATTTCCACCTGAACTTTTAGCTTGTTACCTATAGCAAAACTTCTCAGGAAGTATGAAATGTAACCTTGAGGTCAAACAAGAACTTTTTGGAGCAATGCTATTTTTACTTCTCTCTGTTTCATGTAGGCAAACACGTGCAGTGCAGACTATCAGTCCTGATGAAGTGCCATTGTTTAATACTGGAAAAATGCACATTTGATCTAGTTTGCATTTCCTAAAATCTGTGTTATTGATTTGACAATATATTTTTCCTCAGAAAAAAAAATCTGCAGTTATTTATTCATTCTTGCCCCTTGGAGAGCTTGCTACCATCTGTTTTTCTTGGCTTTGCATTACCTTTTTTTTTTTTCCACTTGTTCTTTTCCCACTGTGCGCCACTGAAGGACTATACTATACATTATCTCATAGCCAAATTATGCAGGGTATTGTAAACATGTTGTAAACTTTGCCAGCTGCAAAGTCAAGGTCTCTGAGAGATCTTGCTTAGCACTGGAAGTGATCTTTGAAGAAAGAAGGCAGCCTTTTGGAAACAGATTTGCAGGGCAGCCTGACACAAAAGTGTAATACTGCAGGAGGAGTGTAATACTGCAGGAAAAGGTGCAAATGAATGTGTTCATGGATCCCCATAACTTTGTCATAGAGGCCAAGAAGTCCCTGAGCCAGTATCTGCTTAGCATCCACTGATAAGACACAGCAGAGCTCCTATGTCCTGATGCTGGGACCTGCAGACTCTGGCAGGTGGGAACAGGGATTTGAGCCTGATAAAATCCCCCACTGCCATCATTTCAGGCAGGACAGGACCATGCTCAGGGCACATCACAGGACCGAAGCCCCTGCATGTCTCAGAGTTGTTCCTGGAGCTGGAGCAGTCATGTCCTGCCAACCAGTGTCCTGGGAAGGTGCAAACTGCAGGGCATCGTGTGCTCTGCCTAGCAGGGTTGGGGCCCATTGCTGCCCTCAGAAATATGAGTTGAAGGGGAAGAATCACAGGTGTGTGAGGATAAGTCTGTGTAAATATCTCTAGTTATAGATCTTTGTGTATCTTTTGATAGTTCAACAATAAGAATGTTGGCAGTAGCAATACCAGGCATACCAGAAATCATGCCTCAAAAATATACAGTAACTTTAAAACGCCCTTTATGAAATTTATCCGTTCTCTTTGTCTGTCTTCTGGTGACTGATCTTGATACTGTGAAGGTCATGCCTTCAGGCTTTCATCCCATGGTACACTTCCAAAAAGGGCAGAAATCTCTCTCTGGGAGACACCACTTGAGCCCTGGAACAGGGAGTGCAGGAGGAAGGACTAAGCAGCACAGAAATAGAGGTTGCTGTCACCCTTGCAAATAGAGAGAGAGGCCATAGAGCTGTAGCGATGCACTCTGCAGGGAGCAATCCCAAATTCCTTGAAGAGGACTGAACAGCACAATGGATGATAGCACCACATGGAAGAGCCCATTTCAGTGGATGGTGGATATGTAAAATACCTAAAAAAAAATGGGCTGGTGATACATGTATGACTGTGAAATGCAGTTGTCTACATGTGCTATAAATTCATAATGGATGCTTTTGTACTTGGATTTTCACTGGCAAGGAAAGCCAAGGCATCTTATGTTTGGAGGAGATTTGAGGTGTGCTTATGAGAGTAATTGTTCTGGTACCAGAGAAGAGGGCCTCAAACAGCATTTTGGAAAGAGACCAGGGACTGCATGGGAGCATGTGGTGCTTGGGTTGACACAGGCCTGCTCCACCCAGCATCCTTCAGCCATTTTCCCTGTGCAACAGTTCCAGACCTTAAAAGGCTGCTGCCACCAAGACGAATAGCTGGACAGGGCATTCGTCTGCATTATTTAGGGCATTGAAACCTGTCTTTTTAATTATTCCAGCAATACTTCATCTTCCTCTCCAATGGTTAGCGAAAAGGATCACCAGTTCAGTCGTACTTACATAATGTGGCTGTGAATAACCTATGACTTATTGCCCTATCCCTGCTCTTTTTACAGGGTTAGGAGCTTAGGGGTGAAGAATTACTTGGCTGGGTGAGATTAATTTCTTTTTGCAAAGGATGGATGATGTTTTTCCAGCCCTGGAAGTATTCTGGTGAAAGCTATTTCTTCTTTAAAGAGTCTTTTATTACTATTATGGGCTTGTGTTCATAGGCTTTCACTCTCATTAAGGGGCACTGATTTAAATGAGGGGCTTTAATCAACAATTTTCATCATGATTTAAATCAGCTAGCAGGAAACACAAAATGGATTATTTAAATTAATCTTGTTCTTCATTTGTATATTTTAATTATTTTCTTAAGGAACAACTGATAGTTCCTCACCAGAGCCTGGTACTCTTTTTTCACTTATGATCAGGATATGCTATTACCATATTTATTTAAGAATCTGCATATTAAGTCTGAAGTTACTTAACAATTTTCATTTATGTGCCAAACTGATGACTGATGCCTCTTTTCCATGACTTATTTTAATGTTTGTGTTAAGGTGCATTGCAGAGAAAAGTAACATACAGTAGTTACTGTGCTCTAATTTAAATCACATGCTAATCTTAAATATGATGGACGGATGGGGCAAGGGGAAAGACACATTTATCAAAACTTATTCTGCATTTGAAATGAACATTTTGAACACAGGAAATATTACCTCTTGACAGCAGGCTGGGGTGTTTCCAATTGCCAGATTCCTATAAAGACTCATATGGGGGAAAGTGCAATCTCCTGTTTCCTCTTTGGTTTCAGTCCCCAGTGGTTTTCTCAAATTGGAGTGAACTGAAGGGAAGAACATCTTTCTGTGCATCCTGAGGAGAAACAGGTCTGTAGGAAATGGGCTTATAGTCTCAAGAATCTCCTGATCCAGTTGGTTTAGAAGATGCTTCAGCCACTGCGGGGGCTTGACTTGATCCAAAATTTGTAGGGGTTACTTGCTGTTTATTATAGTATTGCAATGACATTTAGGCCATAATGTTTAGTGCCACCGATTGATGTTTTAAATTAAAATTATCAAATTTTAAACATATAATGATGATAAGTTAAAAAAAAAATAACCCTATGCTCTGATTTTTCTGGAAAAAGAACATTTTGCATTTTTATCTGCCTTTCATTTGCATCAACTCTAGCTCAGGGCAGCTGCAATGACTTGAGGAGCCATATTTCTGATTCATACCATTGTGTGTAAGAATAAGGCAAAACAAAATGAACCTGTTTTGAAAAGCTTTGGGGTAGATCTGTGCTTATATACATCTGGTTTTCAGATTTATTGGATTGGATAGTCAAATTCATCCTTTAGGTAATTCAGCTGCCTTTAGTGCAGAAACTAACGTCCAAGTTAGAGACCTGGTTTCTTGTTGGCTTCAGCCATGAAGACAGAGAGTCCAGGGCTCTCTGGCAATACACAGGATGGGATTTTCCTATGCTGATGGATACATCAACCTCCCTTCAGTGTGAGTCTCAGCAGGTTCGTGTTACTGAACCTCTGTGCCACCCCTTCTCCCAGCACCTCACGGGATATGGAGGGGTTATTGCTCCCTCCCTCCCTCATCACTCCTGGAATGGTGCAGTGCCTCTCTCCTGGTGCTGCAGTTTGGCAGCCATCAGCCCATTTTGCCAATGCACTGAGACGGTTTCCTCCAAATCACACTTGAGACTAAAAGACAAAACAGCAAAGGTTTGATTTCTTTTTGTTCCGCTGCCAGGAGCCATATGTACCATGCCAAGATGTGACATGCAACACCTTGCATTACAGACACGTGTCACTCATGCTGACTCAGAGCAGGGAAACCTTCACTGCCTTGTCCCACATCATTTCTGGTCTGATGCACCAGGGAAAGGCTTCAGCTTTGTAGTGAAGTTTAAACCCAAGTTGTTGGGGTTTTCTCCTTTAATTTAAACTTTTAGCCTAGCTTGGGGTTTTTTGGGGAGGGGTTTGTTTGTTTGGGGTTTTTACCAGAAGTCTAAATGTTTTTCGATAGCTGCTGCTTTCAAATGATGCTTCTGGCTGCAAAGCCCACTGCAAAGCAATGAAAACCAGGAGCAATGAAAACCAGGAGCAACAGAGTGACTTCAACAGTGGCAACCACTCAGAGTGACTCCAACCAGCCTGACTCTGAGTTTCACATTTAGGAGGTCAAAATTATGGTCCAGGGCTTTTGAATAACTTTATGCTGTATTTTGGACTGTGTTTGTCTATGCCCAATCTCCCTCCCTGAAAGAAGAGTGCCCCTTGTTGTGCCCCGGTGCCATGGGCAGGTGCTGAGGCCGGAGCAGGAGCTTTGCCACCCAGCAAACACTGACACCATGTGCTGTCAAGAGCAAAGGAAGCTCCTTTCATCTCACAGCGTTAGGTAGAGCAGTGATTGAGGGGAACATAAAGAAGGTAGAAGCAAACATTACGGTAATGGAACAGCACATTTCTGATGGATTTGTTGTTGTTGTTAATGTAGGGGTTTTCATATGTGCAGAAACCTATACAGACCTCGGGTGGGCAGCTGAGTGCCATGAGAGCCTCAGCCTCTGCACCTCCCTCTGCCTGGCCCAGCACATCTACCCCACACAGCTCCAGTGCACCTTTATCTTCAAGCTGTTCCTGTCGAATCCTCTCTGCTTCGGCCTTACAGAGTGCATGTTAATGCAAACGGGCATCAAAGAAACTGGAAATGATGTGCAATTCAACATCATTAAGTATGAAATCACTCCTCTCCCATGCAGGGCTGTATCAATCAAGTCGGCTTTGGGTCTTTTCTTCCGGGGGAGCTTCTGCTGCAGGTGCCTCTGAAAAGCACTTTGCTGTCTGTGTTCTGTGTTTCCTGACAGGGATGGTTTATGGTCATCCATGAGCACACACCATCATCTCCCTACTAATTTAGCATGTGGAAGAATGGATATGTACCTTTATTAAAGGTAGTCTTAATCTTTCTTATGGAACAGTATATAAAAACATAGGCTTAGAGCAGCTTTCAGAGGCAGCCACAAATTGCTGGCAGTAATACACCAAAATTAGATGGGATGGATGGGGTTTGTCTGTTGTCATCCTGTGATTGCTTCCTTCCATCACTTGCCTTAACTGCATTTGTTCCTTAGCATCTGTCCATTGCCGGAGGAGAGCTTACAGGTAACAAAACATGCTGGCACACTTGTTTTTATTTATATTTTTAAAAAAGTATATATGTAATAACTGAGGTCCAAGTGCGAAAGGGAGTGGGTGGGTGGATGTAGGGGCATGTGGGTAGAGGATTGCAGAGTTGGGATGTAGATGGATGGATGGATGGATGGATGGATGGATGGATGGATGGATGGATGGATGGATGGATGGAGATAGGAGTGTGGATTGGTACATGGACAGGTAGATGTATTGGTGGAGGGGTGCATGAATTGGGTGTGGGTAGCTTGATATATGGGTGTATGAGTGCACAGGTGGGCGCATGCATGTGTGCATTGATTGGTGCATGCGTGAGGGGTGGGTGCGCAGGTGCCTTGGCTGGTGCAGGAATGGGTGTGTGGGTGCCCAGGTGCATGAGCTGATGCAGGAATAGGGGGGTGATATATGGGTGTATGAGCGCACGGATGGGTGCACAAGTTGGTGCTTGCACGGGTGGATCGGTGCATGGGTGCCTTGGTTGCTGCAGGCACGGCAATGTGGGTGCGCAGGTGCCTTGGCTGGTGCAGACACGGGTGGGCGCCCGGTGCGGCGGCGCAGCGAAAGGCGGGTGGTCGGACAGACAAAGCCCCAGGACAGATGTCACGGCAGGTGCGCAGCTGCCGCT
>VZRN01000631.1:1371983-1393788 GCA_013397935.1 Dasyornis broadbenti
GGCGCTGGGGGCGGCGTGACGGCGGCGGCCGAGGTAGGGGCGGCGGGGCCGGGGGCGCGGGGATCCGCCCGGGGGACGCGGGCGACGGCTCTCCCTGCCCGGGCGGACGCTCGACCTTGGGGGGCCGCGGCGCTGCCCGCCAGCCCGGCCAGCTGTGTGTCCGTCCTGGCAGCAGCCGGTGCCCGGAGACAAAGGCACGGCCCGGGCATCCCCGTCCGCACCTGTGTGGAGCGGGCAGAGCCGCGGGCGCTGCCAGGGGAGGCTGGCGCAGGGCAGTCAGGGGCTCCCGGGCTCCTCTCCTAAGGGTCGCCGTAGGTGATTTTGCTTTAGATAGCTTGCCGGGGTTTCCTACAACAATGGTTCTTCTTTTCATTTTTCTTTTCTTTTTTTTTTTTTAAGCTATTTTGCTTTTTGATATTTTTCTCCCCCAGAAGTTGCTTCCAACTTTCTGTGAATATGATGTGTTTTTT
Source organism: Dasyornis broadbenti (assembly GCA_013397935.1). Taxonomy (NCBI): domain Eukaryota; kingdom Metazoa; phylum Chordata; class Aves; order Passeriformes; family Dasyornithidae; genus Dasyornis; species Dasyornis broadbenti. The sequence continues at coordinate 1,372,454 of VZRN01000631.1, forward strand.
GGGTTTCCCCCAGGAAGCAGGTGCCCAGAGAGCCGTACAGCCGCTCCTGGAAATGTTCCTGCATGTGCCTCTATACTTCTGCTCCCTCCTTTTTTTTTTTTTTTTTCTTCCTGTAAAGGGTTAGAAATGCCTGCAATCGACTCCGCTCTTCTTTCTGTGTTCATGAGCCTCGGATAATCGTAGCTAAAGCAAATGAGCTGCATAGTGACTGCCGTGCCTGAATAATGCTCCAGCCTCAGGCCAGGAGAGGTGGTTTTATCATGGTATCGATCAGACTTTGAGAATTTTTTACTAACCTGCCAGCAGCACGCACTGCCTTTCTTTCTCTTTGTTACACACCAGCCCTCTGTTAACATAAAGAAACAATGGATTTTTTTTTTCCCCCAAAAAATATTCAGTGTTAGATCTAGTGGGTTGTCATTACCAGTAAGGGTAAAATTCCCATCAACTCGAGAGGGGCCAGGAGTGAGACTACCCTGCTAGTAGCCTTTCCCTTTCATTTTAGAATCCTTTATATACTTTAGCATTTGCAAAATGAAGGGAAGAGTTGGTACCTGTGTTGAGATAGATCTCGGTGGTCCCTGCTGCCCAGACAGCACTTCAGGAATCATTGCTCCAAATTTATTGCTTTTATTGTGCCGTGAAACTTCCAATAACGCTGCTCAAGGCTGCAGCGGGGAGCCGTGCTGCCCTGCCCGCTGTGACAGCCGGTGTTGGTGGCTGTGAGCATCGCTGCCAGTGCCGGGGACAGACCTCTTGTCGTGTGCAGGTGCATCTGGAGGTGTTAGGTGATGGCTCTGCCTCTCCACTGAGGATGGTGTTTCTGGGGGGGCGGGGGGGTGCATGTAGTGCCATTCCCGGGGTTCCCTGGCCGTCCGCACCCTCAGGAGAGAGACGGAGAAGCTGTAGCAGCTCTTCTGTTTCAGTTTGAGGTTCACAAAATGGCCCTGTGCATTGCTGTTTTTTTCCTGCTAACATGTTGCTGTTTCTGCTATGTGGGGGTTACAAATGTGTTATCCCCCCATGGTGAGCAGCTGCTCTCCTTATTTTCAGGTGGGAATGAGGGACCTGGCTGCGTGGGGCAGGGCACTGGTTTTGGAGCTGCCGCTGTGTCAGGTAGAGCTTTGGGAGTTACTCATTGTGATTTGCCTTGTTGCCTATTTCTGTGCTTTAGTCTCATTTTTTTGTCTGTAGGTTGTTTCAGGTTGATGAAACGTCTTGGTTCAGTGTGGAATTGTGTATTTATGCTGTCAAATATATTATTTGGAGCTAAAGTGAGTAAAAGCATTGTTTTAATCAAGGGAAAGACTCACTCTCATGTTGAGAGTGCTAAAGCTAGACTTTCTCCTTTCTCCTGCTTCAAACATCTTTACAAATGGTGTTGATCCTGGTAAGACCGTGATTTCTAGCTGAGATTAATTTTCATCAGATGTTTGGAGACCAGTCTGCCATAGTCCCACCTCGCCGTTGTGCAGGATCTCTGTGTGCTGTTACACACCTACGTAGTGTTTTAGGCTCATTCTGAGGAAGCAAGGGGCTCACCAGTCACGGCGTGTGTGCATGTCCTCAGCTGGAGCGACTGCTGAACCGTGCTTAACCGAGCGGCTCAGGAGTCATTCCACACCGGGAAGTGGTGCCAGGGAGAGACCGTGGCAGGCCTGTTATGGAGAGCCCTGTTACAAGTCATCAGCAAATTCCCCTGGCAACCCCCCGTGGAGCCAGACCTAGTAAATCCCGTTGCTCATTTGATTCCCTTATTACTTTGGCACTTCTGTTTGCTTCCCAGTGGCTTTTCTGTTCAGTTTGGTTGTTTTTTTCCTGGACATCTTCATCAATCATGGATAGTCACAGTAAGTCAGCGTTTGACTTTTAGTGAGTTCTCAGCATCTCAATGGCTGATTCTAAAATGGAAGTGTGTAACAAGCAAAGTTCCTGCAAAATGTTTTACTTTCTGGTTATTAATTGTGAATGTAACTGATTTGGGCTACTCTTACGTTGAAAACTAGTATTTGGGAAGTACAATGCTGTGAAGAAGTTTGCTCCCCAGTGTTGACTCCTGCTGTCAGTCTGCTGAGCACAAACTTTTCATGGTAGTTAATCACAAGTCTACGTTTTGCTTTATCTCATCAGTGTCACCTCTGGCCCCAGATTTGCTGCTGAAATAGGGGAGACAAACTGTTCTTGTTGCCATCAGTTGGGGCATGCAATTCGGGTTTAAAGCTGAGTTCAAGGAGAACTCCAGTTCATGTGGTGGAAGCCCAAGAGGTGATGCTGGCACAGATCTGTCAGGGATACAGGTGTCAACTGTTCCAGGGATGTATGGCAAAAAGAACTGGAAAGATGGAGCAAAAAGAAGAGCGCCTGCATTTCTGCTTCTCCTCTCTGATCACCATCACATTTGACATCTAATTCAGTTACTGCTTTGAAGCTGCTCCAATTAGGAATCTGAGGTGTTTGGCATGAAATATATAAACTGGCTCTAGTTTTACCGGTTTACTTTGAGAAGCTACAAACACAAGTCTGGCGTGTGGCATGTGCCGAAACTGCCAACAGGTGTTTGTGGGTACAACAGCTGAAGAGATTCAGAAATCACAAATCTCAAACAAAACCTCTCTTTTAAATACCTCCTCGGGATATCCTGCTCCTGGCATTAGCGTTGCTGACTCGTGCTGTTTGGCCATCCTGGAGGCATTTTTGGGGCTGTCTCTGCTTTGCTCCTTGCTGAAGTCAGTATAGTTGGTTTGTTGGATCTGCTACAGGGTTTGGCCAGGTTTCACCAGGTTTTGGTGAAAGCTGAGCAAAATCACTGTTGTCAGGGTGGAATGGTATGTGATTGCAGCCAGGTGAAACCAGAGTAATGGTGATGGGGACATCAGGTGGTTGATATCCCTCGCACCTGTGGGGCCTTCACTTTCTACCATCTTCCAGTTCTACTCTTTATTGTTACCATTAATTCTAATCTCTTAAACATAGGGTCTTACTACTACTCTCAATAGCAATTTGAAGCCTGAAAGGTGTTTTAAAAAACAATTTGCTTTAAAAATGGCTGGTATGACCAACAGAGCCTTGGTTTTGATGGCATCTTCCCTTGTAGCTTCTCCAGTGTCTGATAGGGGTTTGCATCTTGCTCAGTAGGAGCTTCACTTCTTTCTAAATACAAAGCTTGATATATTTAAGACAAATTCCCCCTGTTAAATTCAGCTGTGGTTCGTGTTGAGGTGTGCCAGGGCACTGCCTGATGTGCAGCACAGCTATGTTGGCTTTATTATCACGGAAAAAGCTGAAAAGCGGAATGGTTCAAAACCATTAACAACTGTGCACAAAACCCCAGTTAGTTATGAGCTGGTTTAAAAGGCAACTCCCCCCACCCCCATTTAGAGAGAATTTCAGAGCCTTTCGGTGGTATTTCATGTTCAGGTATATCTAATTAAGCCTTCAATCCGTTAGGACACAGAGATTCACTGGGGACTTGGCTGTCAGTGCTGGAGTTACAGCCTGCACGTCACCCAGCCCGGGAGGGCTCAATGTTGCATTTGGAGGGCTTGCCCTGTGACAAAGAAAACAAAGTATTTCCAGTGCAATTAAATGTTTAATTTTGCTTCTTTTTGCTTTTTTTCCTGGAGAGAAACAACTCAGAGGGCGGGACTGTGGCCAAGATTTTTCTGGTCTAAAACCAGTTACGGTGTTTGGTTCTCTTGTGGCTCAGCCATGTCTGTTGAAAGCCCTGGCACAAAATGCCAGCTTTAAACCAAGTCTTGCACCTTTCAAGGTTCAAAGATTATCCCTTTCCAAGTGGTGCCTGTGAGCGCAGTGATGTGAGAAGTGTGTGCTCTCATTGCGTCAGGCAGAGCCAGCCACAACATACCAACTCAGCTATTTTGCATCTTTTCCAACTTTTTTTTTTTTCCTCCTGGGCCATGTGAGAATGCTGCCACTTTTGGAAGGTGCATCTGGTGGAAGTACAAAGGTAATTACTGTTTCAGACAGAGAGCTTGAATATCTTTCGGAGCAGCAAAGCAGAAATATGTGACTCAAGTTTGCCTCTTCAGGGCTGCTGCTTCCCATTTGCGACCTTCATTATCTCCTAAGCAAAGCGTTTGTTCAAACATTAGCTGTGGATACCAATTAATATTTACACTTCAAGGAGCCACCAAAACCGGGGTCCTGGAAGGGCTGGAGGCTGCGAGGACAAGTAGCAAGCCATATTTTCCTGTGGAGCTCATGGCACAGGGTGCACCCGTCCTGTTTGCTCATATGCCATATGCTGGCGTGAGCCTGGCCAGAGCACGCCGGAGAGGGGCAGCATGGCTTGCTCGGAGGCACAAAATGATGGAGAGTGGAACTGAAGTCCTGTCTCCCATCATTTTCCTTCTGGGCTCTCCTGGCTTTGCTCTGCCGTTAGAGGTTGCCGCCAGCAAACAGCTCTGCCTGCAGCGGGACACGCTGCCCCAGTGTCACAGGGCTGTGAGTTCTGATTTTGCTGAACAAAGATGCTCTTCCAAAAATAGATTAAGCCAAAGAACTTAGATGCCAAAAATAGTGCTAGGGATTTTTTCCTCTTTCTGACTGTCCTTTTTTTGAATGCATTTTAGATTTATTGTTCCCTGCTGGAGGCAGCTAAAGAAGTAAAAAAGATAACTGCAGTTGTGGGCAAGGGAATAGTAGAAGTAGATGTACACAGTCACCTCTGATGGGTGAAAACCACGTATCAGCTAGCCCTGTAGAAGTACACAGTAATGCAAAATAACAATGTAAATAAAAATGTGTCATGTCACTAAACTGCTCTCCTAGCAAAAATGTTGTTGTTTTTTTAGAAGTTAAGGTACCCCACAAAGGGAAGGGTGGAGAGAATCCTGGTGACAAAGGGGAGGACAAAAGAAATGCCAGCAAACAAAAACTGGAATGAATAAATGCCACAAGAATGATCCTGGTGATAGCCCCTATAAACCTTTTATTATGACACGCTCTGCTGCGTGTGAATAATTCGCTCATCCCGAACTGGTGGCAGTAAAATCTGCCCAATGGCTTTTCCCTCTGCCCTTGTACAGGTTGGTCAGGTCAGAGCTGTTAAAATTTAAGGCTTCTTTCTGGGGATTCTCCATAGAAAGTTTTGTATCAGTAAGTTAAACTCCAGCATTCCCATTCCCCAAGCTAGATGCATGCTCAGAGGACTGAGCTCAGAGGACTGCAGCTATTTAAGGTGCTGGGCTGAGCCTGGAGCTGGGAGTCAGGAGGCACGGTGGCTCTAATCCCGGCTATGCTGCTCACTGAGCCACCTCCAAGAAGTTATTTAACCTCTGCGTGCCACTGCTTTCCTCTGGGTAACAGCAGGGATTATGATAATTGCTTCTGAAAAGCACCTTAGGTGTTTAGTTTTAAGTTTTTCTGAAGGTGCAGAACTCTCCAGTTCTGAGCTGGAGAGGCTTGATCCGTCTCAGGAGGTTTTTAGTGCTTTACAGGATTGTGAAAAAAAATTCTTAATGCCGTATTGTTTGTTTGGGACATGTAAATAAATAAATTCAAAAGATTTTTGATGTATCTTCTTCGCATTAGTTACAGAAGGGCTCTTAAGATACAACTGAAGGACATGGAAATGAGGTATAGTTCAAAAGGTTTGTTACCGGGCACTTCATGAAATCCAAGTAAACTGTCAGAATGTTTAAATTGTTTACTTTTTCAACCAAATCCTGCCAAGGCCACAGAAACCTGGGTTTGCATGTATTAAACTTGTCTCTCACTTGTGTGTAAAGACCCTAAAGGCAACAGATTTGTAGCATTTCTCACTCGGCTTTGGAGGGTATTTGGTTTTGTGTTTTACAGCAAAGGGTGATCTAGGCTGAAGAAGTAGGGAGGTTTCCCTGAGAGTGAGATGAGAACAAAGTAAATGCGCCCTGAGCTGTGCCTCTATCCCAGATTTTGAAGCACGCAGGAAAGAATAATGGTACATGAATTTGTCTCTGTTGTGCGCACTGAACTCCTTTCCAAAGAACAAAACTTCTTCCTATTTAAGCTTTGTGTCACAGGGAAAAAGTAATCAAAGGGCAGAGAATTCCATGGCTGAGCTGCAGCTGAGACCAGAATGTTAAAGAAGTTTGTGGACCGTGGTGCTGTCAGTGGGGTGGCTGGTTGGGAGGCACCATCTGTGCCATGGGATGTGCCACGGAGTTTGGGGAAGCAGCATTGCCAGGGATTTTATGTTGGAAACTTAAAGCTTAGTGTGATACTGGAAAGTGCTCCAGTGCCAAGGCAATGACTGTGATCTAAGCCACTGGCTGCTCTAGGAAACCTAGGAACTAAAAAGGTTGCTCCCATTTTTATGCAGGATCCTGAAACGAAGCAGCCGAAAGCCGGGGACTGTATTGCATCTTCCCAGCACGAGGGATATAGGCCCTGTCAGCATGTGTTGAGAGAGGCCTGCCTGCCAAAATAGTTTAGTGTTGCTACAATGGTTGCAGGTGGTGATTGCCTTTTAAGTTCTTCTCTCTGTTCTGACGTTTTTAGGACAGTAAATGAAGGATGAGAAGTAGAAACGCAAACAAATTAGGAAAATACTGTGTATGGATGTCTGTTATTATAATCGTGTGGCTGGATGGAAAGAGCCCTGTCCTACTGGAAGTCGGGGAGGGGTTGGCAATGAAGGGAAGTGGTTATTGCCAGTAGCTCTCCTGCCAAAACAGAGTATTGATGACAGGGCTCAGTTTAAAGCAGATGGTGTAATACATACCCCAAAGGCTGCCTGGGGAAACACGTGCAAAACCATGTGCCTGAATGCCACGGAGGATTTATTCCTAAGGGTGAGACTGAAGAAGCCTTCACTTGGATGGAGGCGAGAGTTGAGTCGTGGTCCTGGAAAGCAAGGAAAGTGCTTTACTGAGGCAGGGCTGTTATGTTAGAGATACAGTACAGAAACTACTGAAATTGCAACATCCATCCCTCATCAGTGCTTTCTCTACCCGGTCAGTCCCTTTGAGGACCAACTCTCAGCACTGTCAGGATTCACGGGGAGACTACGTAGAGCTTTTTAATGTACTTAAGATGTACAGGGCATGAGGTAAATAATTTAAACACTGGTTCAGAGCATTACTAGCTGAAAAGTGACTTATAGTCTCTTAACAGACTAAAAATAAGTGGATGTTTCTCTTCTTTTTGGGGAGAGGAGTATGGAATGTGTTGCCCATCAGCAGGGCTGCTTCCTTCCAAGAGAAATGCTTGCTGTAATGAATCATAGAATAGAGTCATAGAATGATCTGGGTTGGAAGGGACCTTAAAGCTCATCTTGTTCCAACCCCCCTGCTGTGGCCAGGGACACCTTTCACTATCCCAGGGTGCACAAAGCCCCATCCATCCTGGTCTTTAACACCTCCAGGGATGGAGCATCCACATCTTCTCCAGGCAACTAGTTCTGGTTCCCTCAGTAAAGAATTTCTTCCTAACAGTTAATCTAAACCTACTCTCTTTCAGTTTGAAGCCATTCCCCCTTGTCCTCTCACTCCATGCCCTTGGAAATAGTCTCTTTCCATCTTTTTTGTAGGCTCCTTTCAGGTACTTGAAGGTCCCAGTTAGGTCACCCTGATGCCTTCTCTTCTCATGAACTCAAGTTAAAGCCAGGGCTTCTTTATTCTTGAGCAATCCAGTCTGAATTTGGACCTCATCAGTGCAATGGATCCCTGGGATTGTGTGTGTAATGGGAAAAACGTGGTACCTCTGTGGCTCACATTTATTACAAACTTCTGTTTGAAGAAGCATTTTGACTTTTTCCTCAGCATCTGGTAGGACTTGGTCCATGGTATTTTGTTATTGCATTTTTTTGCACAACAGCCTGATGCTGCTTCTTGGGAGAGATCTTCAGCTGAGAATTAAAGGGGTTTTGTGTGGTTTTTTCCCATAACTTTTACCATTTTTATTCCTTTCCTGTTTACTTTGCTCTGGTGCTGATCTGACGGCATCTTGCTATTTCCCTTCAATTTCCAATTCTGTGTGAGGAAGAAAAATAGTCAACTGTTCTGATTTAGCTGGAAATTAAACTGCAGTTATTTTTCCATGGAAAATTTCCTTAATAGGAAAATTGGTGGTAATTGCTAACGAATGCTTTTTAAAGACTTTTTTTTTAAATGGGTGAAAGACTGTCAAGCTGTCAATCAAAGACAAATTTTGGATAATGCTCCATTCCCCTGACAAGTTCCCTTTATTATATGAGGCATCTGCTTCACTCTGTAAATTTGAGCTACTCAAAATTTGCCCTTTAATATTTGCTTTTTCTGTCCTTTCTCAGAATTACTCAAGTAGTCCTAGTGTACCTATACAGCATGGTCAGATGGATGTAATAATCTTTGAAGAAAATAACTTTGAGCTGTGATTAGCTTTGTAGTATTGTGTTATTCTTTAACCTTTTTCCAGTCTCTCTCCCTCTCATTCCATGGTGCACCCAACCTGTCCTTGCTGAAACCAGTACCCAGCCTTGGGCCAGCTCTAAAAAGCACAGTGCCTGCCTTTGTGATGAGCATGTTAAAGCCAGGCAAGTGTGAAAGTCTGAGTGGCATGAACATTCGTGGTCCTTATAGGCCATTTCACAAGACTTTTGCCTATAACACAGGGCATTTGTTCTTCTCTTTATTTCTTTTAAAGTAGATCTGGAGAGAAAATTGGAGGTTTTCTTTCCTTCCCCAGGTTCCAGAGGCATGGGGTTTTCTGAGAAACTGTTAAAACAGGGGATGTATAATCAATGCAGATACTGGACCTGCTGAGAGCAGCATCTCTCCAAAGTATTGGCTGCTCTTTCATGGTTCTGGATTTAAAGCACCAGGACGCAAAATTTATCTCAACTCCAGGCACCACTGGCATTGCATGTAAAGCACCACAAATGTACAAAACCGGTTCAAAGCTGAACAGTCTTCATTCCCAGACCATTGCCCCACCTCCAGCAGTATTTACAGGTTGAAAGCCATTGCTTTTCATGCACCAGGAGGTTCTGGAGTTAGCATCTGTAGCAGGCGTTGCTGCTCAGGCTGGGCAGAGGATGGAAAACTGCTCCAGCAATGTTCCCATCCTGCTGGGAGAGGAAATACCAGTGCCAGCACTGTGAAAGGACCAAGTACAGTATTGATTTTGACGTAGATAACAGTAAAAATTGCCATGATGTCATAGCAAAGCATTGCACTCATTATGGCAAATGATGAGAAAAGTAAAATTATAGAAATAACCATCTCCCGTGGCCCGCAGATAAATCAAAGCTTAGCCCTTGATCTCTCATCACTCACTAGCCCGGAACATAAATCCAAGGATTTATCATTAAGCCTAATGGGTCATAAAATCTGGGCTATTTTGGAGGTAGTTGCAGAGATTTACAGCCCAGGCAGAGAGCGGGCTCTAAGCCGCTGGGCCTTGTGTAACTGGGTAAATAGCAAGCTTCAAATAATGCTATAAAGCTATCAAATGTAATAACTAATGCAGTCAGGCGAGCGTGTGGGGAGGGGAGCCTCACTGGTGACAAGCTTGGCCATCATGGCAGAAGAAGCCTTGGTGTAGAAAGACTTTTTAGTAACAAGTTCAAGTCCCTTTTGCTTTACTGGCCACCAGGTACATGCATCTGGTTTGGTTCACGTGTAGCAATTTTATTTTCTGCACATCAGTTCTTCCCTCACCGTGGGCCCAGGGGAGCAAGCAGCGAAAACCAGAAACACAGGAGCCACCGACAGCTCTCTTACTTTGTCATCACAGTTTAAATATTTATGACAGCGCTTCACAGTGTGCTAGTAAATGCATGATAGCATATTATGTAAGAGCAATAAAATTTTAGAAGGAGAAGACTTCACTACTGTCCTTTGCTAGTAAATCTTTCCTGCTGTCTGTAGTGAGGCCATGTAAAGGCCATGCCTTTTCCCCCAGTTATTCTAAGTGAAATGGATGTTTGATGTGGGAATGGGAATTTAGCTTTTACTGGCATTCGTAATCACACGTGTTTTAAATTGCTCTCCATCTCATTCAGGGGAGACTTTGGTTGAGGTCATATTCCTGTAGCAGTTGGTGGCTCTGAATTTGCAAGTGAGCAGCAGGTCTTTGGTGTATGATGGGGAACAGATCCCTTGGTGAGAGAGCCTGGGAGGAGGGAATTTGGGCTGTGAGTCTTTTGGGTTAGTTAACAGTTTAAAGTAGCTTGTACTTTCCCTGAAGAGTTGTAAAGTATTGATTCCCATTAGTACTGTACTGCTCCAGAGAAGGGGATTCTCAGGAAATTATGTGCAAAGTCAGTTGTGCCTGGACTGAGGATATCTGTGTTGAAGTTTGGGATGGCATAGTTTCTGGGAGAATATATTGTGGAATGCTGACAGTGAAAACAGAAAGCTGATGTAGATAGGACTTTGGGTCAGCCAAAATATTTGACTGTGGGACAAGTGAGAGGGTAACCCATCAAAGAAGGAGCCTGTCTAGCTTAGCATAAATAGTCAAATTGATTTAAACAGAGGTGTGTGCGTTTGTGCCTTAATGAATCCAGGAGAGATTCCCCCCACGCCTTTCCCTCTCAAAGGCAGACATTGGGAACCTGTGGTTAGTTATGTTTGAAAATTGCAGAAAACAAAGATGATTTGTACTTGGCATGAGTGCTATTATCTGGCATGATGGCTTTCCTAGCAGTACTGTATGTGTTTGGGAAGACATTGTGGGGATCTGTGCCGGTAAAACCCAGCCTTGGAAGGAAACTGTGTGTGAATGGGTGAGAAAACAAGCCGCTAGCACGAACGATGAGCCAGCGTGCAGCAGGCTCCAGGGTGGGTGGGATGCAGGTCCAAAGGCAGGGACTGAGGGCCCTGCACGACTTGGTTCAATTCTTTGCACAGTCATGGGGAGATTAAATTTACAGCAGATACTGGATTATTTATCTGATGATGCACGCACATGAGTGTTTACAAAAAACAAGTGCTCGATGATCAAGACTGTTATCTTAGTTTTTACCAAAGACATTGTAAGGATGCCAAGTGGGAAAGTGAAACCTGCCAAAATCAAGAAGTAGCACTAGAAGTTGCTGACTTTTAATTTTGAGCCTTTGCATATCCAGGCAACTCTAATTATGTGTGCTGTTTCATACACATGATTGAGCAGCAGTTGTTTCTGCATTTATTATGTCTCAGTACCTGCTGGTGCAAACTGTGAGTGCCTTGGCTGAGCAAGGCAGGAGTCCCCAGACCCACCGAGTGTTCTGCCAGGATGGGCTCCTGGATCCAGCAGCTCCCACAGTTAAGTCCTTCCCCAGTTTTACGTTTCTGAAAGCAGTGCTAGAAGATGTGGTGATGTTTTAGTTCTTTTGGTGCAGTTTGAAAAGCAGAAGCTGTAGTAGAGCTTGGTGCTTTGCTGGGGACATCCAGTGCATTATCTTGTAATTATATATTGACCCCAGTTCTGCAAATGCTTTCCTTGAATTTCAGACCTCAGGACACCGCTGGACTGTGGGATGGGGGCCTGAAAATTTCCTCATACATTTGAGAAAGGTGGTGGGATGGACACATCTTGGTCTTGAGTTTGATCCATGGAATGAGTGTTGATTTGATATGTGGCTGGGTCTCAGTTCGCTTCTATAATGTACCTGACAGTTCCAAAACTCCCTGAACTTTGCTCTCTCTCTTACATTTCTCTCTTCTAATGTTTTTGAATTTTGGTGCTTTATATAGGCTCCTTTTCCGCCCCCTCTCACCACTTGCTGCTTCTTCTCCGCCTCAGTTACTAAAATCTCCTCTCCCCGATGCGTCACCTTCGTCAGCAGCGCTCTCATCATCCGCGGGCTGAAAGCAGAGCAGGACACACTAGGGGAAGAAGAAATGACCCCGAACCCTCCTTTAGTTTTCAAGAGGCTGGAAGTTGTTTGCTGATCAAAGGTGGCTCGCAGGAGTCTTTGCTTACTACATCCTTTTTGTGGCAGCTTTCTCCCTGTTCCCAGCTGGCAGGCTCATCCCTCGGGCTCTGCAGAGCCTCTGCTAAAATGGGAGTGGCTTTGCGTTTCCAGATAAAAAGCTCTGCTGAGTACACTGGTGTGTAAATACCAACTGCAAAATTCCTGCAGTCAGGGTGGTAGGTGCTTTCAGGAAGATAGGAACCCCTTTGGTGGGAAGAGAAGAAGTAGGGAGAGCAAAGAATTTTGGAAAGAGGGGTAAAATGGAGAGAGGGGAAATGCCTGAGGACAAAGCTCAGCTGAATTGGCTGGTGAGAAAAAGTAATTTTGATTGCTGCACTCATCAAAACATGACTTTGAGAAGTGTTATGAATAGCTCTTAGATGTAGAAAGTTTGTAGGGGGGTGAAGAACAGATCCTGTCCCTCGCCTTGGGGGTTCTGAAGCCGCAGCCGGACAAAGCCCCAAGCAACCTGTCCTGGTCTTGCTGCAACCCGTGAGCACAGAGGGCCTTGCAGCCAGGGTGAGTCTGACATTGGCCTGTGTTTGGAGAGAGGATCAAAACAAATAAAAATATTTGGGTCATTGCCAAGTGGAAGTATTAGGAGTGACATGGCAAATTTGTTTTAATATAATCTGGATTTAATCACTGGTTTAGACTGTACTGAAGGCTCTCAGCTCCGGTGAGGGGTTGATTAGATAAATGTATTTATTTTCCTGCTATTCATTTTCCATGGTTGAACGTACCAGGGTAACTTAAGAGCATGTAGCAAGGAAGAAACAAAAAAAGGGGACAAATTAAGTGACTGCTGCCAGATTAATTATTCTGTTGCATTTCAACTCATATTTTTAAACCTACAACTTTGAAAGGGAGTGTTCAAAATTATCTTTGCAATGACCATCTTTCCATCTAATTTAAAGTCATTCAGCTCTACAAGAAGCAATTACACTCCACACTAACAAATGAAAAGACATGGCAACATCAGAAAAACTGATTATTCAAGGAATCTTTCTTACATAAAATAGCCAACTACTCTGCCAGCTTCAGTCCTTGAATGCTATTTCAAATACCCTCCTGAAAGAGAACTTCATTCTCGGTACACTGGTAGTCTGCCTCTTGTCGCTGATGGCTCCCTGTGTAGTCAGTCATGGTTTGGGAGTTGAGAAATTACTTTCTCTTTTGTTTCTATATCTCTTCTTGTACTCAGTACAATTTTTTTGCTTTTGACCAATGAAAGTGAAGCGCAGGGAATAAGGTTTGTGTCCTGCTTAGAAAAATAAAGAAATCTCCAGATTTGCTGCTCTTCTGCTGTTCTGACCATCACCCTTGAGGCCGTCTGAGGTTGTGGAGGAATCTAAATGTTTTATAAGTCACTAACTAGTGCAGTGTTGCTCTTGAAGTGGTTGTTGTTAGTCTAACTCTACTTATTATAGAAAAAGAAAAGGAAAATAAAAAGTCCTGCTGCAGAAGAACTCTTAATAAGAAGTTAATTGTTGCTAAACACCTAAAATCCTAATATCAGTGCCTTTCTCTTCTCACACCTCCACTGCTCCCTGGGAAAAACCAGGGTGGAGCAGGGGTAAGTCATGTACCCCTTATCCAAGTCATTGATGAAGAAATTAAAGAATACTAGGCCCAGTAGTGAACCCCGGGGAGACACCACCAGGGACAGGCCTCCAGCCTAGACCCTGTGCTACTGATTACAATCCTATGGGATCTGCTGTCCAGCCAGTTCTCAATCCACCTCACTGTCCACTCAAAGCCCTCTTTAGCTTTACTGACCCTTCTATAAATTCAGAAATGCCTCTTCTGCAATAAAGCATTTCTAATTCCTGATTGCTCTTAATATTAAAAACATCTACAGAAAAAAAGGCAGTGAGTCATTGGTGTTCTGTGCTGCCTTCAGGAGGAGTATAATGCTGATGGTGGCTTTTATTTTTCCTGCCAAGAGAAGCAGGAGGTGGAAGTTGGTGGTTTCTTCCACTCTGCTGTAGGACCCACTTGGGATAATAAATACATTTATGTTTTCCAGAATGTTTTTGCCTGTTCTTTCTAAGAGTCAGTATGTGCACATTGTAGATGTCTCTGCTGTATATGGAGCATCTTAAACACATCACGTACTTGCTCCTAATTCTTTTAGCCCTGAACTGGTTTTGTCAGCGTCTGCATTTCTGTGGCTGTTTTTCTGTGGTGAGGTATTTATGGGGGGTGTCCAGGAACATCCTGTTCCCCTTCTCCTGTCTTCCCTTACCTGCACCTCTCTCTGTGACATCTGTGCCCCTGCTTGTGGGTGCCCTGCTCTGTCATTCTGCGCACCACCCGATGGCTCTGGGTTCATCCATATTTCATTCTTCACGGAATATCTGCCTGTTACTGCTCTCTGTACAAACATTACAGTTATGTACAAGGATAAGCCACCTGGTCAATAGAAAAATTGCTGGTACAGCTAAACAAGCTGCAGCAAAGCCCCAGGGAGGCACAGCCGGAGCCCGACCTCAGCAGAGTTGGCACTTCAACGCATCTGAATCATCCAGTTATTTGCTGGTTTTGTTCCCCCTTTTCATCTCATAGCATTTCTTAATTTTATATTTTAATTTTAACATAAAGTTGATGTTTATAGGAAACTGTTGATAAGGCTTTCAAGACTTCTTTCCTGATCTCCAAGTTATTTGAAGGATTGCTGCTGTGTTTGCAAAGTGAACATTGCTGCCCTGCCCTGGTAATGGCTCTGTGTTTCCCAGCACTGAATTTGAATAGACATTTTAAAAGCAATTTTGTCTGAGCAGCAGTCACTTCCAATGTCAGAAAGTTCAGGCACTACAGCCACAGGCCATCAAGATGATTGCCCAGTCACTGGGAGTCACTGGGGTTTTCTATCCCTGCTGCCTGTGAAGGAAGAGCAGAGGAGGTGGCGGATCGGATCGCAGCCGCTGCTCAGCTGGCTGAGCTGACACGTCTCTGCCATGCTGCCTGGAATTGGGAATGACGTTGCAACTCACTGGGGTTATGCTGGTACCATTAGCTCACTTACCTCTCTAGCTTTGAGTTGTCTTTGACAGCCAGCTCTGTCTTTACTCTGTGTTTCTGTATGATCACAGTGCTGTTAGTCTTTTCTCCAAAAAATTGTGTGGCCCCTATTTATCTGTAGCAAGTTGTAGCAATAACAATTTTCAACATTCCTGATCATCGCTAGGGTTTTGGGTGGTCTACCATTTGTCTAAAAATATGCATCTATTCAACCTTTGTCTACTGTACTATTTTCATATATCCCTCTTCAGTGGGATTTGCTAAGGACTGTCTCTTTTTATAAATCTTGCTAAATTCTTATCTTTGAAATTGCAAAATTTTACAGTTTCCACCCCCAGAAGTAATGTTGCCCTGAGATGTGCTTTCTGATTTTTCTTCTTTCCTGCTCTTAACACTTCCTTGTATTAATTTGCATTTTCCAAGACAGAAACTTGGCCCCGGTTTCCTGAGGGGATGCTGCCCTTCCTCGGCAAGGCTTGATCTGCTCCAGGAGTCTGCTTGAGTTCCTTTTTGCTCTGAAGCTCTTCACTTGTCTGTGTTTTGAGCACTTCAGAGGATTTGCTGTGGTGGATGAGCAGTAAACACAGAAAATAGCCCAAATCACACATCAACCCTAAATTCTGCCTGCAGGCTCCTGACTCCCTCCTTATAGTGCTGTTCTCTTGGTGGACTGCACTACTGAGTCCTCCATGGCATTTTCGAAACGTGATAGATCCCAAAGGATGCAGAAGACTATCCCAGATTAATGTTGTGGTTTTCTGAGGCTCATCTATTCAGTATATGTTTAAGCAAATGGACTATTCATGATTCGAGATAAAATTAAGGGGGAGGAGGGAGTGGTTTCACATCTTGAAAGCAAACATTTAAAGCAGATGCGGCCTTCTGGGAAGGATCACATTGAATTGCATGACTTTTTAAAGAAAAGAACATCCATTTTACTCAAGTCCTCAATATGAAAGATTAGGAGTTAAGAGACATTTTTCGCCCACTTTGAAAGTAAATGTATTTTAAATTTCATTCTTTGGTGCAGCTGCTGCTTTCTCTCTCTGGAAAGCCTTCCTTGTGCTTTGAGCAATGTAAAGATGTGGGCTGGGTGCTAATCCAGTTTAAGATTCCAAACTTCCTTTCCACTCTTTAGAGATTTTCCCACCACCATCTTCTAGATAAATGTAGAACTGTCTTTTATCTTAACACGTCACTGGTTTATAGAGATTTGTTGGAGATTCATCATCTCAGTGCAAGGAAAAGTATGAATGTGAAGGTTTCATGTTATTTTGGAACAGACAAATCAATGTAAGATGATATGAAATCAGCTGGTTTCTTTCTTTCCTTCAGTATAAATATGTAGTACTGCCTACATTGAAAAACAGCAAGCTGGAACAACCCAGGGCCTGTGAAAGAGTCCCATGGTCTGATGGTGCTGTTGGGGCAGCCAGGAGCTGGGTCACGATGCTCTTGTTATGGCTCATCACTGATGGGTGTTGTTGGAGTTACTGCTCCAGTTACCACTCACGTGGGGCTGCAGAATCATCCTGCAGAATCATCCTGCAGAATGGCTTAATCTGGAGATGCTGGTAAGTTAGGAATGCCAAAATTCTGGGGAGTCTGGTGTTTCCTGAGCTCAGTTACCACCCGTGGAGTGCAGGAGCAATTGCTGAGGGCACACACCACCAAGTATCAGCTCTGAGAGTTTGGCTGGAACAGCAGCAGGATTTTGCTGTCTCATTCCCTTATTGTCCTGATCCAGTCTGCCCCGGGGACTTCCCTCTCCAAACTCCGCGTAGAACTTCCTTCTTTCCTGTTCCTCTTCTCCTGAAGAAAAGGAGTGTATTTTGTGGATTGAGTGTGCTGATCTAGAGCTTATTAATGCCGTTGTACCATTCTGAATATACCAGCCGTGCCCATAATACTCAGTCTGAAGCCATTATTCTCTAGAAGTGATCTTCCTATCTTCCTTTATTATTGTTACTATTATTAATAATTTTATACAGCCAGCACTGCAGTCTGAGCACTTTTCCAATAGTAACTTGTATTTAGTGAGTTACTAAGGTTTATCCAAGTCGCAGATTCCCAGCGGATGTTCTGAGCTTGTTTCTTATTTAAAAACATCATCTAAATTCAAATCAGGAATTAACACAGTTCTGCAAATGACATTCACCCCTCTGCAGAAGGACCAGCATTAATCCTGTGTGCTGCAGCAATGGTATTTCCAGCCTTGTTTGAGGGCTTTAGTGAGCTTAAATCAGCCTTAGGCAAAGCACAAGCATCGGCAATAGTTAGACAGGACTAACAGTGCCTACTTTGGGCACCGAGTTTAAACATGTGTCAGAGGGGCTGTATTAGGACATGGGTTCCCTTTATAACCAGGGGGAAGACAAGGTGCTCCACAAAACCTTCCTGCGTCCTTGGTGCTGGAGTTAGTGGCTAGAGACAAAATCTTCATACAGTCCTGTTCCTAAACCATTTGTCCTACTGCTGGAACCCTGGTCTTCGCTGGGAGTGAGGCAAGGTCCCTGTTTCAGAGCTCTAAGGGAACCAACAGGGTGCTGGCAGAACCAGCAAGATCTTTCTTTAGGGGGACTTATACAGCTTCTGTTGAAATTCAGTTCAGGTTAATCTGGTTCCTGTAGGGCTCTCTGGAAATCCCCACTGTAATATATTAATATATTTGCCTCCTTACTGGTTGTCATCAGCAGTCCATGTTGTTGGAGTTCCCAGCGTTCCCACAAAACCCGTTGTGCTGGGCCAGTGGATGGATTGGAGAGCATCCATACATCCATCGCTCCCTCCCAGGCCTCTGTAGGGTAGAGACTGCCCTTGGCATAGAAATTGTGAGGTGGGGCTCCCAGTGGAAGAGGAATGTGATACACTCGTTTCTCCAACATCCTGCAGCTCAGAAAAACATGAACCTGAAGCAGATGTGTCATTAAATCATTTTGAATCATTGCAAACATTGCAGGAGTTCAGTACAAGCATCCATAGCTTTAAGCCACCTCCACAAAGCGCTTTGTATCTGTCATAAAATTTGGATGAACTGCACTGGGTAAACTGTTTTACTGTTACCTGATAGCCACCTACATTTTAGAGCTGAGACTAGCTGAGGGAAGATAGAAATAGATTTCAGTGCATTGTGAGAGCTCAGTGTGACAGATGTGATTTCTTGGTCTCATAAAGCTGCTGCCCAATGTAGGAAAATACCTGCCTTTAATTCAGAGACCAGGCAAAGGAAGCTGTCTTGTATCTGAGATGAAAGTATATGATTATTTAATCACTGGTTAGTTGGTGATAATGAGCAAGTGTTTTGCAAAATGAGCTCTTAAAGTGAGTCTCTAAACATAGATCCTGGTTCTGCAGTGCTGGAGCTGTGCACAAAGTGTGGCCCTGCTGTTCCCAAGAAAGGCTCAGTGGATCAGTGTTCCTTTGCAGCCAGGCGTTGGTGGCAAACCTGCTGCCCAAATTACCAAGCAACACGTGTGCCAAGGTCACGGGGAGGACAGAGCTCCAAGGGTTTCTTAACTCAAAGCTGTCATTTCTTGTGCTTTGCTGAGCTTTCCCAGCAAGGATACGTTCCCCTTTAATTGCTGGATTTCTGAGAATGACTTGACAGAAGAGCAGCCAAACAATCTTGTTTTCCTTTGTTAGCTATTTTTATTTTACCTGGATCATTACTTATCAAAGAGCACTGCTATCACTTGAAATAAACATGTTTAAACTTTAATAAGTAGCTTAAGGGATGCTCTTTTTGATGCTGTCTGGGAAAACATCATCTCATTTTTGGAGGAGAAAAAATTCAGCACAAATGTTTCTTCCCTCATGTGTTTTAATATCCCTCAGCAAGAGGGAAATCAAAGAAGGGAAATTGCTGCAATCAACTACCTTAACATTGCCTTGACAAAAGCCTGACCAAGCCAACAGTGTGAGCGGGGAGAGATTTGTGAGGGTACCTGGGTCTACACACTCTTTTTTATTATCTATTATAATTTCAACTGCATTGAAAGCCTCAAATAAAATCAGCACATCATGATGCTACTCATATTTCCAAGTATCTCGGAAAACTGGGTTTCAAAAGGAAGATTTATTCCATTTCCTTGTGGCTGAACAAGTTGCAGTACATATTTGCTGCTCCCTGTCCATGTGAGATGCTGGGTTAGTCGCTCCACAGTGATTCAGAAAGTCAAGCCAGAAGGGACTGTTGAGTCATCCTTGTCCTCACTCCGGTGTTCCATGAGCTGCTCTGTTTCCACCTGCTCATCTCGGCACAGGGCACACGCTGTGTCTGACTGCACTTCCCTCTGCAGGAAGAGATCCAGGCTTCACATGGCATGTCCCAAGAATTTAAGCGTTTTCTGCTCTATTTCGTAGCTTGTTTGAGAGTTTAATGATTCATACTACAAAAATACTTTCCTTGTTGGCTTTTTCCTGTCTTCTGCTTCCAGCCAGTGCTTTCTTTTATTTGTTACTGCAGAAGTAACAAAGCCTTTTTCTGGCACTGTGTTTTCCTTTGAGAAGGGGGTTTTACGCTATAATCAAGTTACCTCTCAGGCAAGCTGAACAGATTGAGCTCCACATTTCTCATTAAAAGACATTCTTCTCCCATCAGTAATTTTAACTGCATCCTTTTCATTTTTTAACGTTGTCTTGCCAAGGTTAACCCCAAATCTATTCCAAGATCCATCCCATCAACTGTGACATATGGAGGTGAAGTTGCCTCCTGGCTTGCACATGTTGCGTTTCCAATTTATATGGACATGGCTTAAGCGGAATATCCCGTGTGACACAGGGAGGTTGTGCTCTGGTCTCCTGGATGTTTTTACAGAGGCATTTTGTTGCTAGCTGCTGTGACCAGTTCTGTACGTACCTCCACTATCCATGTAGTGCCAAATAGTCTTGTGTTTTCATTGCTTTTTTTGTGAATAAAAGAGGAAAAAAGTTCGACAGTGCAGAGCTGTTCCTGGAGAAAGATGAGGTACTAACTTAATAAACACAGGTATTCCCAGTGCTTTCCTATTTGTTGGTTTTCTGGTTTGGCAGCTAAGCTAAAGTTCAATTAAGTGTCTCTAACCTTGCTGCAGGGAGAGCTGGGGAACCATTTGTTATTTTAAATCTCTTTACTTTTCAATTGTCAAATTCAATTAAGGGAGAATTTATGCTTTCATAGGAAAAGGGCAGCAGCTCTAGAAAACTCAATGACCTGAGTTGTTCCAGGATCTGTTGAGGGATTTCGTTCTTTCAGCAGAGCCATCTTCAGAGGTTTTGGCAGTAACTTCAGAGTTGTGGCAAATAAGTATTTGCTTATCTTAACATTTGGGCAGTTAAATGAGCACATTTTCATGCTTTGCAGCCAAGCTGCAACCGCAGAGGGCAGAGCTCGACAACATCCACCTTTAACCACTGCTTTTAGCCTGTTTGCAGAAAGTTCTGTTTGCACAGGCTGCACCTTGCCCCAAAAGTGTTGAAATCAAAAGTGGTATTTCCATGGAACCCAGACACATACGTAGGGGTTTTGTGGTTGGTTTTAATTTCACTGCATCCCAGAAACAGCGCTTCTCCAAAATCTTATTTCTGGTTATTTTCCTGTCTGTGGGAAGGGGGAGAAAAGGGCTTATTGTGCATTGGTACATCAGAGGATGTCGTATGTAAAGACTGTGGGGTGCTTTAGACCCATGGGTTCTGTGAAAGTCTGAGATTGGTATTCTCGTGGGCTTTGTCAGTCTCTGGTGCAAAACCAAGTTGCAAATGTTGCTTGAGTCCATCTGAAGCCACCTCCTAACCAGGGGCTTGGGCGTTTGTGTTGAGCTGCTGCACATCCAGTGCCTGGATTCAGAGGAGAAGATTTCTGGTGTAAAATACTGTTCTCAGGCTATCAGGATATTCTGCTGTATAACCTGGTTAGGTTTCCTTACAGCTCTTTGCAGCAAACTTTGAGTTTTTCAATAGTCTCAGAGCAGATGCTCTTTCTTTTGCTGTCTTGTCCCCTTTCTCCCTCCAGCTAATGGTAAAAAGTATTTTAAAGTACTGTTTCACATAAATCTGGGAGGCTGAGTGACTTAGAAGCCAGCTGGGAAGCTGAATGTGTCATCTCTGGAGTAAAACATAGATTTGGGGAGTTTTCATGTTGGTTTTTTTTTTCCCAATGTTGCCATTTCTGGTGGGCCAGCAGATGGAACTGCCCACGAGGCTGTATTTATCCCTGCAAAGCCAGCTGCTGCAAAATGCTGGGGCGAGGGTTGCTTTGACTGCTATGCTTTGGAGAAGCTTGTTATTATAATGAGAATAATGTCCCTCTGTTTGGCTTAGCAACATTCTGCAAATCAGTATTTGTTCTTGAGCTTGTGTATAAATCCCACTTAGTTAATTTAGGCCAAAGCTGCAAGTCTGTGTTCCTATGAAAAACAAAAAAAGGATCAGAGCAATTTGGGGGGGGGGG
>VZRN01000631.1:1393796-1465735 GCA_013397935.1 Dasyornis broadbenti
TTACCATCTGGTAAGATATCTGGTGGCATCCTTGAAATTAAAGGGGTTTTTCCACTGGTATGGATGTGATGCCATGCCCTGGATTCTCCATGAAAGTTCAAATGTGGTCATTACAATGAGTGGCAATTGGCCTTTAGGCATCTGTCAGTGATCCTGAGAGGTCTTGGAAAGGCAACAGCCAAAAAACATGGGGCTGAGAGCACCACAGACTGAGAAACAGCCAGAATAGTGTTAAAGCTTTTTGATGTTTAGAATAAAGACATGTAAAACAGTGGCACCAGTGGATTCACTGTGCAGGTAGAAGAAGATAACTACTAATAATAAAATACGTATTTTTTTAAGCTACGGAAGGCAGATGCAGGAGAAGTGTTAAGTGCTGGGTGAAGCCCACAGCGTCTGTGTGGGAGCTGCCAGGGGCACAGTGGGCGCTGGGTGGTGGCTGCTGCACAGGGACTCTGTAAATCCTATGGAAATTAATATTTAACAGAGAAATAAAGTGATTATATGTATGTGTAAATGCTGTTTTTATGTCCCTGCTGCCCTATAAATGGCTGGCAGCTATCAGCCCAGGAGGGCTGCAATAATTATGGCTTCACTGACTTGGCTGATAAAAAAATCAATTCCATTGGGATGATCTTATGCTTTTCTTAACGGGAGGCAATGGGAGCGTTATCCCTGTTTTAAGTATGCACCTACAGGAAAAAGGGACTTGCTTTGAATCCAGCTTTCCCCAAAATTGGAAAATTCTGAAAATGCTGCGTAGCTGTCTCTTCGTTGGCAGCCTGTGGACACACAGCACTGCTTAGCACCTATCACTTTCCCTGGCACCTATCAGACTTTTTCCCAGCTAAACATCTTCGGTTTGGTGGTTTTGCCTTGGCTTGTTTTGTTTTTTTTCCAGAGGAAAACTCCAAAACAAACTTTTTGCATAATTTTTGCATTGTTTCTGTCAGTATCTCACTAGAAGAAGTTTGTTTCCATAGGAGTGTGAGGGAGACAGGTAGAAACCAAGACCTCAGACTGAGCTGGAGTGCAGCATTATTTGTGGATGTATAGACCCAATCTCAGTCTCCACTTGAGAGCTGACACTGGGGCTGAATTGAGGCTGGTAACATCTGAGGTCTTCAGAAAATGCTTTTGTACCAACTTTCCCTGTGTTGTCTTGTTTCCTAGGGGCAATATGTAATTTGTTCACTAATAGACTCTCTAATTTAGACAAATTAGGCCTTTTTAACACCATTTGTATTAGCTGGTTTTGACTGCACTGTGTTAATTAAAACAGGGATGGGGACATCATAATTGTAGAGAATTGTTCTCTAATTCGGGGAAAAGACAACACTCTGTGCCCAGCTTCCAGTTTGCTTTCTCTGTGTTTAAACATGGCACTTAAACCATTAACATAATCTTGGGGTGGCTGTAATTATGTGAACAACTGGGTGGGAAGGAGTCATAGCACAGTACAAAAATAGCACCAAGGAGTGCAGACTTGTTTCTATAAACAAAATAAGAGCAGAAGGAGGAGATGAGATGCCAACACTGCTGCATCCCGGGGCTGGCACACATGGTTATTGTGGTTTATATGGAGTACAGGTGGGGTCTGGGTAATGCCATCGCGTACTGTAGTGGTTGTCTTCTTCCCAGTGGAGATTTGGGGTTTATTGCCTGTTTCAGTTGTCCAGGAAATCGATGAGGGCTTTGAGGAAGACTTACCCAAGGTTCATCAGGCACCACGTCTGGGATACATCTCGCAGGTCAAAGCTTTGGTCCCCAGCAGGATGCTCTGTTCACCTTCACTTATTCCATGGCTCTCATCTCCTTCTCTCCATGCTGTGTGGAAGAGGAGAGTGGAGAGCCATCTCTCAGGCCCCTGCTGAAGCTGAGAACAGCCAGCCCTGTTGGAGACAGGGAGCCCTCCCAGTGCACCCGATCCCAAGCCTGATGGAAAAGGGCATTGCTGCCCATGTGCATGTGGGGTAAGCAGCGGGCATCAGGACATTGGTTTCTCAGAGCCTGTTGATTCTATTATTTTATGTTTTAAATCTCTCTGGTGCTACTAAATCAGTAGGTCTCCAGGGCTGAAAGAATATATAATGCTGGCAGGGTAAAAAAGCACATTCTTCATTATTGTGGAAATCTGGAATTTCAGTGTTCCCAACATGTTGGGGGTGTTTGTGCCTTCTCTCAGTCCACATAGGGGCTTCTTGGCTATAGAGTCACCTTTTAAATTATTTCAATACTTTTTCTACCATTTTCTGTCTTAACAGAAACATGAGGGTTGGAAGACCTTTGAGATCACCCACCTTGTCCAAACATCTACCCAGCACCACCATAATCAGCCCTAAACCACCAGACTTATCCAGACACTTCTTGTACACTTCCAGAGGCGGTAACTCTACTACGTCCTTTGGCAACGTATTCCAGTGCCTGACCACTGTTCTAGTGAAAACATTTTTTCTAATTACTGATCTGAATCTCCCCTGGCACAATTTAGAGCCATTTCTTCCCGTCCTTTCACTGGAGACATGACCCCACCTCACTACAGCCTCTATTCATGTAGCTGTAGAGACCAGTGAGCCCACCCCGAGCATCCTCTTCCCCAGATTAAACAACCTCAGTTACCTCAACCCTCATCACAGGACATGTTCTCTGGACTCTTCTCTGGAATTGCTCCAGCACCTCAATATTCCTTTTTAATTGAGGGGCACAAAAACTGGGCACAGGATTCGAGGTGTGACCTCACCAGTGCCAAGTACAAGGGGACAGTCACTTCCCAGTCCTGCTGGCCACACTATTCTTGATAGGGGGCAAGATTTCCTTGGCCTTCTTGCCCACTTGGGCTCATATCCAGCTGCCTGTCAAGCAGCACCCCGAAGTCCCTTTGTGCTGAGCAGCTCTCAAGCCACTCTTCCCCAGCCCATGGGGTTGTTGTGACCCAAGTGCAGGACTTGGCATTTGGCCTTGTTGAACCTTATGCTGTTGTCCTCTGCCCACTGATGCAGTCTGTCAGACCTGCTTGATTTAGAGTCGTTGAGATCCCCCCAGCCCAGCGTGACTCCTTTCCCCACATCTTAAAGTGTCATACTTTTGCTCCCCTGCAAGCTGTCTGCAGGTCATGTTGTGCAAAGGGCTCATTCATTGCTGCTCAGACAGAGGTAGTGATCCCCTTACTTGCCCTGCACCCATGTCTTGTAACCATCTTACCAGACTGTATCATGGCACTTTAGAAAGTCAAATCTCTTTTTAGCCCGACTTCCTAAGGAGGCTTATGTGCTCATGCTCTGTTTATATCCTCATCCCTCCCTTGGAGAACTTTTGAACCCGTGGGCCCAGATCAGCCAAATTTATCAGCTGAAGGTGTTGATGGTAGTAAGGCTGCGAGGTTTCTTTTTTGAAGCTAGATAAAGTGGTGACACTGAAAAAAAGCACTTCTGTGTCAGCTCACGGCTGATCAGACATGGATTCCGCGGGAAGGGCTTGCAGACGCCCAGGCACGCAGCAGCCGTGGGAATTGCTGTTTTTGCAGAGCCACAGCAGGACCAGCTCCTGCTGCAGAGGTGCCTTGGCAGTGTTGGGGCTCCTAGGGCTCCCCCATTCCTGTTTCCATGGGGCTCAGCAGTGTGGGAGGCTGGCTGTAAATAGTTCCTGGGAGTGGCAGGGACATCACCGCAGCAAAGGGGCTTTCTGCAGTGTTACAAAATTTGGCAATATTAGGGAGGAACAGAGCAAAACTTGAATTTTGATTTTTGCATTGCAAGCATACAGGTGAGGGTCACAAAAGTTTGGCTTTTTTTTTTTATGCTTTGAAGCTCTGTGTCTTGGAACCAAGTGACGGGGAATCTGTCATTTTGGGGTTTCACAATGGCTTTCCTGCACTTCTGACACTGGTGAAAATGTTGAATGAAGCCAAGCCCGCAGGATCAGACTCAGGAAGACTGATTAAAGCTACATCCAGTCATGCATGAGTGTGTGTACATGCATGTATGTGCAGTTACATGCCTGTATAGGTTTATATCTGTATTGGTGGGCACGTGAGATGATGTATTGTGTGCTTCTGATGGCAGAGTGAGATTCAGTATTTTTAATTTCAAGATTGAGAATACAACGATAAAAGAAACCCCCCATGGAGTCTCATCCTGGGGGGCAGATGAGTAAGTTTGACAGCTGAACTAGATCTTGTCACCATCCAAAACCTGTGAGCTCCTTCAGGCTTTGCGCCTTTTTCCTGAGGACACGTGAATGATTCCCCACGGTCTCACCTGACCCGAGTTCAAAACAAACACACACCCCTGGCTCGTATCTCACGAGCACGGAGCTCATGTAAACTGAGCTCTCTCGGCAGCAGCCTCAATGAACTAAATCCTTCCCAGGGAGCAGGAGATAATCACAGGAGGAGGCTCGGTTTCCCTGCTGTGCATCTGTCAGTCAGCGTCTGCAGGGAGGGTGGGAAGCGGCTCTGCCACCGGAGCCCCGTGGGCACCAGATGGGTGGGGATTAAATCTGCCCTGGCAAGGGGGGAACTGGAGCAGCGCTGCCGGCGGCTGCATCCAGGTACGAGAGGAGCATCCCACTGCAGCCGCTGCCACTCTGTCTCAATTTGGGGAATGCCCAGCTATTTCGAGGAGGAGGATGTGCTGCGGGCGCTGAGGATGCTAAATCCATTTCTACTCCAAAAATGATTGTGTTTGAGACCAGAAGGTGGAATTGGAAATGGTTATTTGCTAATCTCAAATAGCTTTTTGTTTCTTTTAAGTTTTTGTTTTAAGTTTATATCCATGTTTCAGTGGGAATAAGCTCTACTTCTGTTTAAAGTTAGTGTTTGACATGACAAAGGTTGTCTGATGTCAGTGCATAATTGTAAAAGTACTAAGAAGGCAAATGAACCTTTTATAAGTGGAACTACAACATTTTGTTTCTAATTTCTAGGACATGGCTCTGAGCCTACTGTAAACAATACTTTCTGGCAATTTAAATCACTGCTTTTCTCAAGAAGAATTAAAATATCCTAAAAGGAATGGCATGTAATATCAGCAAAAAGGCAGCAAGCAAAACTGTCAAGTGCCTCCATTCTTCTTCTCTGTTATTTTTACCCTCTTGTATCTTTTGGGATCTTGAAGCTAAGAGTTGTGGTCCCCTACATGTGCTGTTCTGATACAGTCTACCAACCTCTTTATGATGACCTCTCATTGCAATAGTCATCAGGGATGTGTTGCATGACTCCAGCAAAACCTTTATTGTCATTTTTGCCTTTTGTTATGTGTACATCACATTGTATCCTTGGCCTCCAAAGTGTTCTCTTCCTTGCTGCAGGAATCTTGCTTTCAGCCTTTACTCTTCAATTTCCATGAAATAAATTAAAAAATAGAAAATTCCAAAGTTAGATGTTTTTCTGCTTGGAAAGTCTTTGAAGCTAGAATTTCCACTGTCTTGCTTTTTCTGCTGTTCTCCTGGTAGCCTTTTGCTCAGAGAAGGGTGTGGGTCTTCCATACTCCATTTTCCTACTGACACATGTGCCAGACTTCAGTTCTTTATTAAGCTTATTATTGACTCTGGGACCTTTTGCACTGGATTTCTCATTCTTCTCATGCCAATTGTTATTTTTGGCCTATTAACTCTGATAGGTGATTAAATTTAATTATATGAAGTTGAACTTGATTATTTAACATTAATTAACCACTCTGTGTTTCCATTCTTCAAATCTCTTGAGAAAGAATTACAATATTCCCTTTCTTCTATAACCTATATTAAGAGAATTGGCTAAACTTTGTGAAGCTGAATAAGAGGGGTAGAGCTCATTGGTTTCTTCAGGGGATTATTGGTAAGGCCTGATGTTCAAGTTTGAGGTGGTGGAGACACTAGGCAGTGCTTTGCCATAATAAAAACTCCTAAGTAGAGTTTATTTTCTCTTTTTGCTGTTTTTTTCCCCCTGTTTTTGAGAACAGCCTTCAAGCTTCTGATTTCAGGAGTCTTTTTATATCTTGTTCTAATCCTCTGTTTGTGAGACCTTGTCCCCAAGTGTGGTATAAATCACAAATTAGGTAGTATGGCCTGTCTGAACCAATATTTTTAAATTACAGTCCATCTTATTTTAATCAGGTGCTTCAGAGCTGGCTGTTAATAAATATCTACTCAGACATGTTAGTTAGGTATAAAATATAATGTTGACCTGGATTTATTTTGAAAGGATTGAACAGTTATGAGACTTAGATTTTCATCTGGGTTTTTTTTATTTGATTTATGTAGCTTCCTCTGTGGCATATTGTAGACAGTTTTTACAAGATATTTCAGCTCTTTAATTTAATTACTTTAAGTGAATGCTCATACCATAGCTGTGCATAGCGCAAGCTTTCTCAGTTATGTTTCTGGTACCACTTCTTGAGTTTATTCTGCTAAATGTTTCCCAGGGGTTTTCTCTAATACTTGCATGAAATTCACTGCTTTTCAAACACTGCTGCCATAAATTCTCAGGCTAATGTATCCAAAGGAAACAAATAGGAAGATTAAATTAGAACATTTTGTACCTGGACAGATATTACAGAGGCTGTCCCCTGAGCTGATTCAGCCTGATTGTAAATCTGTTGTAAGTCCCCCATTTCCCCCTGACATGAGATAGCAAACGGCTGCATCCCATCCCAGGTGATCCCACTGGATTGATGTTGGCATTGGGGTTTCTCCTGTGTGCTGTCTGACTGACACGTGCAGCACAGATCCGCTGCTCCTAAAGCAGTGCATCACAGCTAGGAAAATGAGAAAGCAATGCAAAATGCATGACTGACTGCTTTGCCACTTGAATAAGAAATGGTTTCTAGAGGCCATGAATTATGCGCAAAGTAATTTTTAATGTTAATTTTATTGGTGCTTTATAAAGTGGTTCTAGCAGTGGCATTTTGAAAAAGTTCAAAATAGTTAGAACCTGCAGCAAAGGGCAGCTCCACAGAGATGATTACTTTTCCAAGAAAACCAGTGGCAAAATAAGCAACTTCTTGCCTCGGGGAAGAAAACCAGACCTTGGTTCTTGCTTTGCTTTTAACACAGGAATAGCCTCATTAGCCCCTGTAAGACCAAACAGCTGCAATAAAGTTATGCTTATGTGTGTGTAGGATCAGGGCTTAAACCCCCCTCAGCATCAGACCTGATCTGTGCCTCCACCTCTGGGATTGTGATTTCCCATGGAAGCACTTACATGTGGAGGGGTGGTCTCAAAGGTCTGAAATGGATCCCATGCTCCTGGGGTAGAGTGGACAGATCACTTCACTCTGCAGCTGAATGGGGCTTGTGCCACTCGGCGTTTCCCTGCTCCGCCTGTTCCGTGCAGGCAGTGAGTCCTCCAGGGTAGGACTGCATCGGATATGCAGCAGATGCTGCTCTTCCCCAGGCGCAGAACCTGCAGTCTTTGTAATAAGTGGGATGAGTTTGGCTCTTTGGCATCCATTAAACAAAATTCAGACAAAGACCCTCAGAAGAGTTAAATCAACCTAATTCCTTAAGTAGAGCTGGGATCGGTGATGTTAAGACATCTGGTTTAGAAAGGTATTTTTAAAAGTCCTCTGCAATACCAGCACATAACCAAGTAAAAGGTATTCTGGGCCAGATTTTGCAGTTACTTGAGCTTCAGTGATGTGTAAAGCATTGTGTCAATTCAAGATCTTTTCCCTGTCTGCACAAGTGGTGTTTTTACCACACGTTCAGAGTTTTTTTTCCCAGTGTGTGGAAATACCATTGCTCATTGATTTTATTGTTGCTGATGGGACTGAGTCATCTGCATAACTCCCCAAGGCAGGATGCCAAAGAGTAATCCATGGGGCCTCATCCTGCAGGATGCAGGGGGCTCCTGGTACCCAGCACAGTGTCGGATGGAGGTGGGTGTTGAACCTCTGGTTGGCCAACAGCTTAGGGTCCATTGAGTATGGTCCTGCTGGAGATGCCTCTTCTTTCCACTGGCTTTGGCAGCTGGGAAGCGTTCATCACCATTCCTGGGCCTGGGATTCTGACCAGCAAACCTGGGCAGGATGGACAGCTTTCTTGGCAGAGGAGGAAAGAGAAACCTGAGTTGTTCTGAGGTGGCTGGTCCAGGTCTGCATGCACATCTCAGTGTTTGAGGAGGCACTGGGAGACACCAATACAGGAGTGCCTAGAGATGGTGGTGAGGAGACTCCTAAAGATGCTTTGCCTTGAATAAGACCTTGCAAATATCTGTGCCTGCTTCTTCCACCCCAGCTGTTTTTCATGTTCTCCAGAACAGTATTTTTCACAACTATGCCATGTCCTTTTTGTTAAAAAGACATATTTCAGTTTTCATCTGACACATGGCTGGATGTTTCTTTGGTCTTCCTTCACATCTTTTCCATAACTGTTTTTAATAATTTCTTGCAGAATGGGTGAATTCCTTTCTCAGCCTTTCCTTCATGAGCTCCCAGAGGCCTTTGTCATGAGTTTCTCCTCCTTCACCAGCCCTGTCCTTGCTTCCAGGGCACTCTCCTACAAATCCCCTGATCACTGGGTATTGGCCACTGTGGGTGTTGTTCCTGTATTGAAAGGGAAAAATATTTAGCAGTAAGTAAAATGTTTGATGGTGGAAAGCTACAGCATCTGCAACCCTCGGCTGTGTTTATATTAGCAATTCCAATATCTTTGTCATAATAACAGTAATTTAAACAGGTACTGTTGACTGAAGAGCAATTAGGGATTGTTGAATTTTGCATTTCCCCAATACTCACCACAAGCTGCCACTGAGCCCCATTCTGCTGGTATTTATAGTGCTACGCCTGAGCGGCTCCTTTGAAGTCAGAGGCAGCAAAGGGATGTGGAGCCTGCGGAGCACTGGGCCTGGCCGTGGCACGGCTCCCCAGCAGCGGCCCTGATGCTGGAGGTGCTCACAGAGGCTTGGGTTCTTTTCCTTCTGTGGAGATTCCTTCACAGCTGCTCTTCATGACAGCCTGATTTATGCCCTGGGATTTATGGAGCTGAACAAATGATTATAGAAGAGCTATGTGTTTTATTACACAGGGACCAATTTTCCCAAGCCAGAGGGCAAATCCTCTCTTCTCTACCTGCGCTCTGGTTGTGCAGCTGCTGTGCGTCCTCTTTGATAGTCTGAAAGCTGCAGATTAGGTGATTCAGGGGGCCAGAGGAGTCATTTATCCTCCTTTGGAGCCCAGGAGTGCAGTAGGTGTTGCTGCGGTTTGCCACCACCTGTGACCTTGCTAGGGGATACAAGCAGGGTATGGGGAGAGCCAAATCCAGCAGAGCACAAGGGCAAGCAAGTTTTTCAAAATGGGAATTGGTGGAATTTTGTTTTAATTTACGTTTACTGGGTGTTTGGTCTCAAAGCTCATTACGGGAGGGAAGCTGAGCACTTAACCTCTGTCTCTGTGAGCTACTTCAGTAGTCCAGGATCCACATCAGCACTGCCAGAGTTAATGATGAGTGTGAGTTAAAAGCATTGCCTACTCTTCCTCTCTCTCAAGTGTTCCCCAGCAGCAGGCTTGCACTGATGTTGCCAAGTGTGAGATCTGACCCACAGGAACTTCACTGGTGCTGTACAGAAAGCCAGAGGAGACCTGGCTGGGCTCTGGGTTCTTGGCACTCTGCAATCAAGAAATGCAGATTTCCACATTTGAACCAAGCCCATCGAGCCTGGAGCATTGCCAGCACCACAGAGTTGCTGTTTCCATGGAGGCAGCTGTGAAAGCAGATTTTTCCTTTTAAAGGAAGGCGGAGCATGGGACAAAGCACATGTACTCTAATGGGGTGGAAGTTCTTTACCAGAAATTGAACCCCCTTAATTGCTCCTACATAAATGAGATGTTCCTGAGGCCGTGGGTGGAGATGGGGTGTTACTGATCTCATAAAGTCTTACTTCCATGAGAAAAGAGAGAGGGGTAGAGAGCTGAGCCCAAAGGAATTTTATGGATTTGTGAAGGGAGCTGACGAGTCTGTGTCTAATTAACTCAGTTCTGAGTGATGAGGATGCTGGGAGAAATACAGAAGGCAGACCCAGCAGAAGGGACCTACAGCGGCTGCCACACTAATTGTGCTACCATCACTTCACCTCATGGCTGATCAAATCCTCCTCTCTGCCCTTTAAGAGCTACTCGTCTGCCTTTCCTCTTCGATACTGAATCAAGTCAAAGCTTCTCAGTTGATTCAACTCCTTCTCACCTGGCCTCTCTTCCCTTGCTCAGTTTTCTATTGCATCTGTCCCCTCTGGCTCAGCCTCCCCTCCTCTAGGAGCAACTCACATTGATTTCTCTGCACTGCTCTTGTCTTCCCAGAGAAACCAAATGGAATTGCTGTGTTCGTGCCTCCTGCCCTGCCCTCATCGCTCCTGCGCTTCCCACTGCAGGCCCCTCTCTTCCCTGTCACCCTGTTAACCTGTGCTGGTTTCCCTGTAGGGATTGTCTATTCCTTGCATCCTTATTACAGGCACGTGCACCAGGGCTTTTTCTTCAGTGCTGGGAGCTAATTGATATCTCAGCAAGGAAATGGATATTGATGCTTTTGCTGGTTGGGGGATGTCACAGCGCGGTGGTGGCTTCTCACCTGCCCAGTGAAAAAGCTTGGTGCTGGTAAGCACTGGAAAAAAGCTGAGTGCTGGCTCTGGGAGGGATAATGCTGCTTTTCCTGTTCCCTGATTCAGCAGGATAGGTAGTCTTTAACATACAGAAGGCCTTTCCACAAAGATCAAGCTCGCTGTGGAGCGGATGGATCACGGGGTGAGGAGGAAGGCAGCAGCGGGAAGCAGATGGGCAGCACAGTGTGGGGTTTGCCTGGCATTTGCTGCTTTGCTGTGGGAAGCTCAGAAAGGAGTTACAGTAGGACCAAAGAAGGAGGGAAAAAAGATTGAAACCCGTCAATATTCAGAAGAGCAGAAGAAGCAAATATATTGACCTAAATGACCAGTGGTGACTCAAAAGCTTAAGGGAAATATATGTAAATAGTGCCATTAACAGCTCAAGGGCTGTGGGGAAGAGGGGCTGGGGGCAGCAGCTGACTTCTGAAGGAAAGTGCAAAATAATGGAAATAGTTTCTTTGAGGGTGTACTCTCTTCTGCCCTCTGTTCTTCCCCACAGAGACTCTTTCCAAACAAGACTTGGAAGTTAATATTTTAACTTCTTCCAAAACCAGTTCAAGCACTGCTGCCTTCCTTGGAGGAGTGTGTTTCATGAAGCTAATCTGGAGAATAATTCGGTCTGAATCATCTCCACGTGATGCATCCATATGAAATGCAGACTGATTGCAATTTCTGCCTGTGTTTCTCCCAGCTAAAAGCAAGCTGACCTGCAGGTTTTTGTTTTGGTGCATCTATAGGAAAATTTTGCTTTGCTGGTCTATTGTAATTTTTTTCCTTATTCCAGATTTTTTTAAAATAAACAGAAGGGATTAACTGGAGTGGAAGGCTTAATTGACCTCTTTCAAACAAATCTCTTCTCTAGAGAAGCTTGAATTAAACCCCCACTTTCATTCCTGCAATTTAACTGACTGGCGATATCTCATTTATAAAGCAATGTACTCTGATTAAGCCTTAATGTCTTAGACTTTTGAAAGCTGATTTTGTAGAGATACAGAATGTGTAACACTTGTCCTAAAACCTGCCGTGTTAATAATTTATTAATATTCTATTCTGGTTGTGTCTTTCACATTTGTATTTGCTCTTTACTCTGTCAATTTGCTCTTTTGCTCTTGTATCCGTAGGTTATATAAATTCTCTACCTACTCCTTGCAATGCCCAGGTTTGCCTCTGTACTGCCTTGTGTATCTATTGATTCCAGCTCATGATTTAAATTAAGGAAAATCCTTTTTGTCTGGTCCCATGAGGAGTTTTCTGCTGAGGACAGTTCTTAGGTCGTGTATTATTTTGCAGCAAACATTGTGAGCCAAAAAGTGAGAGGGAGTAAATTTGTACTTGATAACCCGAGGTGACAGGGAAGGTGGGGACAGAGTGGGCAATGAAGATGGGTTTGAGATGAAGTTTGGAGAGGGTTTGGAAGATTATTTTGCGTAAGTAGGTAATGAAGGAGTGGTGTGGAAAGGCTAGGCAGGAGCTGATGGAATGAGTCCTTTGGGAGCCAGGCCTAGCTCAGCACGCTGGGCAGGAGCATGGCAAAACTGAGAGCCCAGGAAAAATGGGTGATGTGGAAGGTCTGCAGGGAGTCCTGGCTCTGCTTGGAAAGTGGAAATGGAGGAGGAAGCTACTACTGAGTTCCCTTTGAGTTTTCAGATTGAAGTGTGCCTTTAGCCAAGAGCAAGAAAACCCTGTAGTTCTCCTCCCAATCCATCATTTCCTTGCTCTGATTATTACCAAGTGTGGAAGCATTTGCCTCTGCACATGTGATGGATGCCAGCGGCACTGCAAAGCTGTCATTGGAGGGGGGAAAAGAGAAAAAAAGTCTTTTCTTATGTTTGCTGGAGCAGAGTTCAGTGGAGCATTTCAGATGCTCGTGTTCAGATTATTGCCCTTCTCCTTTGCCTTTTCCTCTGAATAAGAAAACTACCTATTAATAAGCTGGTAGGCGAGCAGTGATTTTTGCATGTTAAACAGTGTGATTGCTTCATCCCAGTGGGATTGTGCTGTTTCAGAGTTGGACAGCTGAAAAATACATATATTGGTAATTAAATTAGACTTTATTTACAAATATTGGCTCAGAGGTTTTCCAAGTCAGAAACTTTGATTCCTTTTCTGATGAGCATAAGCCTTGCTGGATTCAGACCAGATAATGTGAAGCTCAGTCTTTTTCCAGCTTTACAAAATCTTGGCTCAGAAAACATTGATGAAGGAGCACTTTGGTTACCACTGGGACATGGGAGATAGTGGCAGCAAAGGAGAGGGAGGGAAGCAACATCTCCTCTAGCCTCTATTGCAAAGAAAAAGAGTAGGAAATAGGCTTCCTTAAATAAAATCAGCTGTGTCCCCTCTCCCCTGCTCTTGGATGTGCTGTCACCATGGAGGGTTATTTTTCCAATTCTTCCCATGTTCCACTTTCAGTAGAGGGAAACAGAGAAGAAAGTGGCTATTTCTTGTGTCAGAGATCTGCCCTGAAGCCAATAACAGTTGCATCAGGACCCAAACGATGCTCCAGAAGGCCCAAGACTGAGATGACACGGCTCTGCAGTGGGGAAAAGATGGATGGATGGATGGATGGATGGATGGATGGATGGATGGATGGATGGATGGATGGATGGATGGATGGATGGATGGGCGGGCGAGCCTCCTGCTTTCAGGGAAGTACAAAATGCACAGCAAGATGGGTACCCAGCTCTGCTCTCACCAGGTGCTCAGGAATGAGATTTACCCTAACTAGCCTGATAGTGACACTTAGGATGGAGTCTGAAGCTCTTGGAATTCTGGAATGTCCTGTGAGTTTTGAAACTCCTTTCCAATAAGTCAGACCCTGTAAAAGAAGTGTCACACCACTCTAGTAAATATATGTGGGTTTTTTTCATTTCTTTGTAGATACCTAGATGCATATTTTATATTTTAAATAAATGAATCCATATCATGAATGAACGAATGCTTTAAAATGGTACCACAGGTAGCTAAAGACTGCATGGCAGCTCCAGTGCAGATCCAGTTTTTCCAGCCTGAGCCGCTGCTAGTGAGAGAGAAGGAGCTCACATGGACTTTGCACTGATTTATTCATATCACATCTCTTCTGTGGGCGAGCTGAGCCTTCAGCTTTTGGCATCCTGAGCATTGGTTACTTGCAAGGACACGCCACAAGTAAAAAACACGGGGGGACAAGATGATGTTATTTCCATTTAAAACATTCAGCCTGCGTGTTACAAGGAGAAAGAATAGTTATAATAACACAGCTGATTGCTGTCAGAGTATTGAAAGGGAGTTTTATTGGAAAAGGTATTATACAGCCCACTGTGCTTTGCATAATCATTTTAAAAGCAGTTCAGGGCATCTTCCTGCCTTTATGCTGAAGAAGGTAGAAATAATGTAGAAAGCCAGGGTTGTCAGTATGGCTGAGCTCAAGGCTGGGCGCAGTTACACCCACTGGGGTGGACGCACAAGAGTGCAGATGTGTGGAGTGCAGAGACTGTATTACAGGGCTAGGGTCTAAAAAGATGCTCTGGTCATTCAGTTGTGATGTCTCAAACAATTGGAGTCTCATGGCTGTCCTAAAGTCATCTTTGTGAAACCTTTCTGTTGCCCCGTGAAGCCAACAGTGAGTCATCTCAGATGCCCACCTATAGCACAGACAATTTTCAGATTGGCTGAAACAGAAAACACCAGGGTATTTATTGAGTCTTATGTCCAAAACTTGAGGAAAAGCCTAAGTTGACATTTGAGGGGTTAACTGTATCTTAAATAGCTTTTGAGTTGGATGTGATTCCGTATTTAAGTACAAGAAGGAAACGGTGAAAATTAAATAAGAGATTTTGTAGGACAGCATGTTTCATTAGAACAGAAACCATCGTTTTTTTCTGGTAAGAAAATATTTCCGTTAGGATCTGAGCTCCTTCTGCACATTTAATTTCCCTCTCAACCAGCGACTCTGCAGTCCCTTTTTTCCCGAAGTGCTGACTCTGGCCCCACCACTTGACATAACCACACATGTTCCCTTAAAGCATTTTTTTGCAGTCACTTTCCTGGCTCATCTTTTGATTTCCCAATTGTATCAGCAGCTTTGTTGGAGTCATTCCATAACGAAGTGGGGAATGAATGAATTAATGACTCTCCCTGCCTCTGGAAACTGCAGCGAATGCAATCAGAGTCAGCATGCAGAGATTTCCTTTTTGTGTTAATCATTTTTTTTGTAATTGATGGTGTATTTTTGATGCTGAGACTTTAAGAAGGACCTGCAATCTCAGATGTAAATAAGCTAAATTTAAATATAAATATATATATTTAAGTATAAACAGAGGGGTTAGGGTCTGATGGGTCACTGGCACCGTTTCACCAAGCAGTGTGGGAGCCATGGGGATCCATGAGCTGTTGCTTGCTGAGAGATGATGGCCAAGTTCTTCACCTCTGTGTAGCCTCAGCATCTCACCCTCAGTGGTAAATAAGATTTATCAGAAAATACTTGGAGAAGATCTTGTCTTCTCTCCCAGACTCCTTATGATGGTGTTTTCCCAACGAGACAGCCTTGAGAGCTGCTGTAAAATCAGTCAGTGCGGAGTGGGGAGGGGTGATGCCATGTTGTTCCAGCAGAAGTAGTTCTTCTGGGAGAGAAGTGGCTTTTTAACATAATCATCTAAAAGTTTGGGAGCTGAATCAACTCATACACACAGTCACATGGCAGCTTCTCATGGTGTTTCCAGAGCAGGATTTCTGGGAGTCATCTTAGCTGCTCACTCACTCACCTGGCAAACTCTTTTCCTTGTTGGTTTTTTTCCTAAGAGGCTGAGAGTGTCTTTTTGGACTATTTTCGATTAAACCCCTCCTCCTGGAGAGAGCCTGGAGAGAGCCTTCCCAGAAACAGTGTATGGATGGGCACAGTGAAATGCAGTGATTCCCGTGTGTGCATCCCTCCTGTGAAGGAAAAGATGGGAGCCACCTCCTGTAGCAGCAGCATCTCTTGGAACGTGGCAGTGGTGGTCATCTGAGATGCAGTAACCTTCTCCAGTTGTTCAAAACCTTCCTGCAGCCCAAAACATTTCTATTTTTGGTATTTAAAAGGTGGAAAATAACAAAAACTTCACATTCATCATTCTGGATTTGCACCGAGATAAAAACGTGTGGGTTCTTTCA
This sequence comes from Dasyornis broadbenti, assembly GCA_013397935.1. NCBI lineage: Eukaryota > Metazoa > Chordata > Aves > Passeriformes > Dasyornithidae > Dasyornis > Dasyornis broadbenti. The sequence continues at coordinate 1,409,497 of VZRN01000631.1, forward strand.
TTCAGTTTACTGTAGTTTCTGTTTGCTTTTCTGTGGCTGGTCTGAAAACTTCCACATCCGTTTCAGAGATAAGGCATAAAGTGTCTCCATCACCTTCCAGTTAGAGAGCAGGTGAGACCCAGCATTTCCAAAATGCTCTCTGTAGATTGCAAAACACAAAGTCTGCATGGCAAGGTCACTCAGCTCTGAAAAAAATCAGTGTTGAGGAACTCCTCAGTTGCAATTATTGATTGTTGGGCATGATCCAGAGGGAGGAGGACTGAGCAGACATCGCTTCATAAACATTCCATGTTCTGTGTAAAGAGCCTATGGTAAACTTTCTGAAGGAGGTAATAAATAGTAAGCTCTAGAAACCCTTCAAGGGATCAGTTCTCATTTTTAATGTGGAAACAGAGTATGGTGTGACAGCAGCTCAATAGGTAATAGGATAAGAATTGACTTTCAGACCAGTTTTCCAGCACAATGCAGAGTGAAAAAAAAAAAAAAAAAGAAATATGTAAGGAATAAAAATTTAAAGTGGAACCTACAGATTTGTGATTTATTGTAGACTGTGGAAATATTTTCCTTTCAGTTACATGTTATAGCAATGCAGAATAAAACCAGATAGAAAGGTAGGGAACCCGCAGCGATAACAACAGGCATGATTTTCATTTTCCAGGCACTTGCTGTGGATACATTTATCTATAGATATGTTTGTTTGCATTTTAAAGGTATTTTGTCATACCACATAAACTGATTTTGTGCCATTTTTTGGCAAACACTTACAGGTCAGATCCTGTGTTTCATCCTAAAGAATATTCTTATCAGAGGCTTGCCATTAGTAATGAATGAATAATGAAGCATCTGTTGTTGTTGATCGTTCATTGGAAAGCAATTTTGTTTTTACAAATGTTATGGTAATAGAGCAATTCCTCAGAACCAGCACAGCCTGCAGTGTTTTAGAAGTAAAATAAGAAATGCAGTGAATATTATCGTAGGAAGAAATAGGTGTGTTGAATGCAAACATGCCAGTGAAGAGCTGTGACAGGACGCCGATTCCAGAGCACCCCTGTCATTCCCTTGTTGCAGTGACATGTGGTGCTGTCACATGTGTCCCCCTCTGACCCCATTCGTGCTTGTCACTGTGATACTCTCTGGAAGCTGTAAAATCACCTGTGCTAGGGCATCCACCCTGCTGGAGCCCCTGCTTGATGCAGTTTTGATGTGTTCATGGATGCATCCAGCTCTGGGTGCAACAGCTCAAGATCAGTTGGTTTCAAGACCTAGAAAATATTTTGCCTCTTTTTTTTTTTTTTTTTCCCAAGTAAAAGCTATCTTTTAAAAATTATCAGAATACATCCCTAGTGAATACAGGCACTTGTGAGAAACCATGCAGTCCTGTGATAAGTCTTTCCTGAGAACTGTGAAGAAGCCCTACTGCAGCCTACCATGCTTTGGTCGCTGCTGAGGTCACACTGGTGATGCTGCACCTCAAGTGCTGTGTTCAGTGCAGGGCTCCTCACTTCAAAAAGGACATTGATGGGGAAGCTCTGGAAAACATGTCCTATGAGGAGTGGCTGAGGGAACTGGCATGGCTGGGAGGACTTCATTGCTCCTACAGCTACCCAAAAGGAGTCTGTAGTGAGGTGGGGTTGGTCTCTTCTGCCATATCTCAAGTGAAAGGACAAGAGGAAATGGCCTTAAGCTGCACTCAGGGAGGTTCAATTTAGATACTTGAAAAACTGTTTTCACTGAAAGAGTGATCAGGCATTGGAGCAAGTTGCCCAGGGAAGTGGTGGAGTCACCATCTCTGGAATTGTTGGTTGGACTAAATGGCGTTGAAGGTACCTTCCAACCCTGATTCTGTGATTCTGTATGTTTTTAATGCCAGCTTTGCTGCTGCCATCAAGTGTTGGGGAGGAAACTCAGTTTCAGAGACTTCACCTAAAGCTTTACGTGCAGACCCAAGACATTTTAGTGTCCCCTTTGCTGGTGTTGGTGTTCCAAGTTGGTGCCAGTCCAACTCTTTTGCTGATGCTTTGCCAGCAGACCCCACTGAGGATGCAGCCCAGAATACAAAGAAGGTGTAACCTGTGCACAGTTGAGAAGAGTAATTTTCCGAGTGCTTTTCAAGCACTTTGCTCAGTCTTGTGATAAATGTAGAATTTCATATCCTTGTAGGTCTTATCCTACAGTTACCCCAAACTCTAGGAATGTCCATTTTACTAATACTCAGAATTACACAATACTGTTTCACAATTCTGGTTTTGATATTTACTTACAGGTTTGTCTGATCTCTCAGCTCAGTATGTCTTCTCTGCTGATATATCATCACTTTCATTCTTGATAGTATTTCCTTTTACTGAGTATTTTTTTCTAATTGAAAATGTATAAATAGAATACCTGCATCCTTTACAATATAGAACTGTCTTTTAAAATAGTACTAATATCAACTCAGAAAAAAATAATTTTACAACTGCTTGAAGTTTCAGCAGTGACTTGAGACTCCAGGTGTCTCATTTAAAGGGTGCCTTATTTAATCCCCTCTCCCTGTGGATGTCCAGCATTTGCTACAAAGTTAATACCATTAATTATCTCAAGCTGAGCACCCAGAGGACTATTTGCTTCTGCAAATCTGGAATCTTTTCACTTTCTAGGGATAGAAATTATTTGAGTTACCTCCAGGGGCTTGGGGGACTGAGGGGGGGTTTCCTCTTTCATCTGCCCAGAGCTGTTGCAGACTAATTGCCTGCACGAACCTCCGTCTCCTCGTTGCTATTTATGTGTGCATGTGTATAAGATAATAGAGAGTGACTGACTACAATATATGCGTTTAAGCTACTCAGCTGAAAATTACTGAGCATTAAAATCCACTGGGAATCACAAGACTTCTAAATGAGGAAAGCACATGTCAGTCAGTGTGTGGAAATGAGTCCTCATACAAGAGTAGCTTTCAATAAGAAGAATGAGTATTGTTCCCTGGAGTACATCAATCCTAGTTTGGCCACTCTGTACCAGCTTTTACTATTTCTCTGGAAGCATACATTGGCTTTGTTATTATTTTTTCCTGTCTTTTGTTCCGTTATGCATTTCTATTAGATATGTCTCATGGGCCAGCTATCAAGAGACACACTGCTGTGCTGGGTCAAATGAAGGCATTTTCAACCATAAACAAGGTATTGTGGGATTGAAAAGAATCGTGGACAATGACAAGTCCTGGACTCTTTGTAATTGTTTAAATGCATTTTTATTCTATTGTGCAGTGACATAGAAACTCTGAGAAATTGACTCATTTGACCTAAGGCTGAAATGTGCAGAATGCCGCCAGGTAAATGAGGGGCTTTGGGAAAGAGGCTTTTTTGTTGGTCTGATCCATCAGTATGTATCTTTCCATGACTAAGGCATGTATTTTAATAGTGGTTAAATGACTTACAAGTCTGTCCCATCTCAGAAGAATACCAGACTTGAAAATCCATGATAATAAGTTGAATCCCATTGATCATCAAGCTTTTCATTCTAAAACTCACACAGGTATGCACTGAAAATGGTATTTCTATGCTTTTGTTGAACTGAAAAAGATAGTCTGGAAGAACTGTGTGGTCACAGGTGATTAATTTCTATTTGTGTGCAGAAGAGCTTAGCAGAATGCTAGAAGACTCAAAATGTGAGCTGACTTGATTTATTCAGGATTTGTAGACCCTTTTTGTTGCTGCCAGAGGGTCAGTGTTTAAAGTCATCATAAGTAGAGTATGTCAGAGCATTTTCCAAGGTGTTATTGTATTGTTCCCAAATTGAAATGCTCAAATCATAATTAGGAGCAGAGGGATGAGCAGAGATCATGGGAAATGGGGTCTCTCATTAGACAGGTGAGCCAACCTGGTATTCGCCTGCATGGGGTGTTGTCCATTCACATGACAAAACAAAAAACCCTGTATATAAAGAAGTAATGAGATCGCCCTCTAATAATACCAGTAAATGAATAAATAAATACAGGACATGACCACGGGACTCACCTACCTCTGGTCTGAGGTGCTCTGCTGGCAGCTGGCCCCTGGTTCCTGGGTGTCTCCCATTTATGTCATCCTGTCCATCCAGAATGAGACCCTGGGAGTTAGGCAAATATTTAGGAATATCTTTTCTGGAAAGTCAAACAGGATTTCTCCTTTTGTCACGATAGTGTGTCAGGCCTGACCTGAAACCAGTGTGGTTTTATGAGTCTTTCCGTGAACTTTATTGTCTTCTCATTCAGTTCACTCTGCTTTTTCAGATATAGCTTCTTGTTCTATCTCCTGAAAAATAGAGTAGTGCTCTCTGTATTTTCAGTTAAAAATAGAGATAAATTCTCTATTTATCTCTAAGCCTGCAGTCAAGGCATGCTTCTTTTTTTTTGCAAAAGAAACGCATGCTCTGATTGCAGCCGGCAGCAAAGGGTCCCATCAAGAAGCTCAGAACCATCCTTAAACAGAAGGGAAATACAAAACTGTTGCTGTTCCTTATTAAAGAAAAAACCCCCAAACAAGTTTCCTCATTTTTAGTAGTTTTATTAAATATAGTAAATGTATTAAATATATATTAGGTATATAGATACACAGATATGTGTTGGTCTCTTCTAATTGCCTCAGCAGCAGGAACTTGCACCTGTATGAGCTGAAGGAGAACCATCATCATTTTTACCTCTCACTCACAGAGGATTTCTCAGCAATTTATGCTGCCATCAGTCCATCCCAGACATTTGCTTTCTCCTCGAGATTGAGTTTCAGCCCAGCTCACATTTGTCTGGAACTCTGGCTCTGCAGGCTGCCTTGACACGTTAATTTAATTTGTGCTTCTCAATTCATACTCTTTCATTTACGATCAAATATCGGGAAAGGTTACAATTAATCAGAGTGCAGGAACAGAAGCCGCCAAAGCTAATGATGTATTACTGCATTTGGGTTGCTCTGGAGGGGAATAATTGAGGTCCTTGTGCTACAGGAAACTATTATTAGTAAGTAAAAATTATCAAAAGAAAGCGACCTGCACCCATCTCCCATTTTGCAATCTGTGTCTCTGTCAGGTTTCTTAAGAATGAAGTGTTTTATTAATGCTCCTGCCTGTAACCAGGTTTTTTGGCTGTGTGGCTGACTAGGGAGAAAATGTGCCTTTTCACAGGACCTTTTCACAGCCCTTGCTGCTGCCCCCCACTTTGGGCTCACAGATGATACTCAGCATGCATGAAGGCAATTTTTAGATGCTAATAACATGCCCATCCCCAAGGGAAAAGGGCTCTGCTGCTGCTTGCTCAGCTGAGGAACCACAGGGAATCCCTGCAGAAAACACAGGCTCCCAGGCTTAATGCAGTGTGCGCTTCCTAATTGAAAATGAACTAATTGCTGGTTGTTTAAAAGCAAACACGTTGCTGGGCTGAGGCAGACAGGGAACACAGAGCCCCTCCTGAGGGAGTATTTTCAGCTCTGCCCGTGCTCGAGCAGCAGCGAGGTGTGTGTAGGAAATCCTTGCAGGCTTCCCAGGGTGGCTCAGGGTCATGGTGAGCACACAATTTCCTGGGGTTAGTGGGACACTTTATCTGGCTGCTGGAATACCACCGTAAAAAAATTAGGGCTTACATAGCTGTAGTACAGAGTCATTAAAGGTCCATTTTAAAGTAAAAATTCCCATCTCACTTCATTATTCTAGGTACTAACTTTGTACAGTTTTTGTATGTTTTTATGTGTGGCAGAACTTCACAGACCTTTTTGCTCAGGGTTGTCTGGGGACATCTGGGATGGCAAGGGCTGTTGTCACTGCTTAGGGAATGCACTTGGGACTCTTTGGTAGTTTTTAAGATTACAAGACACGAAAGGTCTTTCCAACTTTGTCAGTCTTTAAAAGACCAGCTAGTTGGAGGAGAAGCAGAAAGTGGCTCTGACTTTTTTATTGCGAACAGAAAATGGGGCACAGTTAAACAGAGTTCTCTCTTATTTAGTAGGTTGACTGGATTACTCTAAGGATATGATAAAAGATGCAGAATACTATTAACCTTAGGACTGAAGTAGTACTTTTTTTCCTTTTATTCTGACTGCCTTGGATTTTACTTGCTATAAATGCAAAAATTTGTTCTTTGAGGGCACTAACATAAATCTGGACTTTTCAGCTTTTCAGTTCATCAGTCTCTGAGTGTTCCCTGATCACACATACAGGAGAGGGACAACTCCTAAAATCCCCAAGATGGGGCCAAGCTTCTGAGAATGAACAAACCTGTAAGCTTTGTGTGAGCTCATGGGGCTGAGCTGGCAGGGCTTTAACTTTTTGTGGGAAAGCTATTGCTGGAAATCCTACCCCAAGCACAGACCATCATGGGAGACTCTGAACGGGCTCCCCAGCACCCAAAATAGTACTGCCACCCTCCTGCTCCAGTGTGGGGCTCTAGGATACTTCTTGCTGGGAAAACGCCTTCATTTGTGACTGGGAGGCAGCAGGATGATAATGCAGCAGCCAACAGGGTGGATTTACTTTGCTGTTCTACTCACACATCTTGTGTGGGCAATATCTCAGAGAGGGAATTTCCTCTGTAGGGATGTGATCCATTGTTGAAGGTCATGGTAGGAATTTGGAGCAGCCTAGGAGCCCATGGCACAGCGATGCTCAGTGAATTATTTCTGTGCATAGAAAGGAGTGCAATGCCATAGAGCCAAGTCTGGCATAGATGTAGCAGGCAGGGTGTGCTGATTAGCATGTAATTCGATTTGTTAGGCACTACAGTAAACAGCATTAAGAGCAAAAGCAGTGATTGCTCCTGATAGCACCCTCTCAGCGTTACCTCGTGCCTGCAGCAGCCGGCTGGAGCTGTTACGGCTCCTCAGCAGGCACCAGCAGAGCTGGCATTGCTCCTTTCTTGGACAAAGAAGGAGAGTAAGACAAATACTGCAATTATGGAAGGGTTTGGGTAATTGTATCTGCAGAGCACAGCTCACACGTTTCTCCCGCTTTCCCTGTTCCTTCCCCATTACCTGGTGGTGCATCTGGGACCAGCACTGCTGTGGGTTCCTCAGGAGGAGAGGTGGTGCAATAGTCTGATTTTCCCCACCAGTATTATGTTTTCCTCCAGTAAATATCATGTGCATATATTTTCCATCATGGATTTGATAAAGAAAGTCCCTTATCTCTAACTCTTGTGGCACAGTTGGACTGAGGAGCCCTTGGCATGGCAGCCTGGAGCTGAACAGACTCAACTCCTGGCTTTCCTGCTTAAGAGCAGACTTACTTTAGGTGTCATGTTGTCCTGCTTACTGAATTCTTTGTTTGCTGTCACCAAAGGACTGCGTCCTTCAGACCTCACATTTACAAGCACAGAATTAATGTGCTGCATGATTTCAGCATAAGAGCAAGTTTTTCTGTAGAAGTGCCCCACTGAAACAATGCAATGGTGAGTTGTGTTTTCTCTTCCCCCCAAAGCCAGCTCAAGCCCACTGCCATCACTAGTAGCTGTTGTTAGCACAGGCTCCCCCAGCCCTGTGTGTGTCGAGTGTCACCTTGTGTGCCGTGTATGTGGTGTTGGAATCAGCCAGACTATCCCTTGGCAAAGCACGTGCAAGGAGAGGACAGACATCCTGGTTGTGCTCATCCCACTAAAATAGCAACAAATTATGAGTGCAGTACCTCTCATTTCCTCTCCTTCCATGGGGGTGAGCACAGGAGGAGCTGCACAGAGGGATGGCATTTGCTGAGAGCCCTGACACAATCGGGGCTATGTTGGAAGCTGTCGTGAATAATTAAGTCAAGGGTGAGTACTCTGGCGTGGGGATGGCACAGAGGCAGCTCTGCAGAGCTGCCCTGCAGCCTCCCTCCTCCCTGTACCTCTGATGAAGGCAGGAGGCTGCCCTGTTGTCCCTGGGATGTTTTCCTAAGTAATCCCATTAGGAAATTAGGGGTTCTTAATAACTGTGAGAGGATTGCTGGTTTGTGTGAATGGGTGGGTGCCTGAATGAACTTTAACCTCATACATTCTGGGCTCTTGATAGAAGTTTCATATGTTTTATGCTACACACACATTATCCAGCATCCTGGAAAGCTCAATCATTTCCCTTCAAAGCACTTGGGTACCTCTTTTTCCTGAAAGGGCTTTATATGTCTTGGAGAACATGTATTCACTTACCCGGGGTGTTTTCCGCTCCCTTCGTTTTTTGTGTCATATCAATAGAGCTATGGTAAAAATTAAATCACCTCTCCTTTTTTGAGGTATGAGGACCAAGCACATCAGTGTGGACTGAATCAGGACACTTACAAGCCCAGAGCAAAAAGTTACACAGACATGGCTGCCCCAAACCCCCATCTTCAGACACCTGAGGAAAACAAGTAGCATCATTTCCATTCTTTGGGAAAGATGAGGGGAAATTAAATTTCCTTGTGGTTGCTGTGTGTGTTACAGTTTTTTGGAAGGACTGTGCTAAGGGAAGGTTAGCTTGGCTTTGCAGTGAAATGGAGAGACCTTTCTGGCTGGTATCTTGTTGAGTGAATGTGCTGTTCATTTTAAAAAGCAACGTGCACTGTGCCAGCTGATGTGCTTTTAGTTATCCAATGTTGTTTGGAGCTCAGGAGGACTTCAAGCATCCAGCAGCTGCGTTGGGATGCAAGTCCTGTGGGGAACCTTGGCATTGATCAGAGGGAAAAAATACATGTCTAGAGCTGATGGTTTAAAATGTTACTCCAATAGTCTCATGGATTCCCATCCCTGAGGGCGAATAAAATTGATGTAGTGCCATTGATCTGCAGCTGGCTGCGATTTGTAGAGGCCTGAAGATGAGCACTGGTTGGGAGCTACTGCCTGACCTGCTGGCTGCTTCTATTTGAGCCTGGGAAAGGAATAATCTCTGAACAGAAACCAACCATGATGGCTTTGGGTTAGGCTGGAAACGTGTCTGGGAGTGCCAAAAGGTACCCAACACAAACTGAAAAGAAAAGTAAAAAGATTATGATGCTGGAAATGGAAAAAGAGCCATGTATCAAGGTAATTGTAGGAGTTTTTGGGAGAGGAAGGTGAGGAAGATACCAAGTTAACAGAGCTGGAGAGAGACTGTCAAAAGAGCAGGAGATTTGGAAGAAGTTCGGAGTAGGGTAGAAAGCAGAGAGAAGTGTGTGGAAGATGAGACCTATGAAGAAAGGCCAACAGGAGCAAATCTGCTCTGTCTAAAGGAAATATGCACAAGGGAAACAATCACCTGCAAATACACAGCGGGGACTTACAAAGCAGCCAGCAATCGATTTTCAAATAATGGACTTGATCTTTAGATAAACTAGTTAAAGGGAACAAAGGTGAAATAAATAACCGATTTATCACCCCATCTTTTTTTGTTGCAGTAATACAATTGTGTTTTCTTTTCTGAGCTTCTCTCCACCTCCTGAATTAAAGTCAGGGCAGCACCTTTTACGGCTGAGTCTCTCCTGTGATAGATGAGGTTTTATAGAGCTGCCAGCCTCCTCACCCTGCTGCTATTTCAGACAGATGCTGCTCGAGTGCTTAGCCAGCCCTGCTTGAAATGGCCCAGACAGCAAGGTGGAGGACTACTTTGAGACAGCAGAAAGCAGGCAGAGCACTTTTCCAGGACAGGACAGTATTTCACTGAAAAGCAACAGGACCTCTGTCTGTTTCCCTGGGAGTAGGGATTTGTCCTTGCCTTGCACAGCAGATTTCTGGAGTCCTCCAGGAAGTCAGTTCTGAGCTTGCTTCAACAGAACTGTTAGGCTGCACTTTGTTTTAAGGTTGGACCACTAACCCCAAGGCTTAATGCAGGTTGTGAGTGTATTGGCTATTTCCTGTGCCAGTAGAATGAGCAAATACCTTTATCTCTCTGAGTTTGCAGCTCACATCTCCTTCCACTTTGCCAATGAAACTTCTCTTGCCCCAGCTAATCTATTAGCCTTGTGTGCCCTGAAACCCTCCTGCTGCCTTCTCAGGGGGACAGAACAGACAGGAGGAAGGCAAATCGACCCACTCTTACCTAAATGGACTAAAACCACTCACTGTAGAACAAGCACTGTAACAATTAGCTTTACCACGCAGCCAGGCCAACCCAGGTTGATCCAGTGATGGAGAGCTGCGAATGTCACATTTTTTCCAACAGCCTCCAGCTCCTTGCTTGTATGGCATTGGAGAGACTCCTCTCTCTTCTCCACACCACCTGCACAGAAACAAAAAGAGCTGATCCTCCTTCCTGGACCTTAAAAGGAGTAGGGCCATCACTGTCATGAATCCCACCCAAGTCTGCTGGCCAGAAGCCAGGGACCTGTGCCCACCTGGGCATAAACCCAGGTGCTCTGGGCATATGGCGCTCACAGCAAATAATTTCTCTCCTGAAGTCAGACCATGTTATGTGATATTTATGATAGCTGATACCTGGTGCTTTTTTTAAGCAGGACCCTTCACAAATGCAGATGAAGGTCCTTGGATTGGGTTAGAATTAGATCTGAGCTCTCTGTTTGCATCACTGAAATGGCACAGGAATACTTCCCCTTTGACTGCTGCTGTGTGAGACCTAGATCTGACCACAGCAGAGCCAGGCTCTCATCTGGGATGGGTTGTCTTTGGTCCAAGCTCTGGGGTATAGATTTAGGATACAAAGCTGTGTGTGCATTTGCTCCCCTCTTGTCTCAGGGCACGGCTCACATACCAAGTGCTGTCCTCCAAGCAAAACCATCCGCTGCTGCTGGCATTGCTCCGGGCTTGGAGCTTCCATGGAGGTGCAACTTGCAGCATGAGCAGAGAGAGGAGTAGAAAGTAGGACTTGGGACTTTCTTTCCTGGGAATAGAGGCATTTCCTTGTTTCACAAGGTATTATGAACATACATAGTAAGAGACTGGGTTAATTTCTTTAAATCTTCTCTCAGAAAGGTCAGATTAAGTGCTTGTCACGCATGGATCTCAGTGTGTGGAGTGAAGTTCATGTCATTTGGCTAATGACACCTACTAAAATTGAAACAGAGAGAATGGCTGAGGGTTACAACAAAGTGTAAAGATGTGGTTTTTTTCTTTTCTTTCCTGTTTCCCTGTGACTTCTCCAGATCTTTCCACCATGTTCGGGAAAAAGAAGAAACGACTGGAAATCTCCGGGCCCTCCAACTTCGAGCACCGGGTCCATACTGGCTTTGACCACCGGGAGCAGAAGTTCACGGGGCTGCCTCAGCAGTGGCACAGTTTGCTGGCAGACACGGCCAACCGGCCGAAGCCGATGGTGGATCCCTCATGCATCACTCCCATCCAGCTGGCTCCTATGAAGGTACCCCATGGAGTCCCCTCTGAGTCCCTCAGCCTGCCCTTAATTGCGTGTCACCTTAATGAAGCAATGCCAGCAGTGTGTGGGTATTACATATCCGCTGTCCTGGGAGGGAGCTGCAAATCCAAACATTTAACAGCAAGGCCGCAAGGAAGAAAGGAATTCTGTGTATAAAGCTTGTGTGAGTGTCTCAGAAGAGTGTGAGTCATGGGTCTGGCAGGGGCCGAGTCTTCGCACTCCCGGGCTGCAGAAGAAAAGCCACAAGTCCCAGTGGAGGCCCAAAATGCTGCTCCTCTGCAGCATAAAGCTCCTTGATAATTAATTTAAGAACAGTGCTTTAGGCAAAGGCAGTTTGGAGCAAGGGAGAGAGGGAAAACTACACCAAAGGAAAGAAATTAAATTGCTTGTTCAGCTGGGCAAGGAGCTCAGGGAGGGATCTCATTGCCACCCACCACTGCCTGCAGGGGGTGTACGCAGTGATGAAGCTGAGCTCCTCAATGGGTAGGAAAATGAGGGGAAGCAGCCCCAGGTCATGGCTTGGGAGGCTCAGGCTGGACATATGGGAGGAAAACCTGGCTTAGAGGGTAGAGCAGCACTGGACAGGGAGCCATCAGGATTCCAGGCTCAAGATTCTGGTAGACCAATTTACCCTGATTTTGTAGTTTTTCTGGGATTGCACATCCTGACATTCAAGTGAGTAGCACCTGTGTAATGGTAGTAGCCTATGCCCTGCTAGCCACACACCTCTCCCTGCCGTGCAGCTGCAGAATCAATTTAGGATTTCATTTTCATGTGGATTTTTCTGCAGCAAGGGAAAATCAGATAATCCTGAGAGCATGGACTCTGTAGTTATATTTGATAAGTGCTCTTTACTAAATTTACATTTACTGCCTGCTCCAGAAGGGCACTCATCACTTGCTGATCAGGTCTGCCGGGTGCTGCTGCAGGACAATGGGGATAGAACCAAGGTCTTAATTTTTTTTTTTTTTCCCTGTAATAAAATGTCTTACTGATAATAGAGGCCCAGAATAATGAGGAAAAGGGTAGGTAATCTTTTTCCTGCTTAGGGAGGAGAGCAACTTTGTTCCACAGCCCTTCTTAACACCAAAAATATCTCTGGATGTTTTGACATGAATACATGAAGATGTTTTAAAATGGGGGTGGGGGAGGGGGGGAAAGGAGTTTATTATCTTGCAGAAATACCCTCTCTTTCCTGCAGTTCTGGAGCTATAAATCCCTAAGCTTAAAAAGCTTTAAATTGCATTACTTTTCCCAGCATTATAAAGATATGACCCTGGATCTTGGCCTCCAAATGGACGTGTGCAAAGCTTGGTTCATGTCCCACTGAAATAATACACGGTGAAGGATCAAGCCCCAAATGGGAAATTGCCACATTTTGAAGTGGAGAAAATCACTTATCAGTTCTTTCCAAGAGATTGTAAATTCTTGCTTTTCTGTCTGTGTATCAGAGGTCTACATATGCACATATTCCAGGGGTGTGCTTCTGAACCAAACCATCCTGTGCCAGGAAAGGGCTGGGGCCAGGAGCCAAAATGTGGCTCCCAATCCAAGCTCGTTCCTCCATGGCCTCAGGCCATGGTGGTCCTTGATAGCCCCATGCACGCCACAACATCTGCCCAGAATGTGTCTCCCAGGGAAAGGATGCCTGCAGCCTGGTACCCTCACAGGGCAGAGCACAAAGCATCTGCAGAGACACCCCCAGAAGGGTTTTCTGTGTAGATGGAAAATGTGAATTTGGAAGGAGATCACCCAAATTGCAGCTGATTGCATGCCCAAAGGTATAGGTAGGTTAGAAAGTGGGGTTAAGACTGAAGGATTCAAGAAATTGTGCCTTTACCATCCCATTTCTTTTCCTATCTGAAGCTCAATTGCAACTTGTTGAAATGGGCCTCCATAATAGTGCTATGTTATTTTTAATAGCAATTAAGAGGTGTTGACTATCACCAAGGATTTGCTTTTAACTCTGTTGCAAGATTCTACTTTACTGTATATTTGTTAAGAATTAACCTGCCTTGTTTTGATACATCTTAACCTACAGAGAGAAGCTGAGTTGCAGTCACTTTAAGAATATTTAATGTTGCTAAACTAGTTCAGCATAATCACTTAATTTAGATGAGTTTTTTACGTGTGCACTTGCACCAGTGCCTTCAGTGTTTAAAGGTTATTTGGCACTGAGGATTTCATAACTTCACTGAGAACTGAAGATCTAAAATGCACTTTCAGTTCATGAAGATAGGAACCAAAGGTTCTGAGAGTTCAGTACTGTTTACAACTTTCCTCTTTTCCACGCAGCAACTGATAGTTCAATTAATGCATTGATGTGTAGCAGAAAAAGATTCACAATTGTTCCCTGAGTCACAGTATTAAGTCAGGCTGAGGCATTTGGCCAGACTTAGTTCATGCTGTGGTTTCAGGTCATACAGCAGCTCTGTAACTCTGCTCTTACATGCTCCTAAATTTCTTTTCTCTTTAATTCCTTCAGTATTGACTGCCCATGCGGTGTGAGGCAGAAGTGTTCCTCCTAATGGGTACTCCTTGCTGACTGGAGAGTAGCACAGATCAGAGAGACACACTTTGAGAGCACCATTTCTTGGTTTTGAGACAGAACTGGTGTTTGCTTGCTGTAGGCTTCACCCAGAGCTGAGGCAGGGAAGGGAAAGATTTTTTTTTGAGTTCCGTAGGTTTTGCAGCTTTCTCAGTTAGTGGTGTTTGCTTGTTTCTCAGTCTGCAAAGCAGATCTGATGGTATATAGTGTATCCCTTTGGGTAAAATCAATAAATGATAAATACTCTCACTGCTCCATCTCTATTCAAAGGCAGCAGCAGTGATGATGATGACGAGGCAGCGCCCTGGGCTCTCAAATATCCTGGGGGATGTCATCCCCCTGCCTCTGTGCTGGCTGGGATGAAAGGCTTGGAGTGCTTTGGCATGCAGGTGGCAGCGGCTTGTCATGGAAGTACCAGCCTTTGAATCCAAACCTGAGCTGACTGTACAAATCCATTCATTTCAAAAACAACGGGACACAATAATGGGATTCCCCTTCTCAGTGTGGCTGACCCAGATACCAGCAGAGGATTGTGTGTTTCAGGTGCAAGCACAAGTATAGCACAGCAGAAAAGTTCATGAAAAGTAGAACAGCAGTGATCTTGATAGGTTTGAGGGGTAGAGACAAAGAGGGGGTGAAAACAGGCTGATTTTTCACTCAAAACATCCCAGCATGAAAAATGTGAACAGTCTGTGTCTGCCTGTACTTAAAATAGGCTTCATAAAGTCTGACATCCTGATACTAGGCCTCTTGGTCCTCTCTCTTCAGTACTTTGTAGTTATTCCATTTGTACCTGGAGCTCATGGTTTGATGTTTGTTCTCAGCACACAATATTCTTGGCTCATCTTTGCCCTTGTGCTACACAGAAGCTCCAGTTTGCTACCACCCTTTCATTTTTGGAAAGCTTCAGAATCAATAACTAAGCAAATGCATCTCCACTCCATTCAAATTAACAGGAAAACAGACACCAGAACCTTTATTCTGGGGATTTTTGCCAAAAGAGCTCATCATTGGCTTTGTAAAGATGCTCCATTAACATTCTTGAATGCCTGCTGCTGTCAGTGGGAGCAGAGCGGCACTGAAGACTTGTTAAAATCCCTTCCCATGTTTCCCAGTGCAGGGAACAGCTGAGCATCCTCACTTCTGTCAAGTTACTGGAGGGAAAAATGCCATTTGTTCATGAAAAACACCATACTGGGGTTGTTCTTTAGTTGTCTGTGCTGCTGCAAGCCTCCATTGCTGTGTTTTTGATGGCACTTTGGGTAGGTTCATTCATCCACACCTTCAGCAAGATCAAGATTCCCAACTTGAGGGGGACACAGTGCTTGAGTTTGTCCTTGAGAAAGGAGGGAGGCAGTTGTCAGTGTTTGGGTGGCCAAATATGTGGAGACATGAAGAAGACCGAATCCTATCTGCTGGGACCTCCATGTGACCTTCTTCCCTGAGCACACTGCAGTAAATCCAGCCGTGCTCATGTGATGGAATTCCACTTTTCCCCAATTTTCTCCCCCATTTCCTTCCCTTGAAACACAGGTGTAAGGGGATGAAGCCTCTCAGTGCCCCGTGGTGCCTGCCATGCTCTGAGATGAGCATTAGCACAGAGGGGTAATGGAGAAGGGTCAGTGTTCAGCAAAGGCAGAGCAAGATCCTCAGCTGGACATCGATGCTGTATTGTCAGGAAAATGGCAGGAGCCTCTTCTGTGCCCTGTGGGCTGGGCTGCCCTAAAAACAGAGAAAACATTGTCCTTTCCATCCCTTCACCAAAATGCCTTTGAATGCCCCACCTCTGAGCTGAGCTCACATTAATTTGAGATGCACATTTACTGTGCCATTAACCTGTGGCAGTTCATTTTCCTGGTGTCCTGCAACACGGGGCTGTTGCAGAGCTGAGAATTTCTGTAGAGGACAGACCACAAGGTAGCCAGCTTTTCTCCCAGTCTTCCATCCTCGTATTTGAGTGGTCTAATGTTTTGTCTTAAAATTTTAGGTTTTCTCACTTTTGCCTCAAGTCTTTGCCTGATCCGGGTGATTCAGCGGTAATTTTAAAAACTTTTCAAACTTTCTACTGTTACATTTCAGCCTCTCTCCTGCAAAGAGAAAAAAACTATCAGAAAATGAGTTACTGGTTGTGGCCCTTTCAATAGCTCTGACATGAAAATCAAAGCTTTTGTTTACTCTGTGTGAAGACGGAACTAAAAAAACAAGTATTTCTCTTCCCTGTCCTGTTTGGCCTCTTAAAATTTTCCCAACCATGACATTCAAGCCTCATTTAAGGTGTCATTTTTCCCCTATGTTTACATACTTCCTTGCTTAGATGGAGGATACTGTGATGCTGGGTGGTCAAAGACCACAAAGATTAAATGAATGAGGGTCCTTGTCTGGGCTTGAGCAGTGAGAAACATCCAGATTTCATTAGAAAACCCCCAGCCCTCTCTTCACATGTGGAATTGCACAGGGGAAATGCCTCACATGAAAAAGAGGGATTTAGAAATAAAGAGCTGTTCAAAGGCTTTACCCACTGGGTGGGGGCAGATGGACAAAGCAGTGTTGTCCTGACTTCTCTCCCTCACCCTCCCAAATTCTCACTTTTCCTTCCTGACAGCTCCTGCCAGGACAGGACATGGAAAGCTGCTGACATCTCGTGGGCCTTTCTTGTAACCACATCATGAAAAGTCACGCTTGGTTCTTAATTCCACACTTTACAATGGCATGTTTGGTCTGGTGCTTGCTCAGCTGGGTGGGGATGGAGGGGATGTCTCCAAAAAGGGCAGGAGCCAGCACCTTGTACCATAGCAAGTTCTGGGTGGAAGGAAAATTTTTTTTGCCACCAAGCATGGTTTAGCAGCAGGACAGTGGCTGGGGGGACTGTGGGTTCTCAGCCTTTGGAAAGGAGAGGGCAAAATTTGATGGACAATGCCTTTTAGCCTGATTGGACTTTGACATTAACCCTCCTCTGGACAGGAGGGCGCACTGGAGGCAGAAGTCACTTCCAGCCAAAGTTCTTCTGTGATTATCTTCATCTGCAAGTGATTATTGTCAGATTAGCAATTAGCCTGTAAGGCGGCCCCACTTTCAATTAATTTTGATCACAGAACATGATTGCATTTGCTGCTACATGCTCCTGGAAGAAAATACTGCTCCACATTTAAGTGGAAGCTTTTTTTTCAAAGGGATAATGCTTCATCCTGGAGTGCCATTTGTTTTACTGTACCTGTAAGTGACAATGCTACTTCAGTTATCTGTGTTACCTCCTGTACAGATATAATACAAATATGCCATCTAGTGTCCACGGATGTGTCTAACTTGGGGTGAGAAGAGCCAAGCTGCCAATTTTGTGTAATCTTGGAGGAAATTAATCGCTGTACAAAGAGAAATGCACCGCAGAATGAATCAGTGCAAGTAGACAGCTCAGAAGTTTTTTAGAATTATATCACTAGGTTAATATGTTCTCATATGTTCTGCATTGTACAGAGGA
This sequence comes from Dasyornis broadbenti, assembly GCA_013397935.1. Classification (NCBI taxonomy): domain Eukaryota; kingdom Metazoa; phylum Chordata; class Aves; order Passeriformes; family Dasyornithidae; genus Dasyornis; species Dasyornis broadbenti. The sequence continues at coordinate 1,426,766 of VZRN01000631.1, forward strand.
ACCTTTTGAGTTAATTTCTGATCGTCTGATTTCGGAAAATTGTAGATTTTGTGTAAGTCCTTTAGAAGAATACTTTTGCTGCCTGTGAAGATGATTTCAACAGTAGAGTCAGTGTTTAAAAGTCATTTGGACGATGCCCTCAATAACAAGCTTTAAATTGGTCAGCGCTGAATTGGTCAGGGAGCTGAACTGAATCATTGTTTCAGCTCCCTTCCAACTGAAATAGTCTGTTCCATTCCCTTCCATTCCATTCTATTCCATTCCGTTCTAAAGGAAGAGCCTCTCCCCATGATGCTTTAACTGATACGTTCTCAGTTCTTCTTTATAGTTTTTACTTTCTGGCTTCTTCTTTATAGTTTTCAGTTTCTGGCTTTCTGAACAGCAGAGTTCCTGATCAGCAGCTCTTCCATTTTCATACAATTGTGTTCCATGCTGATGAAACATTTCATCCTGCCTGATTCTGATATTTTTTTTCTAGAGCCTCGTTAGGAGAATCAAAACCAGCATCATTGTCATTTCAGACTGACTCAAAACACAAGATATTCCTCAGTTTTTCAGTTCAGCTAATGAACCAGAAAATCAATTATTCAAATACCTTTTCTGACTGAGATACTGGTCCTTCATGACAGTCCCCCAGCTTCAGCCAGGTACATTTGGAGTCTGTCTGCAGCTGGACTCTGAACACCAACACCAGAGTTTACAAGCGGAGCCTGGCCATCCTTAAAAAACACACTGAGGCTACCAGCAAAAAACCTTCTCCTAGCGCACGTAGTACTGTAAGTGGCAAAAAAAGTTTTTCACATTCCATCTTATTACTGTCCTTTAAATGTGCTCTGATGATGCAGGAACAATGCCTGCAGGAATGTGGTGTTCAGAGGCGGTCACTGTAGCTGACAGTGGGTAGGAGACTGCACTTTGTTCGCGTTTGGACTGTGAAGACAAGTTCAGCACTGCACTAAAGTGCATCATTCTGCCCCTCTGCCTTGGAGGGGTGACAATTGGTTGCCTGCTGATCATGTCCCTCATTTAAAAGGTCCCTGACATCCCCAAAAGAACTTACACTGCCAATACTGTCCTTCTGCAGGCACTTGGAGGCAGGCTCACACCTACACCTGCACAGTCCCTCTGAGCTCAGAGTGCTTCCCTGAGGGAGCGTTGGAGACGGCTCTCTGCAGTGAGGAGATCTAAGGAAGTTCTTCAGAAATCCTTTATCATCGTAGTAAGCTTTGCACATGCAACAGGTGGCATTGAATTGAATTGGTCCCCTCACATGACAAAGGAGTTACTTTATCTGGGCCTGCAGTAATCAGTAATACAGTAAAACAAGTAACAATACAGTAATACAGAAAACAATAATACAGGTCAATACAGATTACAGACTTCTGTGGGTTAAAGTTGCCTCCAATATGATTAGTAAAAGAATGTTCTTAAATGCGTCACCACTGAGATTTTAAGTAATTTTAATGCTGGAGGAATCTTGCAAGGGCAAGCTCTAGTCCTGTCATTGAGAGCTTATGTGGGTGAGCAGGACTTTGCAGTACGCTAAATAAAGATTGAAAGTAAACTTGGAGTTCACAGTCTCCAGCTGCTGAAGCAGACCAGCCTCCTTTAGAGCTCAAAATCCACGTTAACCTATAGGTCTACACATGAAAGGGCTAAGCTCTTGTGTCAGCTTTTCAGAAATTGAATCTGATCTCCTATGGGAATACCAGACTGGGAATACTCTCCAGGTAGCACTTTATAACCTGAAACAAGCCAGGAATTAGATCCTGAGCAAGGCCACTCATAATCAGGTTCTTTTTTTAACATGGAAGTCGGTCCCTGAAGACAAATCTATAGGACACTGCTCCAGTAACTCCTCTGGCTGGCTTGGCAGTCCTGAAAAATGAGCCCCACTCCCATCTTGCTGCCTGGAGGTGAAGGCCTCCATCACTGCTCATGTGGCTTGTTGTTTGTAGCCCCATCTGGTTTATTCAGCCCAGCTTTTTACTCCAAAGCCTTCCCTGCACTGATCACTCTGGAGCCAGTAGCAGGGCCTGGGCCTGTGAAGGACCAGGCAGGTGGAGGTGATGCTTTGGGGTCCTCCTGGTACCTGTTCCATGGCCATGGTCCCCCAGAGCAAAGCATGGAAAATAAAGGGTGAAGTGTAAGCAGTAAATGCTTTCCCCAATGAATGTTTGGAAAGGCTGGATGTGTGTTACCAAGCTTCAGTCACACAGTCCACTGAGCTCCCACTTGGCTCAGCTGAGAAAGCCAAAATGGAGTAAAATATGCTGGGAGATTCCTTGTTTCCATGGATTGGCCAAGCCTCCAGTGGTGCTGCTAAAGTCCCTCAGATAGAAAGCTGAGTTGGAAAATTCTCTGCTCATTTCGTCAGTGGTCGGCCGTGGGAAACACTAGGTGGCAGCAGGGAATCTCTGGAAGTTCGTATCCATGCATGACAAAAGCAGGCCCTGACAGATGAAGTAATGAGAAATCTGCTTGGGCATCCTCCTGATGGCTTTTGCTCAAGGCAGATCCTTTAGCCCTTGTAGTAACAGGTCTGTGGAGGGGATTTCCACATAAAATTGGTCCTGCAGCATCTGCAGTCCACATCAGCACTAGGACAGTGCTTGCTCCTTCCATTTCATTCATCCATGCAAGGAGAGGAGTCATTCAGTCACTGCACATTCTGCACGTCTCAGTGATTTATTTGTCCCTAGGTCTGCTAATGAACTTGGTTTGAGCCATTTTAGACCAGAACAGAAACCAGACAGGTTACAGTCCCATTAAACTGTGTTCCATATCATAGAAATCTTAAGGTCCCTTCCAATCCAAACCATTCTGTGATTCTATAATTATAACCAAAGAGCCACATTTATTCAATCCCAGCAGAGTTTAGTTCAATAAGAGTCATAGGATCAGAGGGAAAAAAATGTTGCCAAGCAGCTCACTTACCTGTGGAGCCAAAGGTCCTGGTATAAATGTGGTTTTTTCTATCTCCTGCTCTGACATGATTAGATCTGGGCTTTGGTGGCTCTAGGAATTTGGCAGTGCTTTGCTGAGCTTTCTTTCTTGTCGTCCCCTTCGTGAAGAATCCAATTACACCAGACAAGTGCTGTGTATTACCAGGGAACAACACTGACTTACCTGCAGAGACTTTTAAATGCCTTTTCTGTTGTCTGTGGGATGAACTGTGTGGGCCAGGAAAAAAAAAAAAAGGCAATTCAGATACAGATCTGTGGAGGGAGAAAAGTGAACGAAAGATAAGTATTTAGGATGAGCATTTCTGCTTTTTAATTGCTGAGATCCAACAGGCATTATTAGTTAGCTATCAGGATCACACAGTTAAAAGGGTAGCAAGAGATTGTGAATGTTACTGAATTTTACAGTTTTGTAGTCTGAGCAGAACAGTAATTGGTATCTGTGTCCTGGTTTGCATTTAATGATTCTCACTGAGCGAGTGAAGATCCTTATTGCTAAGGCTTATGCTTCCACGTGAAGTAGCACTTTCCGGGACCATGGGGATGTATAGGTGTAGAAATCTGGTTTAAACACAGCAGTTTTAATGAACCACCCTGGGAAAATGCTCTGCAGCAGGAGATGAAGTCTGACTCCCCTCCCACACCCCAGGCCGGGGGAAGCAGCCCCATTTCTCCCTTATCAGCAGCATCTGGACTGCCCTTCTCCTTCTCCCTGACTTCCCTTGCTGCTTGGCAGGGTTGGAGGAGGGGAGGGAGCCGCACTGTGTCAGGCAGATTAATTTATTAAGCGTGTCAGGACCAATCTGCCGCCGAGGACAGAGTGCACTTGGTGGCGACGCAGCCCAGCAAATCGAATCAAATCGAGATTAGCCTAGAAATGTTTGAGCAGTTTCTTGTACATGAGAGATTGTCGTGCTGGACTGGGCTTCACCTGTGCTGCAGAGCAGCCTCTGAAATCTCCTGCCTCGCTTTGTTCCCATCAAGAGGGTATCTGATTTGCACTTCTCTTTTACAAGAGGGAATAATTAAGATGTCAGCTGAGGATGCTTCTCTTGTCTTTTGTCTCACCTGCCTTGTAAATTTGACCTAACCGTTCGATTTCTGCACAGGAGCACTTCTTGCTTCATGTCCAAATTCCATGTTTGAAACCACTCAGTGGGAGTCAGTCCCACTTCCTTAGGGCTTTCCTGTGGCTGCATTTCCCACTTGATAACTGTACTTGAAAAGGAAAAGTAATGTATTTCCTTGGATGAAAGAATGCTGCAATTTACATCACCGACGAAATTATTTTGTGTTTTTATTTTGCCAATACAAATTCCTGCATTCCCTGAAATCAAGGAGTGAGTTTCCAAAAGAGGATGAAGTCCATAATAGTCAGAGACATCAGTCAGATTAAAAAGTGTCCCTTATATGTGTGTGGCCAGGAAAGCACAACTTTAGTGTCTTAGGAAGAACCTTGAAACTTTCTCAGTGTTTTAAGGCCATGGGACTGAGGCACTTTTTGGCACCTCACCAGCTGCAGGATGGTTTCTCCTGCTGTACCTTGACAGTGCCTGCCCTGCCAACATGGGCAGTGCTCTGCACACATCATCATCCTGCCCTTCCTTGGGGTGTTAATCCCAGATTCGCAGGGCTGAGTTTGCAGGGACTGTCCCAACTCTGAGCAGGGCTTGTGGGCAACGAGCCCCATCGGTCTGTGGCACTGGGGATTGAGGCACTCAGCACTCACCATCATCTTCTTCCGCTCTCTGCCTCTGCCTGATGATTTATGGAGTGGGAAAGTAATTCACAACCCTCCACCACGGCTTGCAGAGCACCAGGAGCTCCTTGAGCCGGCCCTGCATACTCTGAAACGGAAATGTTGACTTTGTCTTCAAGCATCTGCTGTATGTAAAGCTTCCTTTGCTGTGGCGGATCGCAGCCAAAGGTAATACAGTTCAAATTGTTTCTTCTAAATTAGCAGACTGTCAAAATCCTCATTTTAATTAAAAGCAGGAGATGACTGTGACCACAGCAGAGTGACCCAAGAGCCTCTGCCCTCCTAAGCAACTGCCCCGCTGTCAGAGCTGTCAGATGAAGGCAATTACTTCCCGAGCATAAAATTTTATCACTCTGGAATTGACTTAAATATTTCAGAAAGCTCAATCAAACTGCAGTCAGAAATCCTTCACTGAGGAAAAAAAGCACGGGGATCATTAATTGGGTTAATGCTCCATCAACCTTGCATTTGTTAATGGGCATGCTTAGGGCACGAGGGGAACCTCATCCAGGGAAATATCTGAGCTCCAAAGGCGATTTATGCTGCAGTGCAACTTTGTGAATTGCAGGCTGTCCCTCTCTTCAGCTCCTTTAACGGGTGCTGTTGGTCGAGCGCAGACTGCAATCCCTGTGTGCAGGGCCCTGTACCACGGCGGTCGTTATGGTGAATGTACGGGTGAGCGGGTCTGGGAGGGTGGGGCACTGCATTTCACACCACCCACCCTACAGCAGGGCTCCTCTCCCCCTGAAAATCCCACCCCAACCCCATTGTGGCTCTTAAAATCTGTGATAGAGGCATGCAGCTTGGTTGTAGAAAGGCTTCTTCTAAATGCCTGTCAGTCTTGGGAAGACTCACACGGCGTTGTGCCCCACCAGTTCCCAGCACCAATCACATGTAGATATAAAATACCAACTGTGCCCTAAAAACAGCAGCAGTGGGTGTCTCAGTATCAGCACCGTGTGTGGGACACCCACAGCTCCTGTGGAGTGTACCAATGGGCTGTCAAGGTTGAAGTATTTGGGGAGCTGGTGGTGAAGTGTTTGTGTAATTCGTGCCATTTCTCATGTCTTTGTTGAGAAAAGTGGGGTTTTACTTTCCTTACATCACCCCCACGTAAAAATACGGAAAAATAACAGTCTAGACTGCAGATATTAGATGTAAGGACAAATGGCTGATAAACATTAAGGTTGATGATGATTGTGTTGTGGCTGCAGAGAGCTCTGCACCCGTTTGGGATAGCCCCAGCCCCCTGTAGGCTCCTCCTGCTATCCCACCTCCCTGCAGTTTCCCTGGGGAGTGCTTGCACCAAGTTCAGATGGGCAGCAGAGTCAGTTCATGCCTTGTTTAAGAAGCATTTTTGCGATGCATTTTCCTTTGAAAGTGACGATGCCAGAACTGAAAGAGGCATCAGGATTGCCATCCTTCATCTCCTCTTGCCTGCATCATAGCTGAGGATGAAGAACTGAAGTGCAGAAGGCATCCGTGTCTTTCCCTAAGTGCATCAGTAATCCAGGCACAAGCCCTGATCTCAGAGGTACCAGTGAGACACCGGAGCTTCAGTGCTTTGTATTTACTGCCCTTAGTCCTGTTACATTTATTTGGACAAAACCGTGTTTAAGTCACACACACACAGCCCTGCCTGTGGCAAAGTTTGGTCCTGGACCTGTGACATGTCATGAGCTTCCAGTCTGCTCCTTTCTTGGCATTACAAGACTAAAAGCAGAATTGTGTTTCTTGGAGGGAAGAGTTTCTGTCATCTTCCCCAAATGTCCCCAGCTTTGATTTGCGTTTTTTAGCTGGCTCTGGAGTCAGCCCAGGTGAAAAGCTTTGCAGTGCCACTGCTGCAGGGTTTCCCCCATCACTGCCATGGGATCCTGTGTGGTGCAGAAACCACAACCAGCAGCTGCTGGACCACAGCTGTACTCAGTAGTTCTTACTGAATTTGCTTTGCAGCTTCCTTGGAGGGGGAAAAACCCAATTCCTTTAACACAGAGGCACTGGCAGATGACAGCTTTGAAAGAGAGAGAATAAGGTCCTGCTGGTTCATCAGGCTTCCCAGATCACTGATCTTTCTCTTTTCCTGCCAGAAAATGTTTATTTGACTAAATAGGAAGATTTTAGATTAATGAACAGATTTTATCCAGAGTGTGGCCAAAATATTGCAGTCTTTGGTGTGGTTTGATACAACTTTTTGGCTTAGCAGGTCTGCTCTGTGCACTCTTGTGCTGAAAACATTACCACCAGCCCTATGAAAATGCAGCACTACTAAGAGGGCAGTTAAAATTCCTGTGGCTAATGTTTTTGAGGAATTTAATTTTATGGGACATTTTGCTTTTCCTTTCCATCGCTGGATAAAAGAAAACTTTGAAGGGTCCTAAGTCCTGTGAAACAGAAATTGTTTGGTTTGAGATTTCTCCACTCTTCTTCCTGAAGTGCTGTTTAACCCATTGCTAATACATACACTCACTTTCTCTTTCAAACTAACACTTTTAAGTCACATTTCGCTCATTTGTTGTGTGTCTGAGAGATCTATGTATATTACAAATAAAATTGCACAGATCAGATGTGGTTTAAGTAGGCCCAGAATAATTATTCTTGACTTTTAATATTCTCTAATAGCATTCCAGATTTCATGTAAAAAACATTTTTGTGTATTAAAAAAAAAAAAAAAGGAAAAGTTACTAGAATGTCGATATTTCAGTGGTATTTTAAAACTAAATGTTTTGTTAAAGTTGCTATATTTTAAGATGTCAAAAGAATTACCGGTGAATGTGATTATAATGAAACGTTGCTCTTGTTGTTATGGAAACCAACTTTTAAAAGTGCTGTGCAGGGTGAGAAATTACACAGTGTCGTTTTGGTGAGCCGTTTTTTATAGTTTTCCATTATTTTGCTTTTGAAGAATTTTAAACAGCTGGCACTAGTGTTGTTAAGCATATTAGACTGCTCTCAAGCTGTACCTTTGTTTTGATCCAGTGATTTGGAGTCAGCTCTGGTGATGTGCACATCCCAAACATGGCACATCCTGCAGCACCCACGGGCTCACATCTGGGGACTTCTGCCCTCCCAAAGGCTGGCTTGGCTGAGTTTTGCTTGAGGGGTTTGCATTTTTCTTTAATTTCTCCTGTCTAAGAGCTGTCCCAAACAGGGATTTATGGATCTCCTAGCAATGGATTAGAGCAATTCATGAGACAGGATCATGGCTCATGTGCTTTGACAGTTCACAGATGCACCTTGTTTGAGCAGGTGACTCTGAGGTGTAAAATGCATGTTTGGTCCATGGAGCAGGAACCCAAGATCCTGGCCCAGCTGAGACATCCAACACCACTGCAAGCTGCAGAATGCCTTCCCCAGGGAGGGAGCTGTGGGATACCAAAATAATTACTTTTCTCTAATACTGTTTTTATGGGAAGAATGAGAATTTATAGCATTGGGAAGGAATTCGTAACAGAAATGATATAAACTCTGAGGCTTCCAGGTGTAAACCAAGCTCTAAATTACAGGCTTTAGGAAGGGATGTTCTGACATACTTTCCTGTCTGTTGTGTATTCCTTGTGACTAACTCTGAGTAATAGCTGTTTTGTAGACAGGCTGTAGATCAAAACTGGAGCAGATCCCACAGGACGCTACTGGAGGGTGCAGAGTGATAAATTACCTCTCATCCCATCCAGCATCATTTCTCACCATGTATCTGATGAGTTGCTGTGGAAAAAGCTTGTTTCCAGGCTAATCCGTATGGCACAAGTGCCCTAAACTTCCCACTTAGGGAAGAAAGGGGAGGGAGGTATAGAAATTTTTTTCAGTCCTTTCCCATAAAGCTTCCCCATTTGCTTATAATTAAGAATTCACTGGAATGTGAAAGGATTGGGAGGATAACTCTGCCGCTGTCATTTGGAAAAGCAACTCAGAGATTTGAACTTGTCCTCAAGTGAATATTCCATGGGGGAAAGCCTCATAGAACCACTTACCCAAAAGCAGCAGTCCCGGCTCCCGGCTGAGCACCCCATGTAAGGGCCTTCAGCTGCCGTCCTTTTTCCTCCCTGGCAGCATGTTTCCTTCTCCATGTACAGTCAGCCATTGGAGACACGGGCAGGTCTTCATCTCTCACCTCCCATCTTCCCCCCTGAGCCTGGTCCTGGTGTCAGCCCTCAGGATAGCACCTCAGGCTTAAAATTGAGCTTCACTCACAAGGGAAAGGATCCACCTCATGCTGGCCCTGGGCTGCTGTAAAAAGCAGGGTTTTTCTGCATGCTTTCACCTCTTTCCAGGAGCTTTAAGAGACTCCAGTTATTCTGGGGACACAGAGTCACAGAATGGGTCAGTTTGGAAGGGACCCCAGTGGATAATCTGGTCCCACCTCCCTGCTCAAGCAGGGTTATCCCAGATCCCACGGCACAGGATTTCGACCAGATGGTTCTTGAGTATCTCCAGTGAGGGTGACCCCACAACCTCTCTGGCCAGTGTGTTCCATTGTGTGGTCACCTGCACAGTAACGAAATTCTTCCTCCTCCAAGTACTTTTTCATCTGGTAAGAGTAGATCAAATGCAGACTCCTGACACTTTTGGCTGCAGCTATAAAACTCTCTTACTTACAGGGAAAGCCGGAGTTTTCCTTCTGCCGTGATGACAAGGATCTGTTTTTCTCTCCATGTGCCGTTCATATTTGCTTACACTGAGGAGTAAAATGTGGTGTCATGAACACAGCTTCGAATACTTTGAATGTCTTGCAACACAAGAAAATAAATTACCGACACATCCATCACTTAGATTATTCTGACCATCTGTGCTTCTTGCACATTTTCTCAAAAAAAAAATTGATTTTCAGCCGTGCTTTTAGTTTATGTATAATGCAAATGAGGGGAGAAGCTAGCTAGAGGCAAAATCAGAGTTTAGATTGGCTGTTTATAAGGGCGACCTTTCCTTAAAATACCTTTTTTTTTTCACCCTGCACATCAAAGAGATTTAAAATCCTCATTGACTTCTGGAAACATAGCTCTGGGAGGACAAAAGATGATATATTCTTAACGAGTGTGTAAAGTATAGTGGTTTTCAAGACAATAAATGCAAGGTCGCATTAGGGCAAAACAGTTAATTACCCACTTCATTATTGTCAAGGTTAATACAGTATTTGAGCGCAGAAGCTGTTTTTCATCTCCTCCTGGAAACAAGGCAAGACAGCCTTTCTTACAGGCAGATCCATTATAGCTTATCACCGCAGGACAGGCCGCTGCAGAAGCACCATGAAGGATGTCTACTGTCACCAGGCTCCAGAGAAGGCACCCAACCTGTCCAGAGAGCGGTGGAAGTGAAATGAGAGCTGCAGCTCCAGCCTTAATTCACGGAGACTGCGCCCCATTGATTTAATGTATGAGGGGAACGGTAGCGTAAAATGCACCGGCGCTCCTTCATCTGCGGGAACATTGATCCCTCCTAAATTGCACAATGCGCTGGAAAACGTCCTTTAATAAACATGGAGTATCGACTGCCACCGAGCCCATCTTTCCCTGGGGAGCCCTGTGGGAGCTGTGCCTGTGGAAGGGCTTGATCCTGGTTTTCCGTGTGTGACGAGGTTTCCATTACATGATCTTAATAGACAGAACAAAGGCCTTGGAAATCTTAGTCCATCAACCTTTGCAAATAATACTTGGCTTTTATCTGCTTTGCCTGCAGCAGTTTTGAAAATTCTTTAAGTTTTAAAATTTGGAGACCAGGAAGTGGTTAAAGAAAATTTAGAGAACACTCTATGTAAATATATCTAAAATATATAGAGACACAGAATTCCCTCCTCCTCCTATAAAAGTACATTATTTTCAGTTTATAAAGCCTTCAAAATTAGAAAAACTAATCTAGTTCTTATGACACTACCCTTGTATCACTTTCCATGACAGCCCTTTGCTGTTACATTTTCTTTCAAGGTTTTTGCTTTGCTTTTTAAGTTACCACTCAAATTTCCCATTGTTTGTGAATTCCTGCCATTGTATTTCTATCCCATGAGGTTTTCCAAACTCTGCTCACTGATACAGTGCCCAGTAAATGGAGTCCACAATCCCAAACCAAGACCCCACATCATCAGTCCAGCTTTTCCACGGAAGTAATTCCTTGGAACCTAGGTACTTCCTGTGGCCCTGGCCCTGACATTAGACTTTCAGGTTTGGGAATTTGGGCCATGGTTATGGCAGCTTTCAATCTCAGACTTCTTTCTGCAATTCCTGTGCTTCCCAGGAAAGCTGTGGGTGCTGGTGAGCCCCCAACACACACTGTCTCTCTAGTAATCACTTCAGGATAAGTTAACATGGTACAACATACATTTTACTCTTTGAAACATCTTACTTGATTTTATTTTTTAATTTTGATGCTGTGCTCATCCTTACAGAACAATTATTTTTATTACTTAGACTGATACCTTCTTTGGGATATTAATTAGTTTTTTCTGCCTAGTAAATGGTTCTTTCCACAAGGGAGTTTTTCACAATGTACTTCAGATTTGTGTATAAACATCTTAAGTTCTATTCAGACAGCAAAACACTGGCAATATAGAACATTTCACAGGGTCTCAGTGAAACACTTCCTAAATTTTCTTCTCCATGGACACTGCAGTTCTTTTGATAAGAATGGTGCTAGACGTTTCCTTGGGAAAGATAAACCTGGTGTAGGCTGTCTTATTTAGCCTGAGGGCATCTTGCCAGATCTGTGTCCTTTTATATAAGGGAACTGCAAAATTTAAAAACAAGACGAAGGAAATAGAAATATGGTTGTTGTTACTACCAATAATTAACTATTATAATTGGTAATAATTGTTATTCATAGTAACAAAGCACTGACTATTCCATAGAAAATGTGCCTCTGGAATAGGTAGGTTTTGTCCTCCCTTTGTGCTGGCCATTTTCATTTTCTCATGGAGAAGAGTCCGAAGCCAATAGGAATTGCAGCCATCACACTTGCAAGTCAGTGTTTGCCGGTGATCATCCTTAAAATGCGGGGATAAAAGAAAAGGGGTTTAGTTCTTAATCCCCTTAACTTCACCAGTCAGGATGAGACAGCACTGAGGTCCCAGAGCTATCCAAGACAGCTTCATCAGATTGGGGCTTTTTTGAAAATTAGAATTTCCTATAAGATCGTTTTACTATTAGTACTTTTTTTAAATCCTCATAATCAAAAAGGTTACTCCCACGCATGCACCTGTCTGCAGAAAATCCCTGAACTGCAGGGATTTGTCACCAGTGAATTCCCTAACACATAAACACTCAGCTGCATTCTTCTAAATCTGCCTTCTGAAGGTGTCTGCAAATCCTGCTTCCAGACAGCATGTGTCTGGAGGAGCAGAGGGACAATTCCTCTTCCCTACAACGAAAGAGGCCACTTTGCTCTAGGGGCTCCCTGTGGCTCCGAGGCCCTTTAGTGCAGACCCAGCGCGGTTGCTCCAGGAAGCCTCTCCTTTGTGAAGGCCAGTCCCGTGGAGAGTGGTAAATTGGCATTTTCCTCCTCGGCAGACATTTGCACAGGGGAGCGGGGTGGCAGTTGGGTATTTCAATCTTGTTTTCAATTATAAGCATTTCATTGTTGAACGTTGCTGGTTTATTATGTGATAATTAAATATGAATGATCGTGCAGTCATCCTGCCAAAGAGGCTGTAGCAGAATGGAACCAATTCCTCTCATCCTGCTGAATGGCTTTGGAGGCGAAAGGAGTGATCTATTTGCTGTCCATTATTTTTGCTGTCCTATTGTTTCAGTACCACTGGCTTCAAAATAGCAAACTAGGCAAGTAATTATAGACATAAATCAGAGCAGGGAGCAGAGTGAGGTCAGGACTGCTTTGCTTTTCGCCTGCCTTTTCTCAGCTGCCTTTTGCTGAGTGACAGAGAAGTACATTCCTGTTAATTTTGTGATCTTATTAGTCATGAAATGCTTATTTTGACAAAATTTGAACCCCCGGGTGCTTTCCAGCAGGGGTTGAGCAGCCTCACCATGCTTGGGGCAAAGCAATGAGTACAGGGCCACTGACCAGGCTGAATCTGATATGCTGTGGTTGGTGTCCAGTATTCCACATTCAGCATCTGAAATGCTGTGGTTGGTGTCCAGTATTCCCCATTCAGCATCTGATATGCCCGGTTGGTTTCCCCTACGCCACGGTCAGTGTGCGACATAGGCTGCAGCCTGCAGAGGGAAATCTCCTTGGGGTGACCACAGTGACTCTGTTGGAAAGCTCAGTGAGTTCAATACAGTGCAGTCAGAGATATTTAGCCAAAGTAAATCAGCAAAGCAAATGTGTTTTCAGTAGAGCCTGGCTGATTTATGGCCCTGGCCACCAATCTGTACATCTTATTCTTGTCGGGTGTTTTTAAACGGGAAGTGGTTCTCAATGGCAGTCCCCAGGTGAAAAATGGATGCAGCCACATGTTACAGATTTCAGGTGGTACTGGCTAATAAAATAAAATCTTTCTTGAAGGAGAGCTGTAACCAAGCATTGCTCACCTTCCATCCTACCAGGAGCAGCAGTATTTTGGACAGAAGGGGGTAGGGATGGGCAGGGGGATCTATGGAAGGCTTTGCAATAGTGGGACACAAACAAGGCGTCCTTGATGCGGGTGTCTCAGAGCCAGGGTTGCTCACAGTGTTTTGCTGGATGCTGTATGTTGCACAAGAAGATGGAGTTCAGCATTTTTCCTTCTTCCCCAAGTGTCTCTTACACTAAGTTAACTAAGAGGCAATCCTCAGGGGGATTCTGCTACTCAGGAACATACTGTTTTGTGGGGGGGAAAAAAAAAAAAAGAAAATCCAGTGCCTACTAAACTACATGCTGCTTTCCATTCCAGCAGTTTGTTAAAATAACATGTAGAAGTGACCGCAGAATGATTTTCATTTAGCTCATCCATGCCCTGTAAATCAGATTCAGCCCACCAGTTTGGCTTGATACAGACAACTGAATAATAACAAATAAAAAATTAAGGAGTGGGTTTAAATGTCTCTGTTGTTGGCTGCTGAACACCCACCTCTGAAATGGGGCTTTTTGAGAGTGTCTTGGGGTTGCATGCCAAGTCCCAGCTTATGATCTACACTGAATTTAAACATTTCTTCATTTCTTGATGTCCTACTCTAAGTATTTATTGAGATTTTTTTTTTAGCAATGAGATATGGGACTGAAGAGCATAACTCATTGCTGCGGGTATTCCTGGGTGAATCACAGACTTTTTTCCTTTTTGGTGAAACACTAAACAAAAATCAGTATTTAATCAAAGCAATTTTTTTTATTCCCAGACTATTGTTCGAGGAAACAAGCCTCGAAAGGATACTTCAATCAACGGCCTGCTGGAAGAGTTTGACAATATCTCAGTGACACGATCCAATTCCCTGCGGAAGGAAAGTCCTCCCACCCACCACCAAGGAAATGCAAACCATGTGCCGAGGCACCAGGAGGAAAATGGCTACATCACGTATTCCCAGTACTCCAGTGAGTCAGACACTACAACAGACTATGTTGTCGAGAAGTACCGAGACAAGACTCTTTACGGGGAGGAGCTGGACAGGTACTACAAGGGGAGCTACGCCACCAAGCAGAATGGGCACATGATGAAGGTGACATCCCGGGACATCTATTACTCAGAAGTGACACCCCTGCAGTCAGACCTCTCCAGGTTCCTCCCAGATTACCATGCACACCTGGAGACCAAGCCCAGACTGCTGGAATACGGTGGCCTAAAGCTGGAGTATCAGCGGATCCCCAGTGGATCCTCCCTGGACTACAGAGATTCCTTTCCTTACGCCCCTTCCCGAGCGTCAGTGCAGAGTGAGTGCCCCAAGGAGAAGCTGGAGTACGGTGACAGTGACTGGGGACACGGCCTGGGCAAGGATGACTACGATAAGAGGCCGAAGTCATCCTACGTGGACCCTGCGAGCCCTCAGCCAGCCATGAGGCAGAGGTCCAGGTCAGGCTCCGGCCTGCAGGAGCCGGCCATGCCCTACGGAGCAAGCGCCTTCAAAGCACACCAGCAAGGACATTCCTACAGCTCCTACACCTACCCCCGCCTGTCCGAAACCGCAGCAGGCATTCCCAAGGTAACCTGGGGACAGTGCTGACGGGGCAGGGATCAGCCTCTCCAGAAGGGGAGTGCGAAAAGCAAAAATTAAGGGCAAGGAGCCATGCTTGGGCACACGATGCCATCATGGCCTGTAATGTCCCCGAGAGTTGTGTGGCTGCTCCTTGGCAGGTGTGGAAACCCACCCGCTTTACTTGAGTGTATGAAAATGGATGTCAGGGACCAGTGGGTTTAAAATTCTTATTAAAAGGCGGGTTTGGAGATGCCCATCCTCTGGCGATTTTATTTGAAATTCCCAATAAGCCCAAGTTCTTTGACAGTTTTTTGTAGCCTTGGGAGTTTGTACGCCTGAGCAGATCTCAGCAGGAGGTGAGACACTGGTCTGGTTTGTATATCAGCTACTTCTGTGTTAGAATTGTTACTGTGCAAGGCTGGAACCTCTGTGTTTCAGTATTTATACTGTATTTATGCTGTCTTTATATTCACTGCTAATGAGACTAGGGGCTTACCCCTTTCTGCTTTGATTTTAAGCATTGAAATTAAAGCAGCTGATCTCACCCAAGACATTGTAGATGTCGTTTTAAAAAAGGGTTGATGTGCAAGAAAGCATTTCAGCCATATTATCTAAATGCAGCTGCTCTACGCAAATCTGTGGCCTGCTCTGCCACGTAAGGAATATTAACTACACAAGCTGTCCTACCCTGCTTGCAACAGTTTGCTGTAACCACTTGTTCCGAGAATAGTGCTTTTCTCACACCTCTAGCCCTAAAACCATGATGACCTGCTTAAGCATCTAATATTCTTGCAAGAGATGCTTTTTCAATGTAGCTTGCACTGAACATCACTGAGTTCCCTTAGCAACGGGCACTGAGATGATCATTTATCCAAGTCTGGGGTTGCTGTGACTTTCCACATGCTGAGGTAGGTGACTGTCGGTGGTGAGATCCCTTCTGCTCTCTGGTGATGGTCTGAATGGTGCATTTGCTTACCAGCTCTGTGCTCGGAGAACGTGGTCATGTCCTGGTGCAGTCACAGGTCTCTGCAGATCCATGATATCCCTGTGTTGGAGGTGTGCCTGTGTCTTGCTTCCTTAGGTTTTGGCTGCTTTGCCGTGGTGCCCCATTGTGCCCCATGCCCAGATGAGCAATGCATTTTTCATCCCTTTTTGCATTAAAGCACAGAGCTAGGTTTTGGAGCTTGAGGATATATCGTGGGAGAAGTAGAAAAGTTACCAGATTTCTTTAGGTGCCTTTCCAAAGCTCAGAGTGTGGTGGGAGGAGTGTGTGTGCTAACTGAGCACCCGTGTGGGATTCAGCATGGCATTCAGTGTGGATTCTGGAAGTTGTGAGGAAAATCTTGGGATGGGTTAGCTGCCATTTCCTTCACTGAAAGCAGTTGTTTTGTCAGAGTTTAGAAAGGAGAAGGACAAATCCAGTAACTCTCTAGCACCTGCTTCTGTCAATTTTACACCTTCCAGTAGGGCAGAAGACAGAGATGGTTTTTACAGGACTCCAGCACTTTGAAAATATCCCATTAAAATGCAGTAACAACTTTCATTTAAAAAAAAAAAAAAAGGATGCCTCCATGCAAGATTCATTGTGAGCTGTTTTTTCTCCTCTGAGTATCAAAAACACTCCTACAACCTTGGTGTATTGAAACTTGATGATTCACTGTTAAATGCAGCAGTTCAATTCCCAAACCCGTCCACAGCTCCTGGAACTGAATAGGAGTTTCTTGTCTTGGATGACTGCTGAAGAACCTTCTTTTCAAGGAGGCATTAGTAAGATAATGGTTCATAAAATGGACTTACTAAATGAGAAGCAGATCTCAAGTTTGATATTTAACAAATGAGATCGGCTTTAAAGTATAATTAAAAGGGGTGAATAAGTAAGTGGAAAAGTCTGAGGGCACAAATATGTGGCACCAAAGTGCATTTAAAAAGGATGTTCATTTTGACTTGCAAAAGTGAAGAGCAAGCTCACTTCAGTATTAGTTTTAGGTGATAGATGTCAGATAAATCAACTCTCTCCCGTTTCACCATCAGTGATTTCAGCGTTGTTACGTCAGAAAATTTGCCCTGCACTGGGCTTGGCCATTGCTGTGCAGTGGAACCATGGGAGGTGTAGGAAGCCAGAGGCTCAAATTTGGTTCCCTCTAACCCACCCCCATGTTACCTACCTGCTGTCCTGTCCTGAAGACTGACTCTAGGACACCTGCATGGAGCTGCAGGGTCTGCTGTGTTCCCCTCACCACACAGAGTTGATGTCCCACCTCAATATTGTTTCACAGTATCAAATTTGTCGTGCCAGGGTGGCTTATTTTTGGCCACTCTGTGCTGCATGTTTTCTTTTTACCCTCCTCTTCATCTCAGGCAGCCCTCATAACTTCTGGCACCAGGCCCTATTCTTTCAAAGCTCCTTTCCCTGCCATTTTCCAGTAGGAGCTCTCTGTGACCCTCTCCTGTCCTGCCTCCAGGGTCCTGTGATGTCTGCTCTCCCCTTTGCTACCTCATACCACTGTAATGCAGCAGAGGTGTTTCTCACCATCATCCTCTGTGTCCCTCTGCACCATGAGGACGTTTCCAGCCTGGCAAAGGCAGGGCCAAGCCTTTACTGTCAGAAACCCTCTCCTTTTTTCTCAATCTTCCGATTCACATGCCAGCAGCTGTACAGGAGTGCCGCCTGCCACCTCTGTGCCTGGAACAGGGAGTCTTGGGGATTTCCACCTGCAAAGCACCAGAGAGTAACCTTTGCCTTTGCGATCTCCATGCGATTTATAGATCACCCCTTCCACACCTTTGACCTGGGCAAACTGAAACCTGATCAAGTGGAAATCCATTGCACGTCACGGAAGGGCGAGTCCATCCCTCCGGGACTCGAGGACACGGGCTGTGGCCGCAGGGCTGCGGCTGCATCTCTGCCGCAGTCCCACTGCAGAGTGCGTGGGGACACCCGCTCTGCTGAAAGGCTGCCCAGGCAGCCTCCTTGCAGGGAAGGGACCCCTCAGGAACAAGCGGATGTTCCCTTTGCTTGCAGTACATAACAGGCATCACTGTCACCAGAGTGAGAGCTGAAATGAGTTTAGACACAGCGTTACATCCCCCTTGTAATGGCGAAAACACCAGAGTGCCGATGTGGCCACGTGTGGATGCAGGAGATGCCGCTGTGCCACGATGGATGTCGTGTCAGGGCTTCGGTGCTCCTTTGACCTGATCTTGAATGAGCACAGGGCTGATTTCTTCTTTCCTTTGTAGTATTTAAAGACTTTCTTTTCAGTAGGTGACTGCATTCAGCAGCAAAAATAGAATTATTAGTGGAATAAAGTGCGTTCGATTTTACCGTGATGTGGAGCACTGCGTCATGACACAGCCTCGGAGGAGAGTTTAAGCTGATCTACTCGGTATAGCTCTTGACTTTTTGTAACATTTCTTGGGATTCAGGAAGTAAGAGGGTTTACATTGTACTGCCATGCTGAGCTCAAAAAGCTTCCAAAAATTCTTAGCAAGCACACTGAACCCCTGGATTTTCATTCTAAAATTTCACTGCGGAATATTCTTTTGCCAGTGTGTTAAGCTTAGGGCATACTCAGAAATATCAGAGATGGAGGAAGCCTCAAATAAATCATTGGCATGGATTTATCCAGCTTGAATTTCTAGACCAAGTTTTTCCCCAACTCCATGGTTATAAAGAAAATGGTGTACTTACAGCCAAAGCAGTAATTTATTTGTCCCTACATACACAGATATATAGGGCAGGGTTAGATTGAGCTCCCCTCCCTCCACCAAACCATCTGAGCACTTTTCTGCATTAATTAGTGTGGCAGATGTAACATCCTTCACGAAATTCATGATGTCTCTGACTCTCTTCTATTTAATGGCTGCCCCTGCCTGATGGAGTAAGGGAAATGATGGCTGTAATCTTGTGGATTTTTGCGGAAGCACTCCCAGCATCCTGGGAGGCAGCTGTACAGCTCTGTTCCGTGCTTGCCGGATGCTCCCGAAGGCTGGTGGCTGTCAGCGTGCGAGCCTTGCATGGAGGCAGACTCCAACTTCACATTTCTGAGGGAAACCTCTGAGCAGCCCCTCTGGAGAGGCATTCCCTGTTCCCTGCTAAACCTCTGGTGGAATGAAAAGACAGGCACGCCCAGCTCACGCGGGAGGTGGGAAAGCGCTGACATAAAATTGCACTGGAGGCTTTTCTGCCCGCACCAAGGAGACTCCAGCTCCAAACTCCTCCTCGCTGTGCAGAGCCCACGGTGATAAATTGATGCTGCGGCAGATTTTTTTTTTTTTTAATTTTTTTTTTTTTACTTGCAGTCTTAGCATAAAATGGTCAAATGATGTTCCACCGCAGAATTCAATTTCACAGTTCAGTTGGGTCCTTGATTACACTGCCAAATTCAGATTAATGTGCATTTAACTAACATGGATCAGGGACTCCTGGCCAGCAGCCAGCAGTAATAGTAGCAACCGTGAGCTGTGTAGAGTTTGCTGCTCTGTCCATCCCTGTGCACTGCCACTGAAATTGATTGATTAAATGAACTCATTGCCATAATTATTTGTAATTGTGCTACATGATGAGCCTGTGTCAAACCACCCCCCTGCCCTGAGATGCTCCACACATCGTCAGGAGTCACATATTGTAAATGTGAAGATTTTCTTTTCCAGAGGAACAAAATTGAATTTTTGGGTGGGTCTTTTTTTTGTTCTACATCTTTTGGGGTGTTTTAGTTTGGATAGAAGCAAACTATTATGTTTGTAAATGTGAAGTATTTGTTAGCCTTCAATGTAAGAAGCTTAAAGAAGCTTGGAAAATAAAAAAAAATAGAAAGGAACCTACAAATGAACAAGACCTCCCTTTGGGATAATTTCCTTTGCAATTTTCTCTTATTTCAGATGAAAATTAGCAGTTTTGTGACACTGCAGTTAAATGGTGTGTCGCTGTGGAAAATGATTTAAGAAATGGTGAATTGAATTAGGCTCCTCATCAAACTCACGTAAGCAGTCACTCAAACAACAGCTGGTAGCACAGCAAGAGAGGAGATGATAGGGATTTTAGGGTACCACCACCTCCACAAGAAGAGGTTGGGTTATCACTGAACTGCTGGAGGAAAACATAAGAAAAGACAGAGCTGAGAATCAGAATCCAGGTACTTGTAAGACACAAATTGGAATTTGCCAAAGGGCAGATTTTTACAGGATGTGACAGGGATGGATTTTTGGAAGAAATGGCCCAGAGAGCCTGCTGGGCATGACAGATGCAGAGCAAACATATTTTTTGGAGCACAGGTCCGTTCCAACCGAGGCCATTCTACGATCAGCAAAGACTGTTGTACGTACAAACAGGTACCTGGACAGAAGAATGGAGCTGGGATGCACAAAAGATCTCCTGGACTTCCCCGGCCTCATGTCAGTGCTGCTGAGGGCACAGCAGCCCGGTGGTGTGAAAATCGCTGTCCAGCCAGGAGCAGCAGTGCCATGTTGAGCAGGCTGGGTACGATGTGGGAGCACATTGTTGCCAGCTCCACTGGGGGCCTCTGGCGGTACTGGAAACGAACGGAGTGGAGGAGCAGGGAGAAAGGAGCTGTTCACTGTACACTCACCCTCCCTCTCTGTGTTTGTGTTGCAGGTGGATTATGACCGAGCACAGCTGGTCGTCAGCCCACCGCTCTCTGGGTCAGACACCTACCCCAGGGGCCCAGTCAAGCTACCTCAGAGTCAGAGCAAAGTCAGCTACTCAAGCAGCAGCTACCAGTACCCTCTGGTCTACCACAAAGCACCCCACTACCACCAGCCGCCTCTTCAGCCCGGCTCTCCCTATATTTCCACCGCCTCCTACCCCAGCTCTCCAAGTATCACATCAAGTGCTTATCCCCCGCCGAGCTGGGGCTCCTCCTCGGACCAGCAGCCCTCCAGGGTGTCCCACGAACAGTTCCGAGCTGCCCTGCAGCTCGTGGTCAGCCCCGGAGACCCCCGTGAGTACTTGGACAACTTCATCAAGATCGGGGAGGGCTCCACGGGGATCGTGTGCATCGCCACCGAGAAGCACACGGGGAAGCAGGTGGCTGTGAAGAAGATGGACCTCAGGAAACAGCAGAGAAGGGAGCTGCTCTTCAACGAGGTACAGTGGTTTGGGTGGGGCCTCAGGTTTTGCAGGTGGCAGTTTCAACAGGAGACATGGGCCAAATGCCACCATCAAGAGCCAAATTAATTTCCTTCTAAAAGAGATGGTGAGTCCCACACACATCGTTGCTGTATAGGAGACAGCTAAGAAATGTATCAGCTGGTCTATGCTGTGTATCAGGTGCTCAGACATAGCCCAGCTGCCTTTTTCTAACTGTCTCCTGATGTGGTTTTATTCTTCCAAGAGGGAGGATCCAGACTGACCACATGATTCAAGAAGCATGTGCGCTGTATTCTGGGATACACATGCTTTTTGTTTCCTCCCTCCTGCCTCCTTACCGTCAGCAGTCCCTTTGCTTTCGTGATAGTTCCTAAGCTAAGAGCTGACAGTCCCTTTTTTATGGAACCATCTCTGTGAATTCTCCTTTCCTGAGTGGTTGCAGCCAGTTCAAAGCCCACAGCAGCTTATGGGAGACTGTTTATTCCCCATGTACGTTAGTTTAAATTTCAGAACACTGGTTTTCATCTGCCATTTTTCCACCCAGCTGTTTGGGGCTGAGAGTACCTTCTGCAACTTGAAGAGTTTCTCCTTTTTCTAACTTCTTACTCCCTTAAAGCAGCTGGGGGGGTGTGGCACCGCTCCCTTTTTGAGGTCACTTGTAAATATCCTCAATACCAAAACCACTGCAGGATCCCAAGGAAACCTCCTGTGAGGATGAACCTTTTAATTCTATCTTTTGTTTCCTGTGTTTTAACTGTGAGTGGATCTTCCCTTGGCACATGATAGATTGGTTTCTTTAAAACCTTTAAAAACGTCACATTTTTTTAATTAAAATATTAGCTTTTATAAAACTTCACCCAGTTCTTCTTTACATAGTGCATGACTGTCCTGGTTATTTGGGCTTGGCTTTGCCTCTGCTGGAGGCTGTGGTGGCTCTAACTGAGCATCTCTTGAACAGTAACATCTTGAAGCAGGTCCTACATGCTGTGCAGGACCAAGCTGCTTCCCTGACACGCTCCAGTCACTCGTGTCATCTGAAAATCTCTCATCAGCAGCGATGAAATCCCTCTGTCTGTAATGCAGCCTTCCCTGGCTGCTGTTCTCTCTCCTGGTTGCCGTTCTGGCACCCCTCAGGCTAGGAAGGCCAAGGGGTGTTTAGGCCAAGCATGAGGCAAGCACACGTCTTGACTCTACTTTCTCTTGGAATTTCTATCATCTGTGCTGGAATCTGGGGGTCAGTGACTGTGTGTGTCCTTTTCTGTATATTTTCTGTCTTTCTGTCTTTCTCCTAATTCCCTCTTCTCAGGATTTTTGAGTAACTTAAAATTGAATTAGAAGCTTAGAGGCTGCCAAGTTGAATGGGCCAGGTTGATGGGCATTGAGAAGTGTTTTACACTGACTGATTGTTGCACAAAACCTTTTGCCAAAGTTCTCTGATTTTCTAAAGCTGCCAGTAAAGTTTTTATTGTTTTGACCTCTTGAGAATATCTTGTTGGTATTTCTCCCGTATGTCTAACTCGGAGTACACAAAAAACAGCAAGCCTTTTAAAAGTCTCTTTGAGTGAGTTTTCTGGGCCCTTACACCAGCATTTTGTTGAAATTCTGTGCAAAGTGCCATTTAATATGTGATAAAAACAACTTTGATGCGTTGAGTGATTCATCAGGTCAAAAAAAAAAAAAAACTCTGGAAGTTGTAGTGAAAGTTGTAGTGAAAGCAATTGGCAATAAAAAAGCAATTAAATAAACAGTTCTGTTCCTGCAGGCTGAAATAAAACAATTATCTACTGTTTATACTCTATCAACTAGAGATTCTTTCTTTGTCCTGATGCATTTACGACGACTGATATTTTTATGTAAATATATTGATTTTGTTTATGCACTGGCATAAGGATTAGGGAGGATGTGATTCACCGCAGAACCTTTCCTAAGCACCAGAAGAGTGCAGTGAAAAAGAAAGTCAGAACAAGCGTCAGATAAGGCTCGCAGCATTCACAGCTCATCCCTTTGTGCCTGTGCAGGTTGTGATCATGAGAGATTACCACCACGAGAACGTGGTCGACATGTACAACAGTTACCTGGTGGGGGACGAGCTCTGGGTCGTGATGGAGTTCCTGGAGGGCGGCGCTCTGACCGACATAGTGACTCACACCAGGTGGGCTGGGGGTGTGTGCGTGCAAATACAGAGAGAAAACCAGGAAAATGCGTAAAATACGCATGCATGGAGGATACATATCCATATATTTTATATGTACACAGTGTTAAACTCGTAGCATGCTCACTTTAGCATCGTCAATAAACCAGAATCACAGATGACCTCCTGTGGTTATCAGCATTTGCTAAACCGAAGGGAAAGAAATACCTGAGAGGGCTTGCTGGTAGATGGGGATTTGACTACTTCAGCAGCAATGCAACTTCTATCATTACTTCCTCAAATGGCAAAAAAAAAATTCTTTTCCCTGTTTGGTGATCTGTATTGTTGGGTTTTCTGTCATAGCCACATCAGTTCTAAGGGTAATTTCTCCTCAGAAGGGTTATCTGCAAACCAAGCCTAAAATAAGGGGAAAAGTGTTTTAATATCAGAATATTTCTGCTTATAGTGGAGCACATTCCCCTATTTCAGATAATATCACTCCTTTAAAGTAGGAGACTGCTCTGCCTCTTCAGAGGGGAGACATTATATCTTATAGCCCTCTTTACATCTGCTCTTTGCTCATCTGCTCCTAATAAGCTGGATAAAATGAGATAGGGAAGAGGAATTCTTTATTTAATGTCTTCCTGAATGAAAGAAAATTCAAATTTCCACACCGAAGTGGGAGAGTATTTAGCGGAGCAAGAGCAAAAGCAAGGAATTATAAATTAGAAAATTTGTCTTCTCTCCTATTTTAATGATGCTCTTAGATCCTATTAAGAGTTGTAACACAGTTGTTTTATTTTTTAGTGTTACCTTAGTTTATGTGCTAAAATAAATCACAAGTATTGGCAAGTATTTGTCAAACCATTAAAAGCTCTATCTTAGATATTTCTGACAGAAGTTTAACAGCAAACAGATGTTCCCAGGACACCACTTCTTAAGTGCTGTCATCTATTTTTAAACTCAAAATAGTCCTTTCTTAATCTTCTGTGTGTTTTATTTTTTCACATTGCATGACCTTCCCTCAAAGATTTTGCTAAAATACTGCAAATGGCAAACAAACTAAAAGCAGAAATCTCTGTGGGTGTTTTTCTGCTCATGTAAAAGAGATGCTGGGGACATCAGCAATGGGACAGTGGCACCAGGGTGCACAACCCATCCCGTGCATTGCACTGTAGCCAATGGAATGACCCCAGAATGGGGTTTTTCAACTGCGCACAGAAATGAGGACTCTTGTTTCTTTTTCTGCTGAAATACCCAGAGTATTTTTATAGAAGGCAAAAAGTGCTCTCAAAGAGCTACACCCAGGGCCTGATGTTTTGCCTACACAATTAAGGGTGTTTTTCTCTCATATTTATTCCACGCCTGTTTTCATCCCAGTAGTGATTCGCCCTGCTTGGCAAGCAGTGAGCTTACTGTAAATAAGGCAATTCCGTGATTTCCCAGAGGGAAACAGGCTACAGCACATGGCACACTTGGCTGTTTTAGTGCTGCAGGGAGACTAATCCAGACCTCGCTGCAGAGCTGATCCCCACACCTCATCTCCCCATTTTTGACAGAAATAAGACCAGAGATGGGCCCCACAGAGCCATTGCCTAAAAGATCTCCTGTCTGCCTGTATGCTGGTGTGAATGGGAACTTGTGCCTCTCCACATCCCCTTTTCCCCTGTCTTGCTCAGCACTGAGCTGGTTTTTCCCTGTTGCTGTTGCAGGATGAACGAGGAGCAGATTGCCACGGTCTGTCTGTCTGTGCTGAGAGCCCTGTCCTACCTGCACAACCAGGGCGTCATCCACCGCGACATCAAGAGCGACTCCATCCTGCTCACCAGCGACGGCAGGGTGAGCATCCACCATCCCCAGCTCCCAGGGCTGCCAGGACAATGCCTGTGCACAAAGTGGCACTGCCTGGAAAAAAATCATCCAGGCGTGGGAGAGAATGGGGTGTGACCCGCGAATAACTTGTTAGAGAGCGTGAGTAACTTGAGAGAGCTCAATCCCACAAACACAGGCTTGGCCTGGCCAGTGATTGGCATCTGTGCTGCAGGCAGAGTCCTTGGGAAGGGATTGGAGCCATCACACGGCGGTGGCAGAGGAAACTACGCAGCAAGGGTGATGATCGGCCGATGGGAGACCTTCTTTTGGGCTGCACCACTCCTGCTCCGATGCCTCTCAAGAAACATTTCCTTTTTACCTGGCTTAGTTATCATTTAGTTGGCAGTTTCTGTACATGTGCTCTGCTTCCCCAAGCTGGTTAGGAGGCCAACATCGATCTATGCAAATAGGAAATAAGCATTCCTGCTGAAAGCCTCCCCAGATGGTGAGAGTAGCTTTCACACTTCCAAGATGCTTGATAATACCTGCCCCACACTTCCATTTACCTGGACGGATGCTGCTGCCACTGCTCTGTCTTTGTGTTGTTAATGAGCAGAGGGAGAAGGGAACAAAATGCTGCACATGATTTGCTCAGTAAACAAAATGTAGTTTGCACACAAAAAAATTAAGGGTTGCTCCACTGGTGTTACACACTTGTCTAAGGGAAGACCCAGAGGGTTGGACTGAGTCCAAGAGCTTTGGTTTGGAACCAGATCTAGACCTTCCCCTTCCTAAGGTAAAGCTCTTGGCTTCCCAGGCCTGGTCTGACTCTAGCCAAAGGCTCGCCTGTCTGATTTGATGCCCACTTCACCAAGGGAGAGGGATTTTCTTCCTGCAGCAGTCACAGGCTGCTCCTGTTAATCCTGTCAAGGAAAGAAAATCCCACGTGTGTAGGAGTTTTTCAGTTGTGATTTCAGTTCATGTTGCTGAAATAACATCTGATCTGTGCTTGGGATCTGCATACAGTGCCTCATTATACTCATTACTCCAGTCCTTATTATCTGCATTGCAGATTTCTTCATGGCTGTGTTGTGCAATTATCTTTTTTTAGAAAATCATCGTCTTTTATGTACTCGAATGAGCAATAGATATGCAAAACCTCTTGTGCTCCTACAAAAGAAGATTGGGCTCTGCTTCCAAAATATGCATTATTTCTCCCATTCTTCATCCTATAAACTGAAAAATACATTTAGTGTGGAGAACTTGGCTATTATTTGCTTTGTTTTAGGAATACCAACAATCATTTCATAATTCTGTTAAAAATAATACCCGTAACTTTTTAAAAGAGTAGTGTCTGTGCTGAATCCAAAAGAAGACAAGTGAATGGTGACAATAAGTCTACACAATGCAGGGATTTATGCAGCTTCCACTCCAGTTGTCCTGGGGCTGTTTGGGCTCACTTTGTATCCCCAGGCTTTGAGTACAGCTTGGGATACAGAAGCCTGTGGACATCGGGCGTAGATCTCCATAGAACTGTGCAGTGATGGAGGTTAGGAAAATGTCCAGGAAAATCCCTTTGATTGCTTCCAGGCCTCCAAATAAGTACTTGGAGGGTTTCAAAAATAGATTTTAGCATTAAGGACCAAGGTGTTTCTTGAAAGGGGTGATGCCACCAACCCTCAGATCAGATTGTTGTGGTTGGAGGTTGGAGGAGTTTTCACCTTGGCATTGTACAGCGCCAGGGAGGGGGAGGTGATAATTTTCCATAATTTTTGTTGTTAAAAAAAACTGTCATAAAAGTGTGAGCCAGGCACATGATGCAGCAAGAGCTGCTCTCCGGAGTGCTTGTGTATCCCATTATTTCTATTTCAGGTCACTGCCACAGCTACTCAAGGACAGTACTAATTCCCGAGCTCCCGAGCAAAGGGAACAGGTTAACTCTTTTGCAAGGAGTCTTGTACCCTTCCCTGCCTTCTCCAGGTTAGCTCTCCTGCTGCATAAAGATGACAGTTTCTTCACTGATAGTCCACAGTGGGAGCTCCTGGGCTTGCCAAACCATTGGAAGGGGTTTTATTTTCTGTGGGTGGCAAAAAGGAATGGGGTGTGAATGCTGCTTGTGTCACCAGTTTCCTGGCAAACTCAGAGATGGTGTACCTGGTACAAACCACAGGAGGGGTGTGTGTCACTCGGAATATGTGTGTGACTGGATATCACACTCATAACTACAAACATGGGGGTTCTGTGTATGCAGTAATAGATTTGTTATAAGACTGTTACATTCTCTTCTGAATATTTTGCTTTCCTTCTCTTTTTAAGTGTTACAAGCCATTCATCACCTCCACATCCTTTGCTGGTGGAGAGGCAATGGGCTGTGACAGATGATATCAGGAATCAGCACCACTGCCACTCTCCTGCATCTCCCCTTGCCTTCATTTTAATGAGCTGTGTGTTTCCCAGGCTGTGCTCCCATCTCCAGATGCTCCTGCAGAGCTGGGCTGCTGTCCTATCCCAGGCACACCCTGCAGCTCCATCCCTGTCCCTCCAGCTGCAGTTGGAGACGTGTCTTGCAGGAGTTTGCCTTGTTACTCAAGAGGGGCTTTTACTTCTCCTTTTCAGATAAAATTGTCCGACTTTGGGTTCTGCGCCCAAGTGTCCAAGGAGGTCCCCAGGAGGAAGTCCCTGGTTGGGACACCGTATTGGATGGCACCAGAGGTGATATCACGCCTGCCCTATGGCACTGAGGTGAGTGCAGTGCTGGAGGAGATATCCCAATTCCCTATGGCACCGAGGTGAGTGCAGTGCCGGAGGAGATATCCCAATTTCCTACCGCACCCGGGTGAGTGCAGCAGGCACTGTAAGAGGGTATATCCATCTGTGAGAGCTGTGCTGTTCAGAAGCATTTACACAGCCGTGCTAGATAGCAGCAATTACGTCTGCCCCAGAGTGCTACATTGTGCCTTGTTTCAAAGTGTTTCCCCAAGATGAAGCCATTAAATAACAGCTCCATTTAGCACTCTTAGCTGTGTAATGCCTGTACGTATTTTTGCTTGGGGCGCTGTAATAAAGGAAACTGCCCTCGTTTTCACATTGCGAAAGGCCCTTTGCTGCTCTTTAATATCAAGGCTGCAGGCTGGAGCTGCAGTCACAGGTGTGCACACCTGCATGTGCCCAACCAGCAGCCAACTCATGCCCCTCCTACACAGCCAGGTCACATCAGGATATGCACAGAGCCGCTCTGCTTTCCCCCAGCTAAAGCCTGCCCTTCCCTGCCTCTGGAGGAGTGCCAGTGGAAGCACAGATCCTGTAGGGTCCCAAACCCTGGGCCCAGCTGGGTGGGTTGGATTGCCACCGTCTCTGGTAGGATTGGTCTCCACATCAGCTCATTCCTTGCACTCATTGCTGTCATTAGTTGAGAGCTGCGGTAGGAAAAGCGCCTCTGTGAGAGTTATTTCAAGCACTGACAAATGTTCTGAGAAAGGCAATGCACACATTCTTACTGGAACCCTTCAGAGGAGCCCGGCAAGGTGGGGGGGACCCGGCAGCTCTGCAGTGCCATTCCCTATCCATTAGGCAGCTGTGAGTCACGGCACTCCTGCCCTGCCAGCCTGGGAAGAGCAATCCGTGTGCCTCCCTCAGCAGTGACAGTGACTCACAGCTCCCGGGCCGGGGACACGGCTGCCTCTGCTGCTCTGCGTGGGGAGAGCTTCAGAGTGCTGAGAGGAGCAGCTGCAGAGCTCGACCCTGCCAGGCAAACAGAGGCAGAGACATGGATGGGTTTACACAGAGGTACATGCACATGCATACCTATAGAGAAACACGGATCTATACATACACAGGGAAGGGGAGATCAGCTGAGCCTGGAGCTGCTCCATCCTCATAGCAAGAGCACCCCGCAGGCACTGCCCTGCACCCAGGATCTGTGGTGTTGTAGAAGACACTCCAGGGATAATAGCATCAACTATTATTAGCCCATTAATAGCTCTGGAAGGATTATAAAGTGGCTGAACTTAGGGCTACGTTAGGTTTCCCTACCAGAAGGGAAAGAAAAAAAAAAAAAAAAAAGAGGATTTATGTTAAAGAATAGTGTTGGTAAAAGAGCAAAAGCAGAATGAACTGGCCCCTGGCTGTATTTGGGCTGGCAAATGACAAGAATTACAGTCATCAGAGGATTGAGATTCTGGAGGAGCTCTGCAGCAGGCCAGGACTAAGGAAAAAGAAAACAATTTCTGTTTTTTTTTTTTTGAGCTGCAGCTGAATCACTTTCCAAAGCACTTATATAATGTGTTACCTGTGCTGGCTGCTAACAGACCTGAGTGTAGTGAGTGCTTGCATTCGCCTTGGGGTCTTGAATGGAGCTCCTGTAGTCTTTAAGCTTCAGGGGAATAGAGTAAGTGATTTCACAGCAGCTGCAGAGCCAGCCTGGGATTGGCGTTCAGTGGCTGCAAATCAGTGCAGCTGGACTGCAGGGCAGGAGGACACAGCCTCCTCAAGGCACAGAGCTTCCAGTGGGCAGCTCCTAAACCACCTACAGGCCCAGGTTTGTACGTCCCTGCTAAACTTTTCTGTCAAGGCACTTGCTGCTCAGAAGACAAAGTCGTGGTTGGGTGGTTAAAAAGAAAGGTGGATGGTGCTGGCTCTCCAGACCGTTGGCTTAGACTGGCAGCAGGCAGCAGCATGAGCCATCTCCAAGGTTTGCACGATCCCCAGAGCTGAGCCTGTTGGCCCCCACTGTACCCCATAGCAGCGTTGATGACCCCTCTGTATGTTCCAGGTGGACATCTGGTCCCTAGGCATCATGGTGATTGAGATGATCGATGGTGAACCCCCCTACTTCAACGAGCCGCCGCTGCAGGCCATGCGCCGCATCCGGGACAACCTCCCGCCCCGCGTGAAGGACATGCACAAGGTCAGGCTGCCCGTGGGGGATCAGGGGTTTGCACACTCACATGTTCAGGAACACTGTAGGCACACACCTGCATGCCCAAATGATAACCTGTAGCTTCCACCTTGAGCAGTGGGTCCTACACAGACAGGACTCCTGTGATGAGGCAGTGAGGCCAAAGCCATCAGTCATGGCCTTGTTTGTGCCCAGCCCTGGCTTTGCTTTAGCAGCCAGTGATGGCAAAGGGAGCTGGGCAGAGCCTCATGCTCCCTGCACTTCCCACCCTGGTCGAGGATCAGAGCAGGCTGGCACACTGGCCCTGCTGTGGGTGGGCTGGTACGTCCATGTCCTGAGCCAGAGCCTTTGGGCACCTCCCAGTTGGGGTGTTTCAATCAGACCTGAGCCCTCAGCCGACCTTAGTGCAGCTCTGCACCCCAAGGACTTTAAACATCAGCAGCACATTGTAGACCCACAGCCCTTCAGCTCAGCACAGCTGTTGCCTTGGGAAGATCAGTGTGTCCCTTGTCTTCCCAAGAAAACAGCATGCACAGAGCCAGCACGGCTGGAACTGGGTGTCTGTGTCCACCCCTAATGCCAGTGTGGTGTTTCAGGTCTCCTCGGTCCTCCGTGGCTTCCTGGACTCGATGCTGGTGCGGGAGCCCTCGCAGAGAGCCACAGCACAGGAACTGCTGAGACACCCCTTCCTCAAATTGGCTGGGCCTCCCTCCTGCATTGTGCCCCTCATGAGGCAGCACAGGCATCGCTGAAGCTTTTTGGGAAGAGGTCAGTGCAGAGTCTGGCTCACAGCCATGTGGGAATGCCAGCAGTTGTGTGGGATCCACAAGCAGGGAGGAGTAAAACCTTGGGAAGGAAAGCAGCCCTGCGGAAATACCGCGGTGTATAAAGAACCCCAAAGCCAGGCTGTGCTCTCTGTGCTCCCTGTGTGCCAGGGACAGGGAGCAATCCCGGCCACGCTCCGCCAGGCACCGGCGCTCCCCAGCTCTGTTGCCTTCTGGGCCATCGAGGCAGAAGGCATCAAATGCCAACGTTGGAAAGGTAATTTAGCAGAGGAGAGCACAGCCAGAGCGAAACACCAGAACTTTACTGCAGGCTACAGCACTTCTATTTCAGAAGAACACTTTTCTGACAAAATAAAGCACTTTTTATCTCGGTCAGAGCAGCGCAATGTATTTTGCAACAAGTTTGTAATTTTCTGTACAGTACATTTTGATAACTTGCAGTACTTTGTCATGTAACTGTTGTGTTAGTTGAAGTAGTAAGTGTAACTTAGCGAGAATTTGAGAAGATGAAGTTTCCTACTTTTTTAACCCTTTTGAAAACAGGAGAAAAAAAAAAAAAAAGAAACCACAACCACCTTTAGGAAGTTGTAAGGTTTTGCAGATTTCCCATGGGGTGAGGAGGGGCCTCATCCCACCCTGATGGCAGCTGGAAGAGCTGAGGATAAGTGATGCTGGGTGGGAGCACCCGGCCTGGGGCACTCGGGGCCAGTGGCAGTCCCAGCTCTGCTGAGGGCCAGCCATGGTCAGGGTGTCCCCTTTTCCCCCTCAGTGGGAGCCAACGCCCCCGGCCAGCCTTTGCCCAAGGAGCCTCCCAGGCTGAGGTGATCCCTCTTTTTTATTCCACCACAAGGCCAGTTCTGCCACCACAGAAGCCTCCATTATTTCTGTCACACTCTGGCAGTGGAGAGGGAAGGCAGGAGCTCCTCCTCCTGCCCCAGAGCGATCCCCAGAGCTCAGGCAGAGCTGTGGGATGGGACGGGAAAGGATGCACTGCCCAGCATTTGCCATAGAGGAGAAGTCGTGCTGCTGTCTAGACCTTTCTGAATGTTGATGCAACAGTTGACTACTGCAGTACAATTTTGTGTTATTTGTTGGATGACTTTGCATGTTAACTGTAGGCCTAAATAGATTTGCCTTTAAAAGTTTTAGAAGTGCTTCATAATTATTTCAATGAGAAATTAATTTTATTTATTAACGATTAGTTGTTTTTACTTATGTATAAAACAAAAGCCATGTTTTTC
The DNA here is from genome assembly GCA_013397935.1 of Dasyornis broadbenti. NCBI lineage: Eukaryota > Metazoa > Chordata > Aves > Passeriformes > Dasyornithidae > Dasyornis > Dasyornis broadbenti. Next base: position 1,458,512 of record VZRN01000631.1, read on the forward strand.
AGGTTTGGGTTTTTTTTCTTACTGACCTCATTTTATGGTATCTTTTAAGAACCACAAAGCCAACTTTGTGAAAACACATTTTCTTTCTTATTATGGAATTTCATAGTCAATAAATTAATTGTTATTTATTGTAGTAAATTATAACCAAACATCTAAACCTGGCAGGAGCTGTTGCTTAAAGATCTTCCTCTGGGAGAAAAGAGTTGCCAATAGTAATGAAGCTCCTTTAGGTCTGCCCTTAAAAATTAAAGAATATTTGAAGGGAGAGAAGCAATTAAAAAAAAAAAAAAAAAAAAAAAAAAAAAAAAAAAAACAACAGGAAAAAGGAGATAAAGATGATCTGGAACACGGAATAGATGTTCTTACATCTGTGTGTCTTATCCCCACTGCTTTCTCTTCCTAACCCTGTTTGCACATTTTTAAGAAGCCACTGAAGAAAATGCGTTTGGCTCCCACCGCCCCACAGCTCCCGGAGCCCACCCGGCCAGAAGCAGCACCCCCAGCCTCCCAGGGCTCTCTTTTGTAGTCTTGACAACTCAGGAAACCAGGCTGCACCAGTCTAGGCAACGGCATACGGCACAACTTCATACTAGCCACAAAATTACCTTTTTTAACCATCTTTGAATAAAAAAAAAAAAGGGGTTGGTGGGGTTTTTTTCCTTCAATATTCAGCACATTTAAGCTGTACAAGTGAAGAATTTTCTGCAAATTTCTTATCATTAGATACTTTAAACAGTGTTCATCAAGTTTACTGGGAGTTTTGTCGATTTCAAAGGGGTTTTTTTTTTGTGTACACCAGCTACTGGTGAGACAAATGCACATGCAAGTTAAATAAATTAATTAATAAACATTAAGTTTCAATGTGTTTTTTTTTTTTCCCCTCATGCCTTTTTTCTGGTTTCCCACAGTACTGGACCAAGCAGATAACAAGGAAAAAAAGAGTGCTCTTGTGTGTGTGTATATATATATATATATGTGTGTGTGTGTGTATGTGTATGCTACACAGACACCTGCGTATATATAAATAAATATATTTTTCGTGATTTAGAGAGCTGCCCCAAGTGACTTCTAAGTGTCAGTGCATTTCCACCTTCCTTCCTCTGCCCCCCTAAGTAATCACTTTCTGCTTTTGCCCTACACATCCTTAACTTTTGGCTCCCAGTTTTTCAGCTCTCACATCCACTGACAGCAATTCCTCCCAGTTCCCCCAGTAGCACCAGTCAGCCGATGCATCTGCAATGTTATTTGTCATCTTCAGGTCTTACAAATGAGGTTTTATTTGACTTTTGGTTGCTGACAGCAGTAAACATTTCAAAATACTTTGATGATATGTAATGCCATCACCTAAAAAACCAGCAAACAAAAAAGGCATGTTGAGAGCATCTGTTCACTCAGAAGCTGAGGCAGTGCTCCAGCTATGGAGGGATATTCCAATGAAATTACTCCCACCTGGCACTAAGGAATGATGGCTTTTTCTGAGCTCACAGTTCTAAAACTATTCCCAAATACTTGTAAATCGCAGTAGCAGAGGCCAGGACATTTACTGGCAAGGTAAGCCCCCTCCTCAGCAACACATCAATAATTTATAATTAAAGTTCTAATCACAAGTACTCTGTAAGTCATTAGCAGCTGCTTTAGTAAGTGCATAATTATGACAGGTCCTTACAGAGCTCACTGGGGTGATAAGGTGTATTTATCCACCTTCTACTGGTGTGTTCGTAAACATCTAGAAAGCAAAGCTTTCTGTTTGCAGCTTGCCCATAAAAAGCCATCAATGAATGAAAGCTAAATATAAAATTAAATCACAATATAGTGCTGCCATCCTCCAGATGCTGCTGCGGTTTGACAGGCAGGAGGGAAGCTGGACGTAATCTCTCTCAAAAATAATTTTCATAAATAGGCTTTAAGCTTTTCAAGTGATGGAAAATTCAGATAAATTTTAGTAAATATGAGCAAAAGGATGGAAATAATTAAAACATTTAAAGGGTTTTCAGCCAGGATCTTAAATAACTTTAACCAAGATACATCAGTCTGGGACACAAACTATCACTGAGATGAAATTATTGTTTCTATTTCCTTTCTTCCTCCAAAAGGAAAAACAAACAAAAAAATACATATTTTCTATCAGTTCATAAAACCACGAAATTAATTATTGTATTCGTAGAACTCTGCTCCTAATAGTTTACAGACACACTCCCCCCTGAAGGTGACGCCAAGTGCTTCCTAAGGGAAACCCTCATCTGGCATGAAAAGCTGCAAAAGTCCTTCAGGTGTGTGGGCGCGGGATCTGCGTCAGCTTTTGGGGTGTTTGTCCCCGTGCAATGGCCAATGCCAGCACCTCAGTGCTCTGGCCAGTGCCCAAGCACAGGGATCAGGCAAGGAGAGCTCCCTGGGAGTGCCCTGACAGGGTCAGTGTGGGGCGAATGAAATCAGTTTGCAGAGTCCATCATAAATCAGCCTCTTTTTTCTGTCTTAAATCCACTCAGATGTTTGGGAACATCTCCCTGTTACACCAGGCAGGTCCTGGTCACGTGGTGTAACAGGAGAAGCAACACCAAGGACTGAAACCCAGCAGCACCGTGCCTGCCCAAAGCACAACCACCGCCCACAGCGGCTCCATCCCCAGCCACTGCCTCTCCTGCACTGACACTCAGCAGCTCAGCCAAGCCCCAGCTTCTGCTGCCTTCACAGAGCTCCATTAGAGCCCCCTGAGCTGCATTCTCCAAGGGAGGAAGCCAGCCAGGTGGGAACGTCCTCTTAGTGACTGGGGTGGCTCCAGTTTGGTGCCATTTCTGCTAGCCACACACGGGGCCATCCCATCATTCCTGCAGCCACCTTGCCAGGATGTCATGTCCAGGAGACAAATGACAGTGGAGGGCTCCTCTGGCATCTGCAGCTCAGCTGTTGGCTTCCTCTTCGATTGTATTATTCTCTGGGATGTCACAGTGGCAGATGTGCCAGGCTGTTGGGAGCTGGCTGGGAGAGCCTTCCTGGCTCCAGGGCAGACAAGGGTGAGGCAGGACAAAGCTCCTCTCTATTAAGGATGAACCTTTAATCCTTTTATTCACCCTCCTGCTACCTCTGCCTTTTTCTAACTGCCTCTAAAAGAACCTTTTATTTTCTTTTTTAATTACCAGCTCATTGTAGGCAGTGGCACTTGGTCAGTCTAAAGCTCACCCAGGACACTTTCAATGGAGTTTTAAAGGAAAAGGGCAAAGCCACAATTATCATTAGTGGCATCATTTTGCTTCTTGCATCCAAATGAGAAAACAGAAAGCTGAGCATAGCATAGAAATGAGACCAGGAATAAGGCAGGACTAAAGGAAGGCTTATGCTGCATCCACCTTCATCCCAAAAACCCCATAAATTTTGGAGAAGGCTACAGCATTAAAAAAGCAGTCAAGTTTCTTCTCTTACCATTCCCCAACACTGAAATGACTAGTTTTCTTTGATTAGTATTCAGTTTTAAGCTGAAAGACAATAATCTGATTGCCTGTTTGGATCAAATCAGTTTAAGAAGGAGGAAGCATTTTCCATACCCTAAATTAACACAAGGCCTGGACTAACTCCTGCTAAGGTAACACCTGAGCCAAGGGAAGTCAAAGGATTCAGTGGGAACTGGACGGTACCGGAGTAAAACACATCACTGCCCACACAACACACAGGGAAAAACCCTGTGGGGATAAGAAGAATATTAGAGACAACCAACAAATCATAGAATACTGAACCACCACCACGTCTTCACCAAGCCATTTGCAGCAAAACCACTGCTAGAATGAATCCTACCTGTAACATCCACTCCGATGATGTAGTTGTGCTCCAATTCCATTTGGTATCATGGAGTGAGTACAAAGCATTACATCATTGCAAAATAAGAAGGCAAATCAAGGATTATATATGTACATGTTTTAATTAATTTTAAAAATTGTCTACATTTAAGGATAGATTTCAAGGGTTCCCTTATATTTTTTCTGTTACATTAGATTATACCTGAATAATCTGCATAGTAACTGCAACATTACTGTTTTCTTTTTCTCTTTTGTTTTTTCTTGTTGTGAAAAATATCAGTTGCAAGTAGCAATGTAACATCTCAACCACAATCACAATACGTGCAGGATGCCCAGCCAGAAGCATTTCTCAGTTGACTTGCAGTAGCACAGCACTTTATAATTTGTGTATCAATACTTTTTTTCTTTTTTTTTTTTCCTTTTTTTTTTTTTAAGTTTAGTTCAGAGGTGGCTCAAGAAGCAAAAACAAACTTTCTTCACTCAGTCTCAAGTGTAGGGTCAGCTCCACTGGAGTCACTGACCCTGATTTTTAATATTTTTTCTCCAAAGCACACCTGCATTTGCCTCCATGCTTTGCTTAACATGAGTGCAAACTTAGGGATGCGGTTTGAGTCCCTTCATTAGAGGGCCTGAATGAACCCTGTGCAATGGCTCTGTCTCCCAGCCCTGCTTCCTGCATGGACAGGAACGGAGAGGGCTGAATGCTCCAAGGGTGATGCAGGGGGAGGCAAGAGTCTCTTGAGACAGGAAAAAGGGAAAATAAAATAAAATAAAATGAGAGCCTGATTTTGCTCCCAGTGTGAAACTCTGCCATGAAGCATTTCTGTTTCCAGATGATCAACCCAGCTGCTTAAGAAGGTATTCAAACCACCTACAGACACCGAGTCTCCTTGCAGAGTCTGTGTTAAAGTGTCACTTAACCCGAGTGTCTCCGTGAAATACTCAGGATTAGGTGCTGTGAATACCATCTCTTGCCCCACCCCAGAACCTTTCCTCGCCCGCAGAAAAAAGTGCTTTTGCTTTTTCTACCTGATAAATGCTCGGGTTGCTCGGTGCTGCTCCCTATCCCATGTGTTTGTACTGAGATCTGTCCCGAGGGATCTGCACCTGGCTGGGTGTCAGCTTGTGGTGGATGTGGTAAATGCCGAGGGTGATCACGATAACCAGCCCCAGGATCAGCCCCAGAATCAGGGGCAAGGTTTCTTCCAGCTGCTCCCTCTGGTCCACCGGGCACTTGTGTTCTGCAGGGAAAGAAAGAGGGAAAAGAGGGACGTGACTGAGACCCTGCCAGCCCAAGCTGCTGCAGCCGTGGCTCCCTGGCCACGGCTCCACGCAGGACAGAGCAGCAGCAGCCACCACCGGAGCCCTGGGGAGAAAATCAATTGCTTTGGAGCAAAGTGGAATCAGTCACAAGGCAGGGATGCAGGGAGAGGCAACATCTATCAAAGCAGCCCACGCACTGGAAAAACACTTCCATGCCCATAAGCTCAGCCCCCTCTGCCACACATCGATGGCCTTGTTGGGAAAGGAGCAGCCAAAGTCTGACTTTCCTGACTGTGCCTGAAGAGCTGCTTTGTTTATTCAGTTACAGAGTCTGTAGAGGACTCAAGATCAGCAAGTCTTTAATCCTGCACCAGACTGACCCTGCACATCATCCAGAGATTCCCCCCTCTGTCTCCAAACTGACAGAGGTCCAACAGCATCCCTGCCCCCTCTCCATGGGCACCTCACCAGCCCTGGCAGAGCACACACGTGCTCAAACACAGCAAAGGAGGAGCAGAAGCGACAGGAGCCCCAACAACGTTTTTCTCTCTGGCTGATGAGTCTCTGCCATAAACCCCTAAGAAATAGTAAGACAATGGGAAAACACTTTTCTGTTGAGCTTGGAAAGGCCACCAAGGTCAGGAAACACGCACTGGTAATCCTGGCTCAGCTCCCTTACATTTCCAGAGTCTACTGCCTGAATGACAGGATCATGATGTGCTTTTTTCCCACTGGATTGTTGCTTTGCCGTGCTGATGGACAGGCAGAGGCCAGGCTGCTGAGATGGGGTTGCCAGGCTAAAAAGAAGAAAAATGCCGATTCTGGGGGGAAAAAAATGGTTACGTGATACAGGAAGAACAATTCTCTGGGTCATGTTCTTCACTGTACAAAAGACGTGCTGAAAACAATGACAACTTCAAGGAAGGAAAAAAAAAAAAAAGGGAAAATAGAAAGACTGTGTGTTAGATGAGCAAATACAAAGGGCTCCATGAATTCCTCCCCTTGGTAAGACTGTCCAGATGGATTCCCTGGGCAGCTGATTGCAGAGATCTGCAATAACCACGAAAAGAAAACGCTCCACAAATCTAACAGCACGTGGCAAAGAGCAGGAAAAACCCAGAGACCCCCCCAGGCCCAGGCAGGAGGTGACGGCAGGGATCCATCTCCAGCAGTGCTGGCAGCTTCTGGAGCTTCGCTGTGTCCTGGAGTGGAGCCTCCTCCCAGCTCCGGGCTCACAGCGATGCCATCAGGAAACATTTCAAGCTGTAAAAGAGGTGAAACAAAAAAAAACAAAAAAAAAAAAAAAAAAAAAAAAAAAAAAAAAAAAAAAAAAAAGCACAAAAGTGAAATGTAGTCTAACACAAAAAAATGTCCTTTTCAGTTCCAGTTGCTCACTGTTTCACCAGAGGAGTGATTAATCACCAGGACTGTGGTACAGGCAATTCAGCAATTGCTGCAATGCAGGGGTTTTGTTTGTTTGTAGTAAGGAGAATAGGGGGGAAAAAAATCCTGATTATTACTTAGCTCCCAAAATTGGGTTTCTAGCGCTCTGTGAAATTGTTCCCAGTTTGGGATGTGAAGGCCTGAGCAGCTCACAGAGACACAGCACAGGCTGAGCTGAAAAGCTGCAGGAAAAGCCTGGCTTGGGGCAGTGCTGTGAGGCCAGGGCTGCTCTGAGCCCACTGCCTATGGGTACAAAGCAGCACCCTTCCCATGGGAAGCATCCATGCTCCAGGAGCTCCTGTGCCCCCCCACAAGGCTGCAGACAGGGTGAGCAGGAGATGACAGTGGCTGGACGCTGATTTTTGCTTTGGAGGTGGCTTAGCTTAAACCCTACAGAAGATGGAAAGAAAGCTCCTGGAAACCCAGCTGAGAGGATTCCCCGGAGCTCAAACACAGCAGTGGAGGAGGCAAAGCTGAAAGCAGAGAACAGCCCCAGCTCTAAAGCACCCACTTGTAACATTTGAATTCCACCAGCTTTTGCTAAAACCAGCTGCAGAGCACAAAACACATCTGAGCACGTGGCCAGAGCTCCGGTGTCCACAGAAAGCCACGGCTGTGTTGAAGTGTCTGTGCCATGACTCAAAAAGGTGTCAAACTCTTGCAAGCAGCCAAAGAAGACAGTTCTTTATCCTGACACTTTTAAAAAGAAGATTAAAATAAAAATAAATAA
>VZRN01000631.1:1468328-1535030 GCA_013397935.1 Dasyornis broadbenti
GTGGCAAAAAAAAAAAAAAAAAAAAATCAAGCCCACCAAACTACAAGAAAAGAGAAGACTAAATATAAACAAATTTACTGCCTGACAGGAAAGGGCATGTCATAGAAATGGCAGGTAGATTCCCTCGGCAACGAGCCCCCAGTTTGGTTGTTTTAACTGGGAGCTCTTGGACTTCACAAGGCTTTGGTATCACAGAGACGCAGACTTGCATGTTTTAAACATGCTGTTCTCAGCCTCCAAGGTCTGCCCAGCCCAACCCTGAGTAGAGGAATACTGGATACACAGGAGAAGGGACAGGGTAAAGATACATCAACAACAACAAAAAAATAGCCAACTATTACAGTCTGCTTTTCTCTCCCTGTAATTTGCTATGCAAAAGCGGTACTACCTTGATATAAAAAAAGCAAACCTGCCCACAGACAAAACCTACTCAGTATTGCACTGGCCTCGCCATGAGTAATTCAGGCACACAGAGCTCTGCCAGAGCCAGCACATGCAACGGCACGAATTTACTACATCGGCGAGAGGATGCGAGTCGTGAGTGCAACCACTCGGCTCTACAGTCAGTGCTGGGCTTTTATTGAGTTCCAAAATATTTCCCACACGCAAAATAATAAAGCCCCACATTTTAATGCTAGCCTTGAAAATAACTCCACCATTTTCTAGCTTGTCATTAGAGGATTTGGCTTTTAGACATTCTATTTGCACCTGGTTACAGTAATGAGCTTAACTAATGTCAATGCTAAGGCAGCACTATAGAGTGGGGCTGGTCTCATCTAATCCAGGTGAGTCTGTTTACACTGCCTCATTCAACCTGAAGGGAAAGCCAAGCGGGAGCCAGGGCGGAGGAGCACCAGGGGCTCCTTGGGATAAAGGAAAGCAAAACTGCAGGAATCCTGTCCCACAGCAGCATTGCTGCTGGCTCCAGTACAGCCCTTTGATACAAACAGCGCGCATTAACTCAGGCTTTCTTTTATCCACCATGGATGTTAAAGAACCCCCAGAAGAGGAATTGCATCCTGAGTGTTTGGCACACAAGGAGCCTCTCTGAGCTTCCTTCACCCTCACGATGAGCATTAATCCAATTAAAGCCAGGAACATGCACCCTCTGAGTCTCCTGCCACTGCAGGCCCAAGGTTCCTCAGTGTGCAGCAGCCCTGTGAAGCCCCTGGGGCTGTGCTGAAGCATCTTCTGTGCAGCAGAGGAGACACCTCAGCCTGGCGGGGCTCCCCAGCTATGCTACATTGGGGCTTGCTAGCAATCTGGCTCTACAAGTCTTTACAGAGGTCAACGTACATTCAGTGTTAGCCCACTGTTTTGGCAGCTGGGCTGAATTGGTAAAGCCTTTTTGGGGACCACAGAGGCAAGGAATAGGTTGGAGGGACTGCAGGGAGCACTGGTAACAGGCTGCAGTGCTCTGGCAAAGGTGGGACCCAGATTCCTTCAGTACATTGCAACATCCCCAAGGGCCACAGCAGCATTAGCATCTGGGGGATGCAGGATGTGCCTTTGCCTGCTTACCTTCACTGAAGACAAAATCCGCGGGAATGTCGAAGGGCTGGAGCCGCACTTCCGACAGCAGGAGCTGCACGGACTTCTGGTGGTCGCTGGAGACGAGGGAGATGGTCTGCTGGGCCTGGCACTCGTAGGAGTGCCCGGCGGGGGTCACCAGGGCCGAGAGCCGGTGCGAGCTGGCCGTGTGCTTCCCAGCTGGCCAGGGGACACAGACAGGTCAGGCCCCATCCCCAGGACCGAGGGGCCTTTACAAGCAGAGGCAATGAACCGAACGCGCAGGTGACGTAGCCGGGGCGCAATGCGGCGGCGGTAGCCCCGCTGCTCCTGGAGCACCGTGTCCTCCTGGTGTGGGACCTGCTTTTGGTGTGAAATCCTGCAGAGCCAGGGCAGCTCCCACACCGGGACTGCAAGCAGGAACACACGGCTGCAGCACACGGTGCTGCGGCACAAAGGGCAGCGCTGGCTCTGCTGCCGCCAGTTCTGCTCCTGTCACAGCACCTGGAGTCTGTAACGGCGGAGAAATGGTTCCTGTTCAGACAGACTCAGGTTTCAGCCTGGGACTGTGCTGATACTCTCAACGTTTGGGAAGCAACCATTTCTGCGGCTGCACTTGGGCTCTGAATCCAGGCGGGAAGGAGCAGTGCCATTGAGAGCCACTCCACAGAGCAAGACAGGCCATAAAGCCTTTCCTGAAAATACGTGACTATTTCACCCAAGTATGAAGCACAAGAAAATATTTTCCCATCACCTCAAGCTTGTTTTACAAACGAGGCCCAATGCGGCTGAGCAAGGTGGAATGAGGGATAACTTCCATCTCCCGCTCTTCTGCAGCCCTTTGTTCCCCTCCAGCAGCACAAAAAGGAAATAATTTTCACATTGGCAGGGGCTGATAAGGCATGGCCACCACCGTGTTCTGGGACTCAAACATCAGTGGGAAAACCAGCCCCAAAACCAGTGTGTCTCAGGGCACAAACTCTAAATGCCCTATTCACCAAAGCTGGAAAATCGTGAGGGAGAATGATTTGAAAATGACAGTATTTCTTTTTTCATTTCAAGACAACACATTTCTGAGCAGAAACGAAATAAAAACAAAATTAATGCCAAAAGAATGGAAACCCAGTGAGAAAAGAGGTGGCTGCTGGGTGTGGAGGCGTGTAGGGGTATGACACTCATGTCAATATGCTATCTTGGGAAACTGCTGCTTTCCCACCTATTCAACCGTCATCAGAATTAACCTTTAAAACAATCTCCCACAAGAAAGGAGACAAGCTTTTCCAGCCCAGGTGTCTCCCTGCCCCACCCCCTCGGGCCCTGGGTCCCACAGGAGAGCCCGGGCAGCGCAGCGAATGGGCAGAGCTGGGCTCTCCCTCCTACAGCAATCGCGGTGATAAAAAAAACAACAAAAAAGCAGTGGAGAAAAGAAGTAAAGTAATACGCTGTTTAAACCCGGCGGCTGGTCCCGGCTTTGTCGAGAGGGTTTGGGGTTTGCTTTTTCCCCCTAAGCAGCATTTAGCGAGGGGCCCGCGGGGTGCTCGCCTGCCAGCCCGGCCCCGCGCTCGCCCGGCGCCGGAATCTGCCTTAAACCCCGACCGCGGGCGCTTACGGCTCACGGCATCCTTGAAGTAGGTGCGCTCGGAGGTATCGTAGGTGAACTGGATCCGGCTGAGCCTCCAGGATGCCTCCGGCCCCCGGGACGTGTTGTGCCCCTCCTGCCGAGACAGGGCCGGTCAGGACCGTGAGGAGCCGCCGCGCCCCCGCCCCAGCTCCCGGAGCCCGTACCTTCACGAAGGAGAGTTTGAGGGTGTACGCTTGGTCCAGCCAGGAGAGCTCCAGCTCCGACTCGTTCGTGCCACACTTGCCCTTCATCTCGGCGCCCCGCGACAGCGGGATATCGGCTTGCTCCGTGATCAGCTGCGAGCGGGGAGCGGGGCTCAGCGGGGCGACCTCGGGGTCCGCTGGGCTCCCACAGGACCCCCACTGCCCTGGCCGAAAATCCTCGCGGGGGATAAAGGACTTTCCAAAAATACCGCGGGGTGTGTGCGAGTGAGCGAGTGTGAATGTCCCCCCGCCATTCCCGGTCCTGCCAAAGCCCCGGACCCCGCCGGGCCCCCACTCACATCCACGTAATTGCTGGCCCACACGTCGTAGGGCACGATGAACTTGGCGGCGAATTCGGCCATGAGGCACGTCGTCCGGTTTTCCCGCACCACGAAGATGTCCTTCTCGGGGTTAGGGGAGAGCCCGGAGAGGTTTTCAACTTCTTGCTCGGCGGCCAGGCGAGCCGCGGCGTCTGCGGGCACAGCGGGGCTGAGCGCCATCAGCCCCGGGCCCGGCGCCCCGAGCCTCCGCCGCTCACCTCAACAGCCCCCGCCACCCCCGAGCCCACTGGAGTAGTCGCCTCTGTCGCGACGGGGCGCCCCTGTCGCGACAGAGCAGGCAGAAGAGATGTGGCAGCCGGCGGCGGTGATGCACGACCGGTGCCGTGACAGCGCCGGCTCTGTCTCAGCGCCAGCGGCTGCCTCGTCGCGACAGGGCTCCGTGTCGCGACTCACCGCCCAGGTACTCACGCAAGATGAAAAGCAGCCCCGGCAGGCGCCCCCCGGCCATCCTCCCTGCTCGATCTCGGCTTGGCCGCGGCTGCGGCAGCTGCTCCTCAGAAAAGTCCGCTCCAGAGAAAAGAAAAAAAAAAAAAAGAAAATTAAAAATAAAAAGGAGGGGAGGAAAAAAAAGCCGCACACCTCCTTTCTCAGGAGACGCACAGGCTGCAAAAGCACTCTGCTGCGGAGTGGCGGGGAGGAGGGACAGGGAAAGTGTGTGGGTGTGCGGGGAGGAGGAGGAGGGAAGATGCCGGCGGAGCTGATGGAGCGCCCACGCCGAGGGACGGGGCGTACGCGCAGCCGAGAGGGGAGGAGAGAAGGAGGGATTCCCCCCCTCCGGCGCCGGGGCTGCGCCGCACCCGCGGAGGGGCTGCCGGGGATCCCCGCGGGGACCTCGGGCCGCCCGACGTGCGGCTGGAGCTGAGCGGGGCTCACCCCGAGCGCTCCCCGCTCCCCCGGCACGGCCGGTGCTGGGAGCGGGGCTGGGACCCACTCGCCCCGGGGTCGTGCCGCCCGTCCCTGTCGGGGAGGCCGGCGGGATGGAGGAGGGGAAATCTATTCTAGCGCCCGCTGCTCACGGAGCGTCACTAATTTCGGTGAAGGCGAACAGCTGCTCCGTGTGTTAATTTAGGAAGAAACGTTCAGCTATTTTTGTGTGGCAAGGTCAGAAGCAAACCCGCATCCTTCTGTGAAGGGCCACCTGAGCTCTGAGATGTGGTAACAAACCTCAACACACACCGTAACATAAACCCCAACAGCCCCGAGAGGGTGCACTTGAACAGAAGCAACACCGGCCGTGCCTTTGCGGGGCGTTTCTGGGGGGACAGGCAGGAGGTGACACCTGAGGTGCCCCTCGGAGGTGGGACAGGAGCCAGCCGAGCCGGGGCACCCAGGGGTTCGTCCCTGCCCCTCGGAGATGAGACAGGAGCCAGCCGAAGCGGGGCACCCAGGGGATCGTCCCTGGCCGGGGCAAGGTTGCGGGGCACGGCGGCGCTGAGCGGAGAAGGGGCTGCGAGGCTCGGCGAGAGCAGAGCGCACCCGCCCCCTGCCCTGCCCGCCCCGGGCCCCCCTCAAGTCCCCGCCAGCCCAGCGCCTTCCCTCCCTCGCTGTGAGCCCAGAGCAGGGGCTCTTGGCTGCGGGAGGAGCGGGTGTCGCCAGGCCGGAGTGCCCGCTTGCGCTGCCGCTCCGTGCCGGGGTGTGAGGTGCGAGTGCGGCCGACTCCCCGCGCTGCTCCCTTGCTCCGGGTGATGCGACGCTGAAATATTTCTTCCCGCCTCTCATCGGGACCTCTGTTTTTTTGAGATTTAACGCACTGTCACATTCGCCCCGCGACCAGGAGCGCATCCAAAAATTTACGATTAACAGCGACATCAGTCCCAGGAGCAGCAGGGATGAGGAGCCCTACGCTGAGGATGTTTTTTTGGTAAAAAGCCAAAGGGACAGCAGCGATCCAGAATGATGGCATTACGTGGATTCACTACCAATTCACATTTCTAGTTCAGGAAAAGGCGTCTGGAGGAAACGGTCCAGGGTTTTGCAAAGCATGATATTGCAAGGTGAGTTTTGATTGTGGGCAGCTGCCCTTTCTCTGCCAGGGCACGCACCTGCAGAGAGGGGCTTTCTTGCTGGGAAATGGCTTTTTTGAAAAATAAAAGCAGATTCTGAAGGAACATGATTTTTGTAACTATAATGTTGAAATTTCTTTTCTGCTTTCTGTACATATTTAATATATTCTGACAAATTCTTCTCTCTCTCTTGTTTCATGATAAAGAGCCATTTCAGCACACCCCTAAATACAGTCAGACCTGTGTCAGTTATTACACAGGATTAACCTATGGATAATAATTTCAGGGGATTATATAAAGGAAAAAACAATCTATACTTTATAATTTTTGACTGCAACAGACTGTATTTCTGTGGTTATTTTAGTGCCTGGCTTCCTCAGGTCCTTCACTGATGAGCTCAGTGTTTAACTACCCTTTATTTCCTCCTCTTGTCCACTTTTCAATTTCCAAGCTTTTTGAGGTTTCTAGGTGGCTTCTAAGCCTCGAAATATACGATCCTGAGCAGCTGCCCCTGCATCCAGCCTGTGCAGGAGGGTCCAGAGAGCAGCTAGGGGAGAGCAGCTGTGCTGGAGATGGGGCAAGGCTGACCCACAGCACAGAAGTGTGCTCCCCTAGCTGCACAGCACAACAAAGCCTCCAGCTCCAGCGACAATTGCCATTTCCAGCCTGCAGAGCCACATTCATGCTGCTTTCAGTGGCAAAAAAAGGGAAAGGTCTAAGAGTTCCTAGTACCAAACAACCCCCAAAATATAGATGGAGCAGAAAGGTCTCACCTGAGGGAGCCAGTGCAGCATCAGCCACCCTGAAATGCTGTGACCAGGGAGAGTTTATGGTCCCAGACTGGATCACCTGGAACCAGCCTTGCAACCTGCCCTTACCCCCAGCTCTGGGGGCTGCCTGAGTATCTCTGCAGGCTGGATCCCCCAAACTACCAGACACGACAACTCTTACCAGCCTCCTCGAAGGGAGCACACAGCACGGGACCACTACTGGCACATCCAGCGGGAACAGGGTTTTCTGGCCGATTGGCTCTGGGATATGCCTGCCACTTGCAGCTGGTTTCACAGACAGCACCTGCAGGCTGTAAGGAAATCAGCCCCTGAAGGGCATTTTGGGTCTCTGGTGATGCAGTTTAACTGCACTCAGGTGGTGCAGCCCCACCTGGAAACAGTCAAGTTATTGACCAACCCCCAAATTAGTGGAAGAGAAAGAATAGCAGGCTGCCTGTGAGGCCAGGGTGTCATGACCCTCCCCATCACAGCTGAGCTGAATTTATCTGAAGAGATTCAGAGAGGGAGAATCTGCCATTTCCCTCGATGAAATTTCACTGAAGTGGAATCCATCACCCCGGCAGGGAATGACATTTTAAACTGCTTTAACTCAGTATCAATGTTCAAATTGATTAGCCTATTTCATCTCAATGGAAATTCTCACCTCATTACATTAGCGGCCAAACTTCAAATAATTTTTGAATCAAATACTACTTAAACAGTATTTCAAAATACTTAGCTGACAAAATTCATCACTTAATTTCAAGTTACTGCCTGCATTTTATGCTAAATTGTCAGTGGATGAAATACGTCTCAGTGTGGGGAGCTGAGCCTGGGAGCTGAGGTTTCCTACTCGGCCTTTTCACAGAAGCCCATTTTTCTCTCTGAATTGATGAATGTCTTGCTCCTGGCTGAGCAGGGAGCACAGACTCAGACAGAGGCTCTGGACAGTATTTTGTAACCTTCCAAAACCTGTGTTTTCCCCTGATGGATGGGATGCTCACCAAGGAATTAAGTAGGCAGGTTTGATCTTCCTCAGAGAGGGCTGTGGGCTGAACCTAAGCCCTCCATTCCCAGCGATTTCTTTAACAGGTAGGGGAGGGTTTTCCAGCCAGGCTCTAAGAGAGCCTAAGATGCTTTAACATCCACTTCCCTCCATAGCTGGTCTGTCATTTGCTTCTCTTTACTGGCTACAAACCACTGCAGTAGGCAACAGTGTAAAATTCCAGCTCACAGCATTGTCTCCACCAGCTGTGTTTTTAGAGGACATTTTTAATTAGAAGAAATATCATAAGAAAAATCCTGTCCAGCATGCTCTGAAAACACTCCTGCTCCCAGCAACATGCAGCAGTCGAGCCAGGCTTAGAGAGCAGGGGCAGCTGCTCCCAGTACACAGCTTGTCTTTTAACACATTATGGACCATCAAGGAGCAGGAGACGCCTCCATAGGCTGTCACATCAGAATGGGAATTCTGAATAGGCATCACAAGTTTGTTTAACCCCTGCTTTAAACACCTAAAGATTCACTGACCTCTGTCTCAGTTGCTGCTACACTGCACTCAGGTTGCTGCATCTCCAGGTGGTGCTGCTACACTCCCACTGGGGCAAGTTCTCTAGTGCTGCACAATGCTTCTATCACTTATATAAAATTACAAAAAAAAAAAAAAAGACTCCTTTGACTAAATAAGCTGTGATAGAAATATATTTACACTATGCACATTTTTACAGGAAATACAACTTGCTAAAAATTGGCAATTTAATAATACCACCACCCTGCAATTCACTGCAGTCAAAACTAAAGGATTTGAATTTTTAAGGTTTTTATTAGAGAAGTTGAAAGTTTCATTTCAGGACTGACAATAACATAATTATCTCTCTTCATTTATTTTGTTTATAGGAATATGTAGAATTTGTTTGTACAAGCATATACAACAAAGTAATTGGTGCTTAGTACATTGAAATCAGGAATCTGATTTGTTCTAAACTACCAGTTTTCCATGCAGTCATCTTTGAATTGGCAGCATGGACAAATTTCAAGCCGAATGCTTACATGCATTGTTTTGCAGTATAACTACAGCAAGCTCTGGAAACATGCAAATTAACACATTAGCAAATTGTTTTTATATCTAATGGACATAAAAAGGTTATTCCTGATATGAAATTCTGAAAATCTGCATAAATACTTCTGTGTAAAATTAAATTAGTTATGTACTTTTTCTTTTACTACAAGTATCAAGAATGCCCACATAATTAATATACACACATATATATAGAGAGACCTTGTAATGCTAAAAGTCTTTGTAATTAATCAAACAATATTCTGTGCCATACATTTACTCAGTATTTACCAGCTAGTAGCATGACTGTGGTCATATAGTAGGCATGACAGCCTTAGTAGCATTTGTATCACATGCAAACATACTCTTAGCATTTCTGCTTACTAATTTTATCACATGGCAACATGTATGTGATTTTCTACAATGTTGTGTTTCCCAAGTGTATAAATACTTTTTACATTTTCACAGTTACAAACTTTTTGCCAAAAGCCATTTAAACAATCTTTTAAGTTACAATGAACTGTAGTATCTGGGATCTGCAGCAACAGGATCAAAATGCAATTTCTATACAAGCAATGTAGGATGTAAACTTTTCTTAAAGTGCCTAATACGGAATTCCTTAGAGCACTGATCAGTTTTGGCACAAATACATTGTATTTCCCTCAGGTTATCCACTGCAGTAACTTCTACAGGATATTGGCTCCTCTCAGCCATGCTAAAGTTGATATGGCACTTGTGAATGACATCATTAGGCTGCAGAAATACCCTGTCAAGTTACTGCTGCAGCTGATGAATTTGGCCGATGACTTTGTACACGTTGTACTTTTGAATATACACAGTTACCTTTCAACTGCCTGTTGGCTGCTGCCTGGAAAAAAAAAAACAAACCCTTGAAATATAATTTAAAATCACCCCCAACTCAACTCCTTACTATCCTAATTATTACTTGGCATAAGGTCCAGTTCAGTGGGCTCAGGGACACCAGGTGCCGAGCATCTGACGAGGCGTGGCGTGGCAGAGTCTGAAAGTGTGGGGTTTCTGCACGGCACATCACACATGAGAACACAAATGGGAAATTACACGACTTGAATTACGGCTTTGTTGCCATCTGAGATGATGTTAAAGGTATCTCCTGTGTTTTGAGGCTCTGCTCTTGTGATTCTGATGCAGGCAAGGTGCCTGGTGAGATACAGAAAGGAAAACAGGACGGGGTTTAAAAAACTCTCTTCATCTTCGGGTCGGGGTTTTTCTGAACAAAGGAAATTCTTGTGGAAATCCAACAAAGGAAATTCAGTGCCCAGTGTTAAAAAAGAAACAATGCAAACCTTAAGACTTGGTGGTCCATAGCTACTCTTGATATATTAAGAACAAAAAAACCCAAAACAAACTCCTGCCGAAACCAAACCAAAACATAAGCCCACTCTTCAACCTCAGCAATGTTATTTTGAATTTTGCTCTTATTTTAAGGATGCTGTGCTCTCCAACTTCAATTTGCTTGTTGAGGCTTTAAACCACTGTTGCTGGCCTGCGATCCATCTCTGCTTCCAGCTTCACCATCTGCTGCATCTCCTTTGCCTGCAATCCAAAATAACCGCATGAAGCGTTGCATTAGAGCTTTTGTTCCCAATGAAGCATGTTTTACATGACAGTGTCTGAGTGAAACACAGGCAAAACACACTGAAGAGATAGGTAATATGATTTTTACACCCCTTGTCCCCCCACCCTATGTCATTCTGTTTTCAAAATCAGATGTAATCCTTATATCTACAAATTCTTGGGAAATACTTTTTTTTTTATTCTGTTCGGGGAGTCATGGGTTGACTTTCTAAAGAAGTGTGTGGTAAAATGCAGAAGCCCCAGTTTGGGGGAAGAAAGCTAGGCAGATGCAAATTTGAGCGTTTCTCCTGATAGGAAATGTCTTTGGGCATGTGTTCTTACTGCTGTTGTGAGAGTACTGCAATGTGTTAATGCCTGAAATGTTGAGAGAATTCATCTATGATCTGGACTTGTTTTTTTCATAAAGACAAGGAATGACAAAAATCCATCAGTGTAACATCTTCCATGCAGTAAGGCAAGATTTTTTTTAAGTAGCACTTTTAAAAAATATTATCTTTTTTTAAAAATAATTTTTGTCTGACCTGGAGATCCTTATGATTACAGAGGGGGGTGTGTTTCACCTCAGGGTTAGAATCCTGCTATGCTCCATGGCATTACACACCTTGAATCCACCTGAAACTGTATCCAAATGCATTATGCAAAATCCAGCAATGAATATTTGCCAGATCTCACTATAAACTCTGCCTGCCTCGGGCTCTGCAGGCAGAGTTAAAGCTCTGTGTGTAAATGGTAGCTGGTCTGGGAATCTCCTCTCAGAGGGCACTTTTTAAATTCCCTTCCTCTCTCTTTCAGACGCACACGCAGCCACACGCTCTCCTCCTGTTACCGTGTTTTGGTTTGAAATTCTGCAGTTTAAATGAACTGAGAGTCAGTATCTCCATTTTCCCTGAGGGTTCTCAATCTGGGAAGTTATTTAAATCCAAAACCCCAAGGACCTTGAATAAATTGACCCAGAGGGCAATCCAACCCATCTATACAATCAAACTCAGGAGCATTAGGACAAGTTTTAGGAAGAGACAATCCAAGCTACTATTTTCTTTGGTGTAACTGCTGCATATCCGTCATGCAGGGCATAATGGTTAGAGGACTTAATTTCTATAAACTATGTTCCCCCAGAAGTTGTAAAAGTTGCTTAGACAGGGAACTTTGTAATATAAGCTGCTACTTAAGGAGTCACCTATTCTGGATGTGCAAACACATATTTGCATATGTGAAAATGGCAGATGTAGGTCTAAAGTAATGAGGGTGCACCTCTATTCCTTTTGCAAGGTAATTGTGGATTTATGCAGATGCGACATACCTGCCTTCTTGAAAAATCTAGCCCTACACTTGCTTAATCATCCTCATCAACTTCTTGGGGAAAAAAAGTAATCATGATAATAGCAAAGCAACTGTCATAAACATGATTAAAAATTAATCAACGTTCTCCATTTAAATGACTTAAAAGCTTGAAAGTAATGAAGAAATAATTTTAACATGAAAATATGGAAACATAATAAATAAATTAATATGGACAACCTCTTCTGAAATGTTGGCTGGATTTTGCCTGTGTGTGAAATGAAACATCCAAATAAAATAAAACAAAACCGTGTGGTTGTTTCTTAGTGACTCACACATTTCACGTTTCAGGCTTGTGACTTGACTACAGGCACAGAGTGTCCTATAAATATGCTGTGTTCCACTCTACTGTGTACAGAATTCTTCTAGAGAACCTGGCTTTAAAGACCCCATTGGCATCTAGCAGAGGACCAAGATGCTCGTTTGTTCTGTTCTAAGGCTGGGTCAGTCAGTGCATTCTGATGTGAACATGCCAGCACAACAGGACAAGCCCTCTGGAACCTACAGTGGATCCACGGAGTCAGGGGCAGCCAATGGACTCTGCTTTCAGAATGCTCTCTACTGAGATCTCAGACAGGCTAGGAAACACATACAGTAAAAGAACAATAATTTTCTTTTCCCCCCTAGCCTAATGAGTGTTTTTTTCATTATTATGTGCCCATACATAAACGTTGTTACAGTGGGTGCTGTCAGTGGTGCAAGATGTTACCAGTTCCAGGGAGTCATTCAGATCTGGCAGTACTGTACAAAGGGATGTTCCAGCCCAGTGCAGCTTTTTGACTTGGTAAGACAGGGGTTAATAGAGATTTCTTGGAGTAATGATTATTTAGGAAGCCACAGCAGCACAGCCACATCATAAAGTGTAATTGCCAGAGCTTGTAATGTGTTGGAATTCGAAGTGAATTTTGAAGTGCTGCTCCACAGACACTAGGAAGCTATTTCCAGCCATCTATTTTACATTTCGTTATTCTTAGTGTGGAATCACCTATTTTACTACCATACTAAGATGTGTGGATACCCTTTGTCTGACTGTCAGCATTAGCAGCTAATCATACATGTGTTAACAGTAAAATACTTTCCTTAGATCAACAGACACTCTCACAGACACAGTTTGGAGCTCTAAGCAGATCTTCCAGTAGCAGCAGCTAATGTACAAGTTAATCTCGAAATATTTCCTCTGCACATCACTGTTCACGTTCATCTGAATTTCAGATGCTAAAGCACAAAGTACTGTTAATACTGTGTCAGGCTCCAATATCTGTGTGCAAACAAGATTAACACTGTGCTCACTATGTCAATGGCACTTCCCAATGGTTGCATTTACAAGGAGGGCTCCAATGATAATGATTTAATTTAGAAGGAAAGCACACTGAAATAATAGTTTGCTTATTATACGTCCATCCTACCTTGTGTTTGAGACACTGCATGACAGGATTTCAAAAGCTGTTTGTACAAAAATA
Organism: Dasyornis broadbenti; assembly: GCA_013397935.1. Lineage (NCBI taxonomy): Eukaryota > Metazoa > Chordata > Aves > Passeriformes > Dasyornithidae > Dasyornis > Dasyornis broadbenti. Next base: position 1,481,247 of record VZRN01000631.1, read on the forward strand.
AAAATGTCAAAATCGAGTAATACAACAAGAAGCAAATTAAATGAATGAAAACTGAAGTGAGATTGAAAAATTAATGCAAGAAAAACATACATAAAACAAAACAAATTTAAATTCATAACAGTTTGTACTGAAGGCTGTTTCCACCCATAGTTCTACTTTTCTCCATTGTATATTTGTATGAAAATTTTCTTGCTTTGTTCAATCAGGAAAAAAAAAAAGTGTTTTGAAATTCTCATTAAACAAACACCACCAGGATCCAACTTTCGTACATCAATGTATAGAACAACGAAACCAGAGCTAGCTGGGGGTTGCACTGGTGCACTTTTGGGGCTACAAGGAAATGGTCCAAACAGCCCGTATGGAAACACATGCTCTGATGGATCAAATTAGACTGAGTTAAAAAGCTGTTAAGGACAAGCCCTGTGGCAGAGGCCACCACATGCCCACACAGCAGTGATAACCAGCACATGGAGGAGCTTATTCCATTTAATAACTGATGATTTAAGCTGACTTCTATGGTAAATGAGCAAGCTCACGTAGGCTGTTCCCATCCCTCAGCTGCAGAGCTGTAACCCCAGGTGAGGATGTATCCAATTGCTCAAAGAGGTGACCCTTCAGTGACTCACACTGATCCCAGCTCCCTTATACATAACGTGGTTATCACATTATGGTTAATGGCATAACCAGAATCATTCTCTCCTCTCCTTATGTTTTTAAAAAACGGATCCAAAGCTCTGTGAAGCCTATGGAAAGAAAGAACTGATAACACCCAGCCCTGGATGAACCCCTCATTTTTTTGTCAGCTATCACAGTGATGCTACAGATCTGCCACAGCCCAGTTTCCTCCCCCAGGTCCTGCCTCCCCCAGATCCTGTCACCCTGCCTTTAGATACTGCTCAGGAGCAGCCTGACTGACACATCCATTCATGCTGGATGTTGGAGATGGCACCCACAGCAACCCTGTGAGGGATCAGAGTGGGACTTGTGGTTGTTGTCCAGGAGGAGGTGGAGTGATCAGCAGAGCCGTGGTGGCTGGGGCTCGGTGGGAGCAGCCACCTGAGATCCTCCAGTGCTGTCACCCCGCTGGAAGTTACCCAGGTTGTGGCTTTTGGGGCTGTAGGATTTTCTCCTGACAGTGGAAATCCTTGATTTGCCTGTACTCTTCCCTTGCCTACCCCTCTGCAAGACGGCTTTGATTTGTATTATGGTGCCTTCCAGAAAGTTCAAGTTCTGAACATTTAACAGACAAAGAAGTGAGAACATAACCCTTGACAGTAATGGGTATTAAATGGAAACTAGTGGGTATTAATGCTCCCCTTCTCTCCCACCTCACTGAACTGCTGGGTATATTCCCCTTGCAGTTTACATTTTTAAGTGCAGTACTGCAAATCTATTCAATTATTCTAGCTCTTCTGGCTCAACCTTTCAGCAAGGGAACTGTTCAGAACAGTGTTGTTTCCACCAGAAATAAGATTAGAATTTTCCTTTCCTTGCCAAGTAGTTTCTCAATTAAATAAAAAAAAAAAAGGGCTTATAAACTAGCAGAAAATAATAAGGTATTTTAATTAGGAAAGGGTGTACTAGTACAGATAAAACTCCCCATGCTACTGTACATCTCCAGAATTCAGCCCAAACTCACTGCCTCTCAGAGCTCAGAGATGCTCTGAGCACGTTTCTCCTCTAATTTTTCAATCAGTACTAGAATTGCGAGCTCCAAAATGAAGGAAACCGATTCGCTTGAGATACTTTTGGGGAGTAATTAAAATGGATCTGCTGGGTCCTTAATGACTGCCATATCTGGCTAACGAGTATCAGCGTGGCTGAACAGCTGAAAGGGCACTCTGGCTGAGCAGTTCAGCTCCCACAGGCTCAGCAGAAGCAAATCTGGTGCTGTATCATCATTGAAGTCACCTCACCTCTTCATGTTGACTTCCAAAGTAGGTGAGTGACCATGAAAAATTCCCCAATTTGGAAAAGACTTACATTCAGAAGGATTCTACTCAGCCTGACTCTGGTTACTTTTTTCTCTAGTTTGCTTTTCTCCTAAGCCTTTAAAACAAGATACCTGCTCGTTCTGCTTCTCCAAGACTTCTAAGTGCTCAAGTTGAACTTTTTTCAACTGATCCATTTCCTTTGACTGCTTCATTGCCAGCTGTAATTGAGAGAAAATAATGGGTAGGGGAGAATATAACACATTATTAATAAGTAAAATAAAAACTTACTTGAAAAATATACATATAGATAGTGTCTTGCCCCATTTAGATAACACAAAACATCACAGGAGGCCTATTATATCACCCAATCTTAATATTAATTATAGCCTTAATTAATAGATATAATTAATAGATATATATATTATACATCTTGCACATAATGCATAGGCTTGGCAAACGCACAGGAATGAACGGTAATTCCGTTAATTCAAAATAGCTTCAACTTGTATAGATCTCAGATCTTCTATGCTACAAATAAGTGGAACAAAATAAAGACAAAAATCTACTAGAGCTGGATTCTCAACACAGAGACATGAGCAAGAATATCCACAAACAGTGCCCAGTGTCTTGGTCAAAGTTATAGTTACCCTTTTTCTCTCTTCCAGGAACTTTTTTGTGTTGCTGCTGTTCAGTTCTCTGACTCGCCTAAAAAAATACAAACGTACTCCTTGAAGACTCACTGGACAAAAAGAAATCCAAAAGCTACAATAGAGAGAATTACAAACTCTTAAGGTGTACTTTGTTTTCTGATTATCTGTACCACCTGGGACTAATGGCAAATTGCACACTCCTCAGGCTACACACCTTCACACTTGAAGATTTTCAAGAAATTTGGCAGCATGATTGAAGACTTGACTGTTGTGGATGAAGTTTGCTTTTCCCTTACTCAAGAGTGGTGGTCAAAACTTCAAAAATTTGTTTAATTGATTTGTGCATCCCTTTCTGCACCCTGCTCTCTATTTTGGTATGTAAAAAGTGCTGTGTGTCTTAAGAGTGGTAATGGAAAAAAATCATCTGATAATCATATGCAAAGTTAAATTTATCAATGCTATGTGGGTCTTAAAGCTGTTATTTAAGCAAAAATATAAATATACAATTAATAGTCACATAAAATGCTCAAAGTGTCTCTCCCTAAGATTTCTGCCATGAAAGAGAACAAAAATAGTTCAAACAGTTGAATCAGCCTGCAAACCAGAACTGCTCTCAGATGTGGGAACAGATTTCTCTTGGAGTCATTAGTGAGGGCTGACACAACAAAGCAAATGGTTTCCAAGGGCTCTGACAACTCATCCTCCTGATGAGCTGGGAGTGTGCAGCACTCAAGGGACTTGGTTCAGCGGGAACAGGTTCAGGCTTTGGGACCAAAATAGCCCAGTGCCAAGGAGGGAATGCAAAAAAAGGAAAGAATGGGCCAGATGGCAATGCCAAAGTGAAGGGGAAACCCCGAAGGTTTATGAGACATCATCGTGTAGGTTCTGCTTTTACGCCCTTCTCAGTCAGGCCCTCATTTCACTGAAAAAGCAAAAAGTATAATGCTTTTGAAGTACAATAATTAAAATGTAATAGTGTGATTAGACCTACTCTAGTCAGTCATAGATGATCAGGGCACCAGATTCATTAAAAGGATAAATATGAGATAAACACCATTTTTTTTCTAAAATGGTCATCTAAAAACATATCCAGCACAATCTTTAGACCTTGTTTCCATATTTCCAAAAACATGATTTTAATAGAATTAACCCATGACTTCCCCTGTCAGCCTTTGACAGCATTCTTCCCTTGCCAGGAAGGGATACTCACCTCTCTCTTTCAGCTTTGTTTTTGATAGATTTGTCTTGGCTTATGGCTTTGCTGTTCTCCATGGATATTTTAGCCTGGTTGGCACGCATCTCCTTGCTTTCCCTAGGCAAAACCAAAAAAATCCATGAATGCCTAAGATACAGCTGTTGTGGAGGTTGGGTTCCTCTACACTGTGGTTACATTTTCCTTGAAGAATTAAGCAAGAGGGAAGAACAAACCACATGAAAATTCCCTCCCCTTGGGTAGAATTTACACGATTCAAGCGGGCATCCAGAAATCTCCATTTGTTCCAGAGAATATAACCTGATAGATCAGTTTAAAGCATTTTTTTACACTCTCAGTGTTGTAAAAGAATATAAAATACTCTCTTTTCTTCCTAGAATATGAGCTGTCCTAGTATGAGCTACTATCAGCCATTTAGAAAACGCAATTTATCTTTTAGAACTGCCTAAAATGCTTATAAATCCTGCACTCAGAAGGTAACAGCAATATCAACAGTAATAATATTTGCTAGTTCTGGCATGAGCTGACAGACTTCCTTTTAAAACTTCTACTTTGGGCCTGAAAAGAATTATTTAGGCCATGGTCAGGCTTGTGTTTGGTTTCTCCTTCTGGCTCAGTGAACCTTTTAGCCTTTCCTGTGAAACGAGAGAGCTTTTTAAAATTTTTATTAAAGAATTGTGGTGCTTTTTTCTTTTTTTTTCCTCCAAGTGTTTGTAAGGTGAAGCATTTCCTGGATACAGAATTTAAGCAGTGGTATCACAGCAAAAATTAGTCTGGGTTCTAAAAAAACAATTCTAAATGTGCTGAGAGCACATTTCATCCCAACAATCCTTTCTCCAAATAAAAGCTTTTATTTTCTAGACTGAAACTGAAGTGATTTTCAAGCACGCTGTCTTAACAGGAGTGCTGAAATAATTTATTTTGATTACTGTGCTGAAGGATATGAAAAAAAGTTAGTGTAGGTGTTCAAATTGATTTAGCCTGTTTACTTCAGATACAATTTTAGAGTGAAAGAAGAGGATTAGAGGACTATTGTGCATCACTGATGATTTAGAAATGAGGCATTGGCCATGGAGGTGGCTGAAGGGGCCAACACATCACATTGTCTCTGGCAAAAATACTCTCCCTCCCACAAGCAGCGGTGATTCCTGGAGCCAGAGGTAACTGGGAGAAGTGGATAAGCCACAATGGTAAAGAAAATAAGAAGAAAAAGGTTCTGAAAATAAGAAGAAAAAGGTTCTGCCAAGATTTAGCTGCTGATTCCCTACTGTGGCATAGTGACTGCACCTCTGAAATTTAATACGAACATGTCTTTTAAAGGGATACTTAACTTTAAGCATGTAAGTCTATCCTGGAATTTATATATACATTCAGATGACAACAAAGTGCATTAACATGTTATTTCCTGACACCAGTATTGTTTGAATAAATAGAAATCTCTTCTATTAAAAAACCCACCACACGATTTTTCTATTTTATCTGAAGTACATAATGCTTGTGAATAGCAGCCTCATGTCCCCAATTTCTGAAATGCTGCAGGATCACCACATCCAGATCAGCAAAGGCAACTCCGTCTGGGGAGGCAGGGGGCTCAGTACCCCTGGAGTTCAATAAGCTTCAGGTTTTTAGTAGTATCTGCTGCCTTCTGCTTTGTTTTTAAATGAGCTCAAAGCACAGTCTGTAATTGCTTTCTGTGCTGCACATGGAGGGAAAGCACCTTCCCTACAGCAGGCAACTGCAGCATTTTAGATTATTGATCTCTGCTGCCAGCCCTGTGCCCTCTGTGGTGATATCCAACTCATTACCCCAGCTCAGGGACAGGGATGTGGTAAGAAGAGCCTGCTGAGAGCCTGCTGCACCTCCCACGCTGCCCTCACACAGATCCCTTTTATCCCATGGACACCTGAATTGTCTCCTGGCCTATACAGATACATGCATGTGCCTTTGTATACACAATATATCGCATTAAGAAGTTCACAAATTACGAAGTGTGAAGTCTCTTTGGGGCATTATTATTCACGTTTCAATATTTCACAGTCCAAATTCTTCTGAAATATTCATAGATTCAGATACAGTCTTAAATTTGTTTTAAACAGGAAAGTCCCCTGTCTGCACATTTAGCACTTCCACACAAATTCCCAAATAAGCAGAAACACACTAAATTGCAATGAATAAAGCAGAAAGAATATTGCAGGTTGTTACTCCTGGGACAGCTGAGCAAAGAAAGTTCGCAGTATTTATCAGGATGCAAATTTTCAGATCTGGTTCTTAGGAGCTTTAAACAAAGAGCAAAACACAGACTGAACACAAATGATTTCTAATAAGAAAGCACGATCAATTGCTAAGAATATAAGAATCATATACAAGAAATGATAGAGGGCTGTTTAAACAACGTACAGATACAGAAATTCCAAACCCAAAGACTAAAACTATGAGGAAAAAAACTTTTAGAAAATTTAAAGCTTTGCCTTAGTGTATTTATAATAGCTGGCTGGATTGACAGCTTGTCGCAAAGTTAAGAGAACATGGAAATATGTATGGAAAAGAAAACAAAAAACTCACTTTCAAAAGCCATATATTAGTAAATTATCTTCTAAGTATTCTGATGAATTTCAAGTAGGATAGAAAAAAAGACTCCAAAAAAATAGCGATGCGATTTCCTGTGCTGACGCAGCCAAGTATGATTTAGAGATACAGCACCAAGGACTGCACCTTTGTCTGGCTACTAACTGTTGAATGATGAATTAGTATTATAATTTAACAATTTTTGGACATCATATTTGACTGGGTATGTTTTCCACAGCAGCTTGAAGAGATGGGCTAACACAGAGATTAACACTACAAGCCTTTCGCTGGGACAATTCTCTGTTGGATGGAAAGCGTGCAGGTCCCAGCATGTGTTCTCCCTGATGCAAAGATAAGCTGGTTTTTTTTCACTCAGGAATTTAAAAAATCATTTCCATTCCTTCTTCAAATGTGATTTACTTATTTCTTTTCCCCCATGCTATTTATGTGAAAGTTGCTGAAGACAATTACATATGAATGTACATACATATGAATATATATATGTATGTTTACACACATACTTTATGTTCATATGCTATTAGGCTGCTTTGGATAATAGAATATAGGATTAAAAAAGTATTCCTCTACTTACCACCATTTTTAGCACTGTGACTATGATGTGTATTTAATTTCATTTGATTTCAAACAGGCAGGATGGTTAATTACAAAAGCAGTAATGCATGTAGCATCTTCTCCGTGATTATTGCAGGATATTGTATGGAGATAACACATCAGGATAATGTAGATTATCCTGCAAACCCTTCTGATGTCCCTTTTTTAAAATGGCTCTTTCTTATAGCCACCAGTGCTATAAACACGAGTCCACAGCTGATAGTAAATCCAAAGGGTATTTCCATACATGATACTTCTCAGTTCCCAGCCTCTGAATTGACGTTCCTGGGTACAGTCAATGCAAACTACCAATGCTTCATCTCCCCTGCCACCTTCAGTGAAGTTCAGATGATCCAAACCAGCCAAGAAGCCCAATCCTACATCTGCCTAAGCCTTGGATGGTCACTTTTACTTCTACCCAGCATTCAGCCCAGTGCCTTTGGCAGCAGCACAGGAGCTGTCAATGCCAAAAACTAAAGCATTACACAGAGCAGACCTAGACCAAGCCCTCATTATCAGGCAGCACTGCCCTGCTCACCTGTCATGGGAAAATTTCAGCTGCTGGGTTTGTTGTTCGTGAGCATTAATGAGCAGTTTCTTCAGTAGTTCACACTGCTGGTTCAAGTGCAAGTCGCGGATTTCTTGCTCCTCGGCGCTGTGCGTGTTGATCATCTCGGACCATTCCTTGGTGTGCTGAGCCACGATCTCTTTGACCTGCAGAGAGGGAGCACCAGCTTTGTTAGAGGCTCCCAGATGGATCAACTCTTCCTGCTGCTGCAGATCATGTAAAGACAATCATGAAACAGGTTATAAAGAATGCAGCTAAACTGGGAAAAATGAAGTTGCATGAATGAAGTTGTTTCACAGATAACAAAGCCACTAAGGACACTGCTGGGTGTTATAAAAACAGATGTAAACCAACCCCTACTATTAGGACACCATTATCTGTAGTGCCCTGAATAGACCGACTGAATAAATAGGCTCTTCACTGTACCACCATTGTTTTAAAACCTTCTCTAACACCACGTTCATAATAAAACAGTTTCACACTTTTGTTGCCAAGAAAAAAGTATATATGCTAAAAGTACTGAACTTAACAATGGAAAAAACCTATTGAGCAGGATTTCTCTGAGAGCTTAAAGATAGCTTTTGATTTTGTGGAGACAGTTTCACAAACACAGAGCGTTTCCAGAGAAATCCTGTATTTAGTACAACCTGAATCTGAAGCTGGGCTACGTATTTTTGTTTTATATTCATTAAGTCAGCGAGGCGTCTGACAAGTATTCTTCTCTTGCTTATCTCCCAAGATTCACAAGAATAATGAGATTAAAGTTTTGGAATGTTCCCAAGAGACAGTATTAAGAAGCCTAAATCACCAGAGTTGTTATTCTAATAATATATCGTACTCATTGATTTTGAAAAGAAGCTAACAGGAAGATATGTTTTATTAACCTTTAGTAATTATCTTTGGGTGTTTTGACACGCTATCCTACTTTTCCATAAATGGTATACAAAATGTGCCTCCCAATTTCCCAACTACCTATTTTCAGGTAATCATTTCAACTGCAACCAACAGCATCTGGGACATCTTCTACAAAAGCAAACTTGATCCTTTATATCAAAAATTGCCACCATTTTGTTTAGAAAGTGAGAGAATGATGCCAGTATTTCAGCTGCAGGCCCACATTTCTGCATAATGAAGAACTGACTCCCCTGCACACAGTGGTGAAGGTGAAAAAAGGGAGATTTTATCAGCCCCCAGTCTCCATCCTGCCCTGGAGAGGCTCCTCTGAAGGGTCTCTTACGTAAAGCTCATATTGCCTAATAAAGAGGGAATCTGACAAAAAAAGGGAAGTGAGTAATTTTGGAACAGATCAGGATGACTACCACTACCTGAAAGCCAGATCTGCACTTAGCTATAGCTAAATAGTGGTCTCATATCAAAACAGGTACAAGCAGATGACAGAGCAGCCTGGAGTTTTCTACAGAAAACAACAAAAGACTTTGGAGGCAGAAGCTGGTATGACTAACTCAGGTCCAATTCATCATCAGGGGGTTTAGAGTCAGTGAGCCTCCAGCAAAGTGAGCCATGCTTATTTTTTGTGCATGTGGGGAAGCACACTACTAAGCCCAGAGCCTGTCAACTATGAAATGATATGAAGGATGTGGTGCCATTAGTGGGAGTAGTATTTTTAATAAGGTGTTCATAAGTACTGCCTTCAGAGCCAGAGAAACATGAGGATTCAGTTTTAAAGTGAGTAAAAATAAACGCTTGGATGTCGGGAAGGAAGAGAGCCTTAATTCTGCAGAGAGAGTTTTTGAAAGGTTATGGGGCAGATACCATCTCTGGCACCCACTCAGGCACCGCAGTTTGGGCCAAGTTTAGCCCAAGCTCCACTGCTGATGTGGAAATGTTGCCAGTTCCAAAGCAGGATTTATCACTCCAACACTCTCTGGAAATGCCCTCTTACATCTCTGCGGCCTCAAGCACCGAGACACTTGAGTTAGGTTGCATGAATCTCCTTTCAACAGTGACCTCATTCGGCTTATCAACCCCCAGGGAGACCTAGGATGGACTTAGGAGAGCTAAAAGTCATGGCTGAAGTTTTTAGGAAAACACATTCCTTATTTCTTTTCCATGCAGAGTTTCCAGATGGAGTCAGCTTCATCCACAATTCGAATCAAAAATAGTACAGGTAGATTGATTCAAAGTCCTGGGTGTAATTTGGAGCACAGCAGAAAAGGGACTGTGCACTCAGAAAACTCCCAGTCACAATGTTAGAAATTATTAATAGTTCAAAAAGACAAGTGCTGTTATGTGGCCCAGGGTGCAAGCCAAGTGCTCTTCCCCACCACAGGCATCCCAGTAAACAAAAGAGAGATTGCTTTTATTTAAAGCCTCCTTACACTGTAGAGAAAATGCAAAACAAACTTTGAATAAAAAAAGAAGCATGACAATAAAATAGTGAAACGCACATGTATAAATAGTGGAAGCTATGGTGAAAGCAAGTATTTTGTGATTTAGCTGCAAAGAGGATTTGCAAAGCACAAACCAACACAGAGAAACAAAGACTTAAGGGGTCATTGCAAATGAATAACGGGATATTGGTTTTTAAAGCATGAATGTTATAAACCACAGAGAAACTTGAAGGCAGGAATTCTGAGTCTCAGGTACACTGATACCAAAGACTCATATAATATCACGAAGAATTTCTGAGTCCAACTCACAAAGAAAAACCCTGCAAGGTGACAGTGGGGTAATACTTAGATAAAGTATTTAATCTAAGAAGGAAGTAATAACCAGAAAAACACCCTGCCTGTGCTCATGGACAGATGTGCTATGATGTGCTGCTAATTCCAGAAGCAGCATGAAGTCTAAGAAGCAGATATAGCTCCTTGTAAAATTAGTTTTTCTCTAGGGACGTGAAAGAGAAGCTTTTTTTTGTTACATCTCCACCAAGGCAGAAGTCTCATTTTGGGTACAGCAAGATATAACCCGACAAGAAGGATGTAAGGGATGTGCCAAACACCAGTTACAAGACTTTAAATACCCAATTTGACTCAGAATCAGAAGAATTTAGAACTCATGGCTATTAAATCATCTGAAATCCAATTTTGCTGCAGATCTGTGATACACTTCAAAGTTCAGCTGTAGTAAATTCAGAGAACATCCCTGCTTTTCTCCAATTTCTTAGCAGCATAGTTGAAATGACTATTTCATTTTCATTGGGCTGTGCTCTTGTCCTACTTTCTGCTATTAAGGCAGAGTTGCTTGTCTTGAAGGATAGGAAAAATAACCATTAGCTAACTTCTCTCTTTCCTGTTCTGCAGACTGTGTTTGCAAGCCTGTCCTTTCATCTGTCCCTACACTGGGCCTAAGAGACTAATTAAAATCCTGATAAGGAACCTTCTTTTGCACAGCATATATGCAAGAAGTTTGTTTAGTCACTAAGTTCAAGAAGGAATGATCTTTGAAGTAATCTTTCCTTTTTTTTCCTTTTCATCCTCTGCCCGCTTGATACTGGGACCTACTTTCCTAATGCAGGGGAGTAATTTGCATTTGCTAGGTTAATTGTGTGTGAAGTACACGCTGGGACATTCAGATTTAATTTCAATCTTTTATGTCAAACTTGGGCTGGATGTTTCCTCATGACAGGAGGCGTTTTGTGGAGAAAAAGCTCTCTTTGGTGTTAAAGGTGTGTACAGGCACATTGTGCCACAGAGTTGTACTGGAGGATATGAGCTGTAATTAAAGATGAATTATGTTCAAATCTGATACCAAAATTAGTGGGCCAAATGCTGAGAAATGGTGAACAACTGTTAATTAATCAAACTCCCACTATATCAGTGTAATGCATTCAGCATCTCAGAATTTAATCTAATTTAATTGCACCTACCTCCATCTAAGATAAAAGTTAATTTCCCAATGGTCTTGAGCACTGTTTTCCAACCTGTTGCTTGTAAACCTTTGAATGATCTCCAGGAATAATTCAAGGGCCCACACAAAGCAGTTGAAACAAAAGAGGTTGGTAAATAATATGGACAATTTTGATGGAGCCACAGTGTGCAGAACATTGAAAATCATTAGAGGAAACCACAGAGGGAGATGACTGGCAGAGGAGCTCTTTGGGAATTATCCAATAATTTGAAGCTTGGAATTTCAAGTCTTACATTTCAAATCTTACATTTAAGTCTCCTTTCAAAATGCCATCCTAAAACCTGGACGTGGGAGTGGACAAAAAAAAAAATCAATCTTTTTTTTCCAGGTATAGATTAAATTAAAGGGAACCAGTTTGAATGCAGGATTTTGAAAGGAACAGAGCTCAGAAAGGGAATATATTTGTGGAAAGGGAGAACATGAGTCACATTTATTGGATTTGGAAGATTAATGAACATTTGGATGTTCCTTGTGTACAGATGACACTTAACTCCAGACCGTGAGTGACACAGGTGAGACAGAAAACACAGCAAAGAAATTTCTATATAATGTAACTTCAAATGAGGTTTGGAGCTTATGTCTGGACGATTGGGAGCCAGTGCTCCTCAGAGAGTTTGTTTCACCAAGAGAGGAATGAATTTTTTATTTTTAAGTTAACAAATTTGCTTTTATTTAAGGATAGGGTTCTGTACTTTTCATAGGGGAAGAAGATAGGGAGATAAGAGAGTACTTTAGGTTCTGTTTCCAGTGGGTTTGCTACACCTACAGCTGAGATGGCAGCAACAAGAAAGGAAACCTTGTTTAGAAAACCAAGATCTTCTGCACATGAAATAATAAAACCAAAGACTAAAGTTAAAAGAAGGCAAGATGAAAATTAACTTATTCTAGCCTCAAAGATGTGGCTGTGTTTGTGTGTATTTTCTATTCTTGTCTGATTCTTTTCACAGGTTTCAGCTTTCACTGGGGTAGGTCTCCGGTTCTCTTCTCCCTCCAGATGATTTTGTACGTGGATGAGGCTTCTGGTGCCCCTGCCACCCTCTAGTCTGGGTATCTTTCAAAAAGATGACTGCACGTCAACAAATCCAGGATAAAACTTCCAAAGGAAACAGGAAGTCACTGAACACAGTAGTGGTATGAAAGTACAGAGGAAACAGCTCTCAGAAACTCCATGTGAGCCATGAGCCTGAGAACAGCTTTTCCAAATTAACTGAGGTTGAGTCCCAGGGCGCTTTTATTCCCCAGGACTTTGGAGAAAACAAAGCAATGGGGGAAAAAGCCCCACTAGAAATAAGAAGGCATGTGGTTCAAGGGCAACTTGGACTCCTCATTCCCTAAGAAACGGATTACCAAGGCTACGGCGACAGCGATGGAAAATGAAATAGAAACTTCTTTATGTATATATTTTGGGAATGTATTTAGCATCCAAATTTCATATAACACATATTCTCTTTGTTTAACTAGAACTGACACAAATGGCCAGTTTCACTTCACAAGGCATGAATACGGCTCTTTCTTCCAAAATTTCAAAACAGCAGGAAATGGATGTTGCTTAAAAAAAATTTTTTTAAGAAACACTTTTAGACACTCAATTATTCCCATTCTTCTCAACATATTATTATTACTGAAAGTGATTCATATGTTTCCAAGAAAATTAACTACCACTTGAGTTTCAAAATCCCTCTTTCAGAAGTTGCATGTGCTAAAATTGGCTGTTTGCTTACCTTAGATTTGTGATCTGATGTTAGTGTCTGAATTTTGATTTCCGTTTCTTTCTTCAATTCAACACAATTACTTCCTCTAAAAAAAAAGAAAATTGCAAATGTGTGCCACAAGTTAAACATCTCCCCATTCAGTCAGCTCTTACTAATTAAAATGTTAATTTACTTACTAATTAAAATCAAAGTTGAAGTGCTGCACCGTATTGGAATGAAATTATTTCTTCTGGCAATTCATTCACAACTTACAAAATATTGTTGGATTAATGATCTTTCAATTCAAACACCACATGATTAATTCTGGATTGGCCCAGCAGTTATTCTGTTGCCGAGGATGTCAGGCATTTCCATTTATGATACTCGGTTCCTTTTCCAGGCTTAAAATACCTTGCCAAGAGAAACCAGTTTCTGCCTGAAAACTTACAGGCCTATTCAGTGCCTTGCCATGATTTTATACTGGGTTTTAAAATTAATATTGTTACTTATATTTAGTTTGAGGCAGAGAAAATGAAGTCATTTGAATAATTACCTCCCAGGGTGATTTGGGTGTACTACATTTGAACACCCAGAGAACGTGTGTGTGTCCCTCTGAGAATAAGTGAATGGGTTGCTAAGGAGGGGCCTGGAATAAAACAATATCATGAGAGAAGTCTGTTTGAACACCACTGTGATATTTCTGTGTTGGATTTATCCACTGATGGAAAGTGATGCAACTCCACTGTCTGGACAGGGACACGTTCATTTATCATCTGCTGCCGGCCCTAATAAGGATGGTCATTGCTTGACTGCAGTAACATTAATCCATGTTTGCTCCAGAAAAGGAGATTTATGAAACTCTTAACAAGTTTAAATCCTATTTTCCTATCAAAATACTGCCAAACTTACGGAAACTTGCAGAAAATGTTATCATCAAACAGGACCAGGAAAGCCCTTACTGAAAATAGTGTGGGATATGTCTTGTTTTCCCAAGGGCCACCAGTCATTTATTTTCCAGCCAGAGCAAGGGAAATTTTGTAGGCGTTTCTAACACTGATTTGACACTTTGGAAGCAATCTAAAGGCATAGAGAGAGGTTCTGACCACTGTTACCTCTGCCTGAAAAACACAACAGCTGAAAGGGAAGTGTCTTTGACTACACTGTGATCAGGGTGTGGCTATAATGGAATATTTGATTTGTTGTTCGGTATGAAAGACATTGATTCTTAGGTGAATCAGACATACTTTATCCCAAAATAGCCTAATTAGTTCAATCACTGGACTCTTCAGAATCCCAGACATCCAAATCACCTGGAAACACAGCTTTCGTCATATCCCAAGGCAACTTCCATCCAGTTTGGACACTGGACATAATGGGAATTGCTCCCCAGCTGCAGTGGCAGAGTCCATGGTTAAACCATGGAGGCACAGCTCCATGGGGAACAAATATCCAGGGAGAGCCCAAGCCAGTGTCACCTACCCATGCTCACACACAGACACACTTGAATTTCTGGATAGTCCCAGTAAGTCAGAAGGATCTTTCCGTGCCCTCACTCCAGTTCAGAGTGGGAACACAACCATACCTATCCCCATATGCCTCTCTGAGCTCCGTAAGCATTTGAAGTGTGTGACAGAAATAGCACAGGGAGCGAAATCCTGTCCATCTGTCAGTGAATTAGCATGTGATTAAAAAATCCTACTTTGCTGAACAATATGCAGTTGACATTTGTCACACCATGTGGCAGAAATGGACCACACAAATAAATTGCTCAACAAGATCAGAAGAGAAAGTTGTCTTTACACCTATTAAAGGCCTTTTTGGCAGGAAATAATCTGACAATTTCAATATGAACGCCTTGAAAACACGTTTTACAAGTTCTCTTGCAACTTTTATTGCTTGCAAAAGTTCCAGAATGATAGCCAAGGAAATGGAGCATGTCCTGTACTCCAGGATTCTGGATTCATCAGATCATTTAAGTTCAATAAAATTTAAAAGTGTCAAGCACTGTGCTCATTTTTAAGCATGTCCTTTATTACACTGCACAGCTGGGGTAGGCATCCGTATCTTGCAGAATGGGCTTTTAGGGCTCACCCTGAAGGAAGCCCTTAAAATATTTTGATGTGGCATTAAAAAGTGTTTTCACAGAAAGTCTGTGTTGATACTGATTTTGATTTGGCTGTTAATTAGGTGCCAACAGTTATTCTTGTAAGACTGAAAGAGCCATCAGGTGACTGAGAGCTCTGCAGTTCACGGAATGTACGGAATCATGGTAAGGAGCAAGCAGCATTTGGCTTTGCACTGCTTCTGGAGTGGTCATTTCCAACTTTTTTTTTTAACTCATAATATGAAGTTATCATAAAGGCTTTGGTATCCATGGAAGAAGTGTTATAAAATTAAGAAAAAATGCTCCAAGTAGCCAATGAAATGACCTCAAACTGGGAATCAAACTATCAACTACTCTGATACTTGTCCCATTTGGGACTACTCTGGACAGCATTGTTATCCAGAGCTTCCCAATATTTATTGCACAGGGACAGCCATTTCCACCTTTAACTTCCTTACACACATTCCTTGGTTGTTTCATCTGGACGTGCATTGGCTCCTTCTCAGGCCAACAGCAACACTGAGATCCTTAAATAGCAGAGCACAGGAAAAGCTTTCTGCCTTCACAATGATTATGGTGCAATGCCCAGAGTTCACTTCACTGCCACTGTAGTAAATAACCTGGCTGTCATTAAAAATCCAGCTGTATGAATAACATTCTGCTGTGTTGTATTCAATGAAACTGAATCAAAACCACGTTAAAATAATCAGTCCGGTAGTTGTCCCCTCTCTGTTTGGAGAAGCAGTGATTTTCTGGAAGAAACTCCTTAGTTAGCTTAGAAATATTTGTGTGCTTACATTTCTCCTGTCTTGGACAAAAAAAAGTACAGCATGAACTGTGAGCTTTCAATAATTTAGTGAGGAGAATTCTCCTTACCTTGTTTGCTTCTGACACTGCTATTTCTGTTCCTTTGCCAGTTTACAACAGGCACAGTCAAAACCCACCACCATTCCAAATAATTTATATAAAAAGTATTCTTGGAAGAATCCAGTGCCAAACAGGCATCTATGTTCAGTGTTCAGAGAGTGAGTTGCTGCCAGTTGTTGTTGCCAGATGACAACAATATGAAATTAAGAGCAACTATTAGCACAGCTGGATATGGAACCGAAGTAATTCCTGCTGTCTCCATGACATTCCAGTGGCAGGGTGAAAGGTGGAGAGGAGAAACTGCTGCCAGATGAGCGGCAAGGCAACAGCAGGTCCTGCTACTTAATTCCAGATTGGAATTAGACATTTTATTAACATCATCAGTATCTTCCAGGAACCTTTCTGACACAAGTAGGAGACTGCCACAGATAACATCCCAGACTATCAGCTTGTGCACATCAAAACAACTCCACTCCAGCCAAAGGAATGAGACTGATTTATCCCATCTGAGGATCCGTAGATTTTTTGTCAAAAACAAATTTCAACTCAACGGCAGAGCAAAAATCTATTATTTTAAAACATTCAGGATTTAAAAGCCAGCTTTTCCCCCAAAATCAAATCATTGCTACTTTCTGGTCATTAGAACTATTGAGGACCTTAGTCCGCTCTCACTGAACACGACAGTGACAGTCCCTGGGGAGTGCAGTGAGACCAGACTGGATCACAGAAATAAAAATTTGAGACAACTCCATTTCTTTTACTTTTAAAACTCTGATAGTTGAAGACTAGAGAAAGGCAGAGTGAGTCCAGCAGTTATGGCCCATTGCTAGAGCTCATTCTCAGGTTGATGTAGAATGCTGGTTCAAGCTGCAATGACCTTTTAATGAATACTTTATTCCAGACCACAAAAACATAAGATATAAAATCTATTTTAAGTCTAAAGAAAAATAATTTAAAATAATATCTTACCCCTTCTTCTTGATCGCCTTCTCTAACATTTTCTCGTATGATACCTTTTCTTTATCATATTGGGCCACTATTTTGTCAATCTGTGTGCAGTGCAACTTCTGCATGGCGCTGTGCTCCTGGAAAAACAGGACCTCACCATTAGGTTGCTGGATTTTTGGTGTTCAATTTCCTTACAGTGTATGAAATACCAGTGTACAAACAGACAACTTTGACAATGGAATTTAATCTGGTCTAGCCATCTGGTATTAAATATTCCAGGATTCCACCATAAGCACTAAAACATTTCTTCTTTGAAAAACTAAAACCTGCAGTGAAGCTTAAATAAATGGTATATTTAAAAACAAAGTAATGATGGGAAAAAATGTCATCTTTTGGAATAAATGTCCATTTAAGTGCAATTCTGAACATCTGGCCCACAACCCCCAGCGACAGCAGCACTCTTATCATTAAGAAATCCCACCCTGTGGCACACATCTCCTTTAGCAAGCGACAGCAAGCTGTGCGATGCAACTTTCAACTCCTCATTCAGACTGCAAAGAACCGTTTCCCCCCATTTTCCCACCCCCCAAACAACACAGCACGTGTTGATGAACTGGACAAACAGGGTTACACCTGTGGGCCATCCCACATGGATGCCAATGCCACAGTTGTGTGACTTACAGTGGTCACGTGGCAGAGGAGGGAGGTTATCTGGGGAAGGGGAGGAAAAAACTTTTCCTGTGATAAAAAGATGCCTCACTAACACACATTACGTACTTGGGTGTGAATATAGACAGTGCCAGAAACAACAAAATTCACTTAGTGCTTACATGTCCAGTTCATTACTGAGTTTAACTTTATATTCTCCTTTATCAGAACAGCAACTCATAATGATGCAAATATTTGACCAGCACAGAGGGCACTAAATATTGAATTTACACTACAATATGAAAAATGGTTCTTTCATTTATGTTATTTTATTAATACCCAATTGCCTCACATTTTATCTAATCATGGTAAAATGAACCTCATTAATTAATATGGCTTCATCCAGGACTTTATTTTTTACAGGTTTTTTTTGCAGCTATTCTACATTTGCTATTCTACTGCTCTTTATTATTATTTTCTATACACCTTTCCCTTATCACTGTTTCTTCCTCTAAAAATGCTAATTAAATACTTTTACACTGACTTTTACCAAAACATTATTACAAATGCCGCAATGCTTTTAAAAATCTAGCACTGAGCTGTACCCCAGCGCTCCAACATCTGCCAAGCACCTCCCTAGGGAACACATACAGCTTCCAAATGTTGCATTTAGAGTGGGGAACTGAATTTTCCGTTCCACAGAGGATTTAAAGGGAAACAAATAGACTCTGTCAATATTAAAACACGCCAGCCTCTCCAGGGGGTGTTTACACTGACTAACCAGGCAGGGAAAAGTACAGACAGTGAAAAGAATGACTCAAGCTTGACAGCACCAGCCAGCCACAGGTGAAGTGACTGAGAGCATCTCTCAAACTACCCATGCCCCTCCAAATGAGCAGAACTACCCAATTCTTGCCATGAAAGACTAAACACAAACTTTGCAAAGCATGAGACATCTGCCCACTCCATAATCTAGGAGGGCATGCCACGCAGAGCAAGAATTCCTGGTTTTCCCTCAGGAAAACCACCACTGAAGCCATCATTCTTATCACAAGCCCACTGAAATCTTTTGCAGATCCCCTCTATTGTTCCATACTACTCATACACAACTCTTGCATCTCAAATATATTGTGGACCACATCCCCCTCATTCCCTTCCCTGGTCTTCCTCCTCATACGAGCTTGATTTTCTGTCTGTGCTCAAAAGAAAATTCATCACACCTCGAGACTGTGCCCCAAACTTCTGTCAGGATTCTAAGAAATTGGAGTGGGTTTTTTTTTTGTTTTCAAATGCAAAGTTTCAGTCGGTAAAGTGTTCTAGGCTGATTCAGAACATGCTTGCAGGTAAAAGTCTCCTCAGGTAGGTTCTCACGATTTCCTCAAGCCCACTGAATCTGCACACCTTTCACACAAACATATTCGACATTACATGTCATTACAAACCGAAGCCACAGTTCTGCCACTGTTCCACTGGAGGGGGTGGGGTGCAGAAATCACAGTTAAGTCTATGAAAGGGAAGAGGCAATAAATTCCCATTCTACAAACTGTTATTCCTCCCTAAAGCAACACAAATACTGTGTACAACAGAAAACTGAGGTCGGGAGGATTCTCATCACAGAATACAAGAATGAGGAAATAAAAAGAAGGAACTAACATTTCCAATTCAAAAATCCATTTTGCAGTACTTTATTAGTCTACAGTCCCATAGTCTTTTGTACTCCTCTTTTTGCATTGCGAAATGGAGATTTTCTTTAATGTTCTTTTTTACTAGGCTTTAATTGAAAATGACAAAAAAGATATATAAATCAATGGACATCAGACACATCAGCTGTTCTGTGGTTGAATATAATATATTAATTCATACTGGGAGATTAAGGTTACTTCAGGGAATGTAAGCAGGAAATACTTTACCTCAAAAGCAGCCAAATGCAGGTGTTTTTATGGTTGCATTATTTGAAGAAAAGTATTTCTGCACTATGCAGAAGTGAGTGGACACATTCTTTTCAAATTACCATAAGCACAGGTTACCAGAGCTAAAATTCAAGAGAAGTTATTCCTAACAAGGAGCTTTTAAAAATGTTGACGATTACATGAATTTGCCACTGTTTTTCAAAAGTCAAACGCAAGGAATCAGCACCAGAGGCTGATAGATTCCCAATGGACTGAGGTTTGGATCATGTTCTTTGCTCCCAAGAGCAGCAATCCCAACAGAGGGATTTTTGGAGAATGTTATCGGAGCTGCTGGAGCCAAAATGGCTGAACTGCTGAACAGAAGTAAATAAAAGATAACATCAAATAACAACACCAACAGAGTGTTGTGTGCTCGGGAGCCTGGCACCACTTAATTTTTGTTTTCCATAATGCATTTTCCAAAGCCAATTTTGG
The DNA here is from genome assembly GCA_013397935.1 of Dasyornis broadbenti. Classification (NCBI taxonomy): domain Eukaryota; kingdom Metazoa; phylum Chordata; class Aves; order Passeriformes; family Dasyornithidae; genus Dasyornis; species Dasyornis broadbenti. The sequence goes on from VZRN01000631.1 coordinate 1,501,301, forward strand.
ATGGAAAAGTATAAGATTTTTCTTTCCTTAAGCACCATGAACAATTCCCTTCTGCTTACTTACTCCTCCAGATCTCTGGAGCGTCTATGGTTAAACAAGAGCCAACCTAATTCTGGAGCTTCTAAGTTCAGTCTGCTTCAAACACAGGCGTCCTGAGGCTGATCCCAGACAACCAGCTGCAGAGATCTCCTGCTCCATTCCAGCTGATAAAAATGCACTCAGAACAGTGAGGAGCAGTGCCCTGAGATCAGCTCTGAGCTAACATGGTTGCACTTTCCTGCTCAGACTCTCTGAATTCCAGGAGCTGCCCTTACCGGAGGCTTTAGGCAGGCACTTTGCTGTTAGGACAGGCTTGCACTCTGTACTTAAGGCTGGCTCAGACATGAAATAGCTGTGTGTGCGCTAATGCTGAAAGCCCCTCTGAGTGCACGGCGTTTTTAGATTGTGGCAGGCAGTTTTTGCCTCAGATTAAAGGAAGCAAGTGCAAGCCTGAACAGATGGATTTATTTTATTTATTTTTTTAATATTAGCAGGCACAGTCTTGGCTCAGATATCCTTACACTCCTGTGGGTCACTCCTGTGTTTGAGGGACAGAGACAGGGGGTATGTCTGTTTTCTATATATCCACAGGAGCTTTTCTATAGCAAACTGCTGGCTGTTGGCCAATGAAATGACAAAGTAGAGTTTTAAAATTAGAAGCCCCCCAAAAGATCAACCCTAGGAAGGTCTGAAAACTATTGATGTCCAGAAGTGTTGGTGATAGACACTTCTATTGAGCATGGGCTTTGCACACAACACAAAAATGCAGAAATCACTCATTTCCCTCTGCAGAGAATCAGTAAGGAGGCTGAAATGGAACTACTTAATTTTCTTATATGCCTTTCAATACTAAAAGCCCCACAAAAATGCCAATTATTGAAAGTAATTTCTCCATACTTCATTGTATAGAGAGTCCCATGCCCAAATCACAGTCATGAAAATAAACACAAAGACTGAAACTAAAAATTCCTAGGCAACCCCATGACATCAGATCTGCAGTGAAATTTGTAAGCAAAGAGAGCAAGGGGGCAACTGCCCCAAAATCCCAGAGTGGATTTATGTGTTTGCCAAAATTCAGAACTTCAGATATTTTCTTCACTTATTGTCACTCTTTCTGTAACAAGAGCAATGGTGTTCTAATGAAAAGGGGCAGGAGAAAACTGGCTGTGATTTTCTAACATGAAGTATATTTGTGGTAGTGTTATATGTAATTGTGGTATCACTGCCAAGGAAAAGCTGGCTGTAAAGTGGTTAAAATGAAGAGGCCCAGGGCATTTCATTTCTCAGCTACATATTCCAGTTCTCTCTGGTGATTTCACCGTTTCTCCAGTGCCTGTCTTCAGTGCAGCACCACCTCCCATCACTATTGCCTTTTTTTTTTTTTCATGCTACCTATCAATAAGTCGTGCAAGAGGGAGCAAGATAAAATCATTACCTGAAAAAGGTGAGCCTTGGACGCTCATATGGGTCAAACAAATGTGCACCGAATCAGTCTCAGGGAGACACACAAAGGCTTGCCAAAGGGAAATGTGCTCACTGGAGCATGTTTCAGTACATTTAAAACATTAATGCCTTTCTTGGGGGGTCCAACTACCATTCCTCAGTCTTTGCCTATAATTTAATTAGGAACTGCCTGTGCTAGTGAGCAACTGTTTTCAATGAGGCTCAGAGAACTCTTAATGATCATACCTTGGCATGTTTCTTCTTTAAGGCATTCAGCTCTTTCTGCTGTTTCTTTAAATGCTTTATATAAGCCTAAAAAAAAGAGAAGCTGGATCAGTTTTTCCATGGCCATATTGACTTTAACCAGGTAGAACCCTGGCTGCTTAAAACAAAAAACTAGGAGCACATCTTGAGAAGCTTGTGCCAATACTTACCTTCATTTGCTTTAAATCTTCTATCTTCACTTGAGGAATAAGGTCTATACCTGGGAAGGCATCGATACAGTTTATCTAAAGCTTCATACATACTAGTATATTTCATCTTTAAAATTTGAGTTTTACCACAGCAACCTACATCGAACTTAACAATTTATTAATGTTTTCCATCACATAAAAAAATAATCACAGGTTGATGAGAAAATTATTTGTCAAGATATAGCTAAGATACAGTTAATTCCCTTTTCCCATGCACTCTTCAATCAATCGCCTTGTGAAAAAAGAAATGAATCAATGAGTGTATTTTAATGTCTTACAGTTCTGGACGGAAGTGTCAAAACACAGCAATCTAAGAAATGAAAAAAGCTCCTTTTCAAAAAACACAGCAAACCATTTATGAATATTAAAAGAACTTCAGAATTTTGGTGCCTGGATGGAAATTGCTCTGGCACTGCCTCTTTCAATGGGGAGGTTTTTTGGGTAGGGTTTAACACGACTACAAAAGGATTAACTGAGGCTAGGTGTGCTTCTCCTCAAGTTAAAACACGAGAGGGAAAATTTACCTGCAACCTGTATGGTAACAAAAGTAAAATTTGCATTTTGCTTAATACCAGGCTACTGCAAAAAGAGGAGAAGGGTACTCCAAGATTAAATGAGAGTTAAAAAAATGAAGGAGAAACAGGAAACCAAAGGAGTGGAAATTCTAATGAAATTTCACTCAATCACACAAGACTAACAGTACTATGCAGATGAATGAAAATATGTTTTGATCGCTTTAACTGCAATGCAAACAAAACTCAATCTCAGTTCATGTTTATGCTTTAATAAATGCTTTGTGACATATCATGGGCTTTTTAAAAACTAAGCACATACTATATGTGTTAATAAAAATGTCAACACAATGCCATGAGAGTTGTAATTTTTTTTTTTTTTCTGAAAACAGACAAAAATGTTTGTCTGTTTATAAATACACTGCAAATATATTTCCTTAACTGCTCTTAATAATGTATGTGGACTATAAGATTTCCTTTGCCTTGAAAAGGACTTTCTGGCTTTTAAGGTGAATTTAACTGGAAAATGCTCAGATGCTGTAAAAGGAAAATAAAAGGGGGGAGGAGAGGTTGGCAATCTCCTCAGGGAATATGAATTTTTTCTTTTCTTAGAAGCGTAAGACTCTTTTCAAATATATTGTATCAACATTAGTCTAGTAAATGAGGCGGGAACAGATGTAGGCACAGATAGAGGCTGAAGTTTTCAAAACCACAAGTCATTTAACACTTCTTGAAAGCCAGAGACCAAAAAACCGCCAACATTCTCGTGCATTTGAAAGCCCTCCCCATTTTGCTGGATAAGAAATTTGCAGGATGAGTTGGATATTTTAACAGCGGTATAATTATTCAGATCTTAGTAAATAATAGAGATAAGAAATACAATAAAATAAAGATCATTGTATGGGATATAAAAATGAACAGCTCTATTTTAACATGGAGGAATATTGATAAAGATTGCAGATGGGAAAGTGTTAAGTACCGAAACCTCAGTTTAAGAGCAGGGCTGCATCAGGCTCTGTGTTTAAACAGACTTCGTCAGCATTTGATTTTAAAACATTTACTACAGAGAACTACTACAGACAACATTTACTTAGTTCTCCAGGTCTGACCCCATGGCAACCACGAATTGCTTGTAGATCCCAGCAAATTTCATGCTTAATTAATGCCCAGTAAAACTAACACTTGTGCATCTTGGTGATGATACATGAAATATAAAAACACCTCACTGCACAAAGTGATCTGGGGTTTACACCAGGGAAGAACTTTCGAAAGAGTTCAGGTGCCAGAGACAACCTGAACCTTTGATTCATTGCCAAAAGCGATCCCAGAGAAATGGCACCTTTTTTCCTCCAGAAATCCCTTCACAAGTGTGTACTCGGCCATGTGTGCCTAAATTTAAGAACAAGAACCCTCAGTGCGCCTTTTCACTCCTGTGGGCCAAGGTAGAGGTGTGAGTGAACCACATTCTAATTCTTGTGGCCCATTAACAGAAATACTTATTGTGTTTCATACAAATTTATTTTCTCATTTAATCTTCATTTCCTGTGATGATATGGGAGAAACAAATAATCCCATTTGACTGTATAAAATGACTTTTCTGGAGTGAACTGTGAATAGTTAGGAAAAAATACTTACTCACTTATAAATGAGCACATTTAATTTTTTTTTTTTTTTTACAATAAACATGCTATTTCCATAATCACTATTGAGAGTAAAGCCACACTGTGCAAACATTTCTAATTGTTGGGAAATCTCTACAGAATCCAGTGAATTCTAAATACCTTTAATTACTTAAATCTGCAACTCTGCCAAGGGATTTATGATGGGAGGAAAAAAAGCAGAAGAGTTTCAGTGGACTATGCCAGACAATAGTCACTCGTGTTGGCACTCCTCCAGGAATCTTTACCAGTAAACTATTCCCAGAGCCATGCAGGTTACGTGTATAATACACATATATATTAAAAAAAAAAAAAAAAAGAACTCTATACCATAGCTATACAGCTACAAAAAGAGGGCACTTAGTAAAATAAAGCTGTGTTATCTTTATATAGTTATTTCAGTAATACACAACTTTTATTTGCAAATTAGACAAAGACAACTCCCAACGGCAAAATTATAAGAATGAGTAGAATTGCAAAGCTAAACTTGGCTAATGAGAGTTTCTCTGGCTTTCTGAATCACTTCAGAACAGAGGGAGTGATTTTTGCCTACCTTTCTTAGCGTCGGTCCCAGATCCAAAGCCTGCGGTGGTGCTTGGTCGAAGCTCAGAGCTACTCTGAGGTGTTACATTGGCTTTGGGGTTATTGGCTTTGCCTTTTCTGTCGTTCTTGGAAGTGTCATTTGGTACATCAGCTATATCACTCTGAAAGAAACATTCACATCATAATAAATTAATTGTTCTTTTACCTGTTGTGTAAAAAGTAAGGACATGGCAAATTTCTGAACTTGCTTACTTTAAACATAATAAAATTGCAACATATTTTCAAACAACACTACAGTGAAGCATTTGTAACCTATTTTAAATAGCTACTTACTAAAATACAGCTCCATCCCCATTTATTAAAATTTCTCCTTCTAAAGGATGTGTTCATGTGATCCATGAAAAGTCAGTGAGTATTTCAGTAAATTACATAAGCCAGACAAAGAAGCTAATATTTGAAAATGACAACTTGTAAAGTGCATTGTTTGTAGAAGGACCAGTTTACTTTAAATAGAGAACACAGCATGGACATAAGTGGCCTGTGTTTGTCATTGATTCTACTTACAGTTTCAATACCCATAGCTCTCATTTGGTCTGCTCTTTTCTCTGTGATAGACAAAAATTTCTTTGGGTCTGATAAAGCATCCACAATATCTGTAAGAAAAAAAATAATCAATTTGTTGAGACCTTTGGAGGCATCTGGGAATTCGTATTTTACAAAAGTTTCATTCTACCCCTGTTATTATGAGACATGGCTTGCAACGAGAGTCCAGCTTTCTGCAGTGAATTTGGCAGGACTGAAAGTGCCCTGGAACATGGATCAGTTTCTAATGCACCAAGGGTGTGGCACTAATCCAGGTTTTAGGGAAAACCCTGGATAAAGCAATTGGGTAAATCTATTCTCATTGGCCTTTGTGATATTCCATGTCTGGAACGCGACAGGCTGTGAAACAGCCTTTCTAGGAATGACCAACATCTGAATCTTGCACATAACACACTACCACCAGTGGTATCCTAGCCCTGAATACCAGATAGATTATTGAATCTGTTTTCCATATGCAGTGATAACTGTGCAAGCAACAGGTTTACAGGATGACAAAGTCCCACAAATTTTTACCTGCATATCAAATAATTCCTTTCCATGCTTAACTGCACACTCCAAAAAAAAAAAAAAAGTGAAAATATCCAATCCATTAAAAGCTTTGGCAAGAAACTTCTTGTGCAAAGTAGGGGCTGGGCTGTATCACCTCCCTCCAAACCTAAGTCATTCTGTGGAATGTTCCTCTGAAGCCACAGCACAGACAGGTCTACCATTCCCACAAAAGTTGTATTAAACACTTAGCATTACCCTTGAAAGCTCTGTTTGTCTACACAAATAGGTCGTTTCCAATAACTGCTGTGACCCATTGATGTCTTCTGAAATTTATTTCACATACACAAAAGCCATGTAGAATTTATTTTTAGCCATGGCAATGGATTGTGGCTCAGCACCGACTGTTTCTCCTCTCCCTAACTCATTAAGGATGTCTTTTTGTCCTTGGCACGCACTTTTCAATGAAAACCCAGGGCTACCCTGCCAGCACGATGCGTCACTTGAAAATTGAACCTGATTATCACGAGCTTCTAGGTAAAAATGACTAACGTGTTTGGGAGAGCAGGACCTCTGTGCATTGTGGAAGGAACCACACAAGCACATCACCAAAGCCCCAGCACTTCTGAGGGGGATGTGACTCATGCCTGCCTCTCATTGTCATTTGTCCTCTGCTTACGCTTCCCTTTCTCCCCAGGGAGCTGAGCTGGGGGAGGGCAGCAGCATTTTGGGGGGAGAATTGCAATTAAATAGAAAACTCTGAGAATCACTAGAAGAGTACGTTACAGAGGACACCAACCACTAACCTAAGCAGCCGGGCTTACTCACTACAGATTTCTATACAAGCTTCTCTTCGGAGAATGCTGCTTCATTTGCATCAATTTGTGCCATTATTGTGTTTTATTGGGAACAGAGGGGCTGATGCAAATAGACCACAAGAAATTACTAAGCTGTAAAATAGAAAAAGAAAAACACACATCTTCTAAAGCCTACAATGCATCACCCATTCTAGTTATTATTCAGGGCACATTTTAAATCTTACTCATACAGGTTAAAAAAAACAAAAAAGGAAGAAAAAAGAAAGTAGGCAGCTTGAGCTCTACCTTCCTACAGGTTTGCTAAAACAACCATGGAGATCCTAATGATAGCTCATAAAACAATGAGGAGTTCACTGCAGATGATAAGTAATTAAAAACCACATGCCAGCAGAATACTAATGATTCCACCTGAGTGTCAGAAGTTATTTCCCAGTTGTTCATCATGCTGCTGTTCTGTATCAATGCGGAAAACACATAAGGCACATCCAACCTATCTGGGAAGGGAGAGCAGAACTATAATTGAACTCATTTAGTTCCTTTTAATATGGAGTCTGGTTTTGCCACTGCTGACAGTAAACTACAACCACGAGTTCTCTCATCCTGATAGCATTTTACTGTAACAATACTTTTGCTTAGGGGTACCAATATTTTCGTACCTCTGCCAAATAAACCAGCTTCAGCAATGCTGACAGTGGAGCACACAAGTTGCAAATTCTAAACTGATGTTCGAATTCTCCTTGAAAGACAAGTCTTCCACTTCAGTGTTTGCAGAATGCAGTTTTAAAAAGTAAAATAAACAAGTATTTTCTCCTTATGGGTCCAGCACACTCAGCAGCTCAAGCCACGACAAAGTCAGGGCTAAGTTTAAATTCTATTCTTAGAAAAAGTCTGGTATCATAAAACATCAATCCCAAATCAGAAGCACGTCCTCAGCAGAGCAAATATTTTAACTGAGTCATTTCCTGTCAAAGCTTCAGTTCAGGTAAGAATTAAAGGACACACTTAAATGTGTTTCTTATATTGAAGGTTCAATCACCCTTGAGAATCTCAAGTTTAAGCAAAAACTTACATTTCCCTTGAGACAAAATCCCTGCAGTTAAATATTGTCAATGAAACATGCTACATAATGGCATGGTGGTGCTCCAAGGCCTGTGGCAAAACTCCAGCTGACTTGCCAGAAACCAGGATTTCACAAGTGAACAACACAAATGCTTCTGTAATACTTTTTTTCCACAAAACATTGTTACTCAAGTCTTAGCCTGTTAATTTTTTTAAGTCTGGATAAACACCAGCAAACCCTAACTTGAAGATTGATTAGGCAAATCTTCCCTTCCTCCAGTTTGTACCACGGCCATCACACTCAGAGAAGTGCTGCCATTCTTTGCACAGACAGCAGGTTTGAAATAGGTTTTGTGAAGAGAAGGACATTGGTTTGATCAATAATCTTTCACCAATAACCTCTAAGATAAGTACTGCAGATCAGAGCACTCACATTTAGGGCAATTCCTATTTTACAGTTTTAAATGGTTTATATGTTGTCCAACGTAGGAGCACATTTCATCTGGGGTGAAGAAACCCTTTCCCCGAGGCACACCCTCAGGGGGAACTCACCCGTTACACTGATTTTAGTGGTGTAATGATTATTCTCAGCTCTTTGTAGTCTCAGTTCCTACACACACGTGGCAATTTGCCACTGCTCAGTATAAACGGCCACAGCCTTGCCAGCTTGATCATGGAAATGGCTCACATTAAAAATAACTTTCCTGAGAACCCAAAAACAATTAAACCACACTAAAACCATGCAAAATTGGGAGAGAAAAATGCAGAGGCTCTGGATGCTGAATTATTTCACTGTCCATTTCTAAAATTGTGCCGATATTCCCAAGAAGATAGAACTGGTTTTGTTTGAAAAAACTATGTTTAAGTTCTGCATATATTTTTTATACTTATAGGCCAAACAATATAGCAAAAGTACATCCTAACATTACAAATATTTATGTCAAACATGTAATTAAAAAAAAAAAAAAAATGAAGACTCTTTCTAAATTGTCAAGAGAGGAAATCAAATTGAGCTAAGTAGTAGTAGCTTATTTTCCATATTACTTTGTCACGTGGTAGATATATGCTACCATCAGCACCGAGGTAGGCACCTGGTCAAAAAGCAGATTTCTTAACTTAATACCCAGAGATTCCAAGGAGTTAAAACAAATCTTTCCACCCCGCTGCACTGCATGTGTTTCTGGCTGGCAAAGTGACAATGAAGTACTTCAGGACTCGCACACCACCCCTCAAGAGCCACAGCACACCGAGATAAAGGCTTCTCTCACCTCCAAAACCATCAGGCACGTATGTTTTAAGCACAATGTTGCAGAAAACCGTTGGAAGAGAGAGAGGTTTGTTGCCCTCATTCCGAAGGGAAATGTGTCTGTAACCTGCTTGCAGCCCATCCAGAGGCAGGATCCTCTGACCAATCAGCTTATTATTGTCATCATACACTGCTATTCTCAGGACAGCAAGATCAGGGAGGATAACCTGGAAAGCCACAAAATGAAGACATTCAATGACTCTGATACAGCAGCTCCCTCCCCGCCTCCCATGTGTGAACTTTGTATGCCAGAAATTAACACCACTGTAGGATCAGGTCATTCCCAGCAAACCCCACTCTTCAAAATCAATCTTCCCCAGAAAAGCTGTTTTTCACCCTAAATAGCAGATAGATTTCAGATTATGAATATCCTGCAGCTCACAGTTTCACCAGCTAAATATTTTGTGTGTTTATTTTTCATTACTGGAGACTGGCGACAATGATAAGAAGGCAGGTAAATACTGCATGGGACAGATACAGCAGCAATGACAGATACAGCAGCAATGAAAGGGCAGGTAGCGCTGGATCAGGAGGAATTATGACAGAAAGATGGGATTTGGGATGCATCCAAAAGGGCAAAGAGAGTGCAAGCACAGGCTGATGGGGATGTTTGAGCTGCTGAAATGCTGTGCTGCACTCAGGACGTGAGGGGTGCAAGGCATGCACAGGGAGCGGGGATGTTGCAGCCTCCTGCATGTGTCAGTCCCCACCTGGGCTGAGCAGAACAGTGATAAAGAGATGCCCTGCCCTCCCTGGAGCAAAGGTGCTGCCTCTGTGCATGGAGCAGTGAGGAGGAGACACAATAACTGAGAGATGCAGCTCCTCTGCCAGCCCACCCTGACTGTTTTTGCCAGGAAAGATTTCCCACTCCTTCCCTACCTGGTGCTATTCACCAACACCTCTGGGACAAAAGGGAAGGCCTCGGTAAGCTGTGTCTACCATTTCCCTTAGACTCTTCCCCTGCCACTTACATTTTCAGTTTTGGGGGACAAAAAACAAAGTCTGCTTTTGGTCTCTGAACCCATGTGAGCAATTCATGGATATCCTGCTCTACTTGACTACAGTTTAGCACTCCCAGCACAGGTCACCACCAGCACTTACCCCTCCTCCCCTTATACAACAAAGGGACAACACAGAACCTAGGTTAGGATGACTGAAGCTTTATTTTAAATAAAATAAAAACAAGAAAACATGACAGAAGAACAATCAAACACAGTAGCTGAGAACAACTGTGTAGGGTTAAGCATCAGCTTGAGGAGAACACTGCAACCCAAACAGGGCAGGCAAAATCTCTCCCCTACAGGTCACAGATCAGCACATCTTTCATTACATGATGATCTTTGATACAGATTTGCCAGGGAGGAGAAGTGGGGACTGAGTTTACTGTTCCCTCTCCATTAATTTGTTCTATGGTACCCCAGTAGGCGCTTCCACCCTCTCATGACATTTTAGCTCTGTGCCATCAGCACCCCCACGCAGAGGAATGCTTCCTGCTGTGCTCACGCCACTCACCTGCTTGGTCTTCAATGCATGTTGATTACAATGCTAAGATATGGTAAGGGCCTAAGATGAAGAAAAATAATCTCTTGGCTGACCTAAGAGTACAAGAGAACCTGCAACCATGGGATTGCTCACTGCAGAGTAGGAATGAGAAATATTGGCATTAGCTTCTGTACCCATGTCCCAAGACACAGGTACCCCCTTTCAGCCTGAGCTGTGCACCCTGGAATTTATGGCCCTTTTTCTGTTAGAAATCAGACAGCAGCAGATGCTGGTCATACGGCCAGCAAGCCATGGCAGCAGAATTGCCTGCACCGAAGCACCTTCCCTGTGCCGCCTCACACACAGAGAAATGCACTTGAAGTCACATTCATTCCAGAATATGAGTTCAGAAAAAAACTCTTGCATCAACTAAATTTCTATTAAAAACTGCCTACGCTGTTAGGAAAGCAGATTAAGTGTGTAATATACCCAAGTGTGAAGTGTTATCACCACTCAGCAAAGCCTGAACTTTGGAATAAAAGAGCAACAATTTTGCATGACATCAAAACAGGTGTAAGCAAAACAGATGTTATCAACAACAGCACTGTAACACATGTAGTCTGGATGGAAATCCAGGCAACAGAAAATATATATATATATGTGTGTATCATATATATAAAGACTGAGAGATAAAAACTGAACATGGACAAATGGTCTCTCTCTTTAAATCCCGCATGCCAAGAAAAAAAGGGTTGTTTTTCTTTTGGTATTGAAAAAAAAAATAAAGAAAAAGGTACATGATGCACATGGACTACTGAAGGAGGGAGCTGGCAACACGCCTGAGGAACACAGCACCCTTCCAACTTTTCCATGTAATGACATTGACCTTAGCTTTGGATGCAGCATCTCACCTGCCCTCTGGGCTGAAGGAACAGTGCAAGATAGCAGCCACTGCCAGGGCAGGGAAGAAGAAATCTCCAGGGAATGATGGTGTCCACCAGCGGGGCTCATTCTGAGCAGACTGCATACCTTGAACACAGGCATGGTCACACAGGAGGTGGCCACCTCCAAGTGGGAGGAGGAAGCAAAGGGGAGGAAAAAGCCAAATGGAAACAAAAACAACAACAAAAAAATCATGTGATAGCTACAGAGGTTATCCATTAGAAAAATAAAACCAAAGCAAAATTTAAAAAAAATAAAACAAACCAAAACCAAGCAACCTCTTGAAAGCTGATTTCAGCTTTCCTTTGTTTACTGCAGTAAACAGGGGCCCTACAAACCCTTTTCCATGGGAGCAGCACTCATCCATGTGAGCAGCCAGGCTGAAGCAGGCAGGGCTGGCTCAGGAGAGCAGGGAAGCTCATGGGCACAAGCACTGGCAAACCACAAACTGTGCTTCCCAAACATGCCATGTCCTACCTTCCGGAACACAAAGGATTCCTCATTGTAAACAGGGTTCAGGCCGTTGTTCATCACCATGCGGGTGCGGAACTCCTTGCGTATCGTGTCCGTGGGCAGGCCGTACATATCCACCTCCACGTACGTCCCGATCTTCTTGTCTGACAAGAACTGACCAGATATCACCTGAAACACAGCAACAGAGTGAGGAAAAGCAGCACAAAATAAGGATATTGGAAATAGTGGTCATTTTTTACTGACATCACTCTGAAAAATGCTTTATAGCGAACAGATGTGTTTAGCTCCTCATATGGAAATGATGTATCTCAAATTGCACCTCTTGAGAAAAGCTTTTGTGATCAGATACATGAATATAACCTTCATTTGAAATAGCTGTGCTATGGTATTACCAACTCTAAGTCAGTCATCCTAACCAGCCAGTGTCTCACAGATGCATTCACTGCATGAAAACGCCGAATGAAACAACCAAAGCTGGCACTGCTATTCCACAAGTTTAAACTCTGTTCTGAAGCACTTTTTTCGAGTATATATCTTGTTGAGGTGAAAGCAAGAGGTGAAAGGAAACTGTTCCTCTGCTTTCACTTAGGAAAAGGCTTGAAACTAATCATGTGTCAGTCTGATTCCATTTACATGTCTGGAAATTTCAGGATGCTTAAAAAGTGAAAAAAACAAAAAAACCCCACGACTCCTTTATATTGTTATATATATGAAGATTCGGTGCAATTTCACTCCAACTCAAGATTAATCTAGCCACAGCAGGCGACTACTCCAGGGAAAATTTTTATTCCATCAAGATGATCTATTACTTTAAAATACAGCTAATGTTTTCATTACAACAATCTAAGAGGGAAGAGAAAAACTGAAACACGATTTCACAGACCTAAGCTCATTCCAAATCCTTTTGTTTTCATGACCTAATATCCTTCCAGGGAACACTCTAGTAAACCTCCAAAGTTATGTGGCTGAGGGGTATAATTGCTGGCTTTTGGTCCAATCAACTCCTTAATTACAAAATTTATATGGAATTTCATACTAGTTTTAGTCACAAAAGAAAAAGTAACTGGCAAAATACATGACCTAGGAACTATCTGATCCCATTTCCTTCTTGAAGGGACTGTGCTTTTATTACCATTTAAGAAAAACAACATTAATAAAACATGTTTATTCTTCTAGAGGTGCAAATGGAACTTAGTTCAACATCTAGAAGGCACGAGGAACGCATGGTCAGAGAGGGCGTGAAACTTAAATGCAGCACATGGAAAATGCTAAATGAAAGCTGAAGTCTTTTGCTCACAAAACAGGTTTTAGAATCGTCAGCCTCCTTCCAAAATTTGATACCTAACCATGCTTTAGAGCTACAACAGGAATTTTATGGATTTTGTTACCCATAGGTAACTCCAAAGTAAGGATCTCCCTCACGTGAACCACTTTTCTCCATTCATTTTGAAAATATCCTGTTCGCGTGTGCCCAGATTCCTCCCTGCTCTGTGGTGACAAGTGATGTTGTGCAATTTCATGCTGTACATGGGAATGAACTTCACTCAATTTGTGTGGGCTCACGTGTTTCAGAAAGACAATGAAGGGTGTTAGACCACAGCAATGATTTCTAATTCTATCATGTTCTACTCAGATCAAGTAAACAAAGGTATCATGGCCAGCAATTAAAAAAAAATACATAAACAACAGAACCGATTTGATGAAATCTACACAATCCAAACACATTTACTCTATATATCCTATTTCTGCAGACTTTTAAATGTGATTTTGGATGTGATGGCAGCTGTCTGTTGCTGTTCTACCTGTACAGAACACGTTGCAGCAATAACACCATCTACAGGAGTTTCAGAGAACGGGTCAAACGTTCTGTCCGGTCGTCGCATGAAATCTGGTTTCAGAAGATACCTTATGCCAAGGAAGAGAAAGGAGAAAATTATTCTTGTGTGGAAGCGAAAACTGTATTAAGTGCAAATGGAATGGATGTGCTACCTTTAAACAATGAACTCTCCTACAGCACTGTGAAATACAGACTCACTCCAGCTGCAAGTGTGAGGAAGTAAAAGAAAGTATTATGGTTGTCTGGAACAGAGATAAAAATTAATCTTCATTTTGAATTACCAGCTACTGAAAAATGAAATCAATCCTGGATTTTAAGATAAAAATAAATGTAATATAACGAAGGACTTTTCAAAACAACTGAATAATACAGTTTAAAAATATAGGGAGTTACTATAAAACACGGATGCTCTCATATGTTTTAATACTTTAACAGTTTAGAAAAATGCAGAGGGATTTTTCAATTTATTTTTCCAATGAAGCAATTCCTTAGAATCAAGACTCATACAATGAATTTCAGCTTGAAGCTGATATTTTCATTGTGATTATGAAACCTTGGGGGAAACAACTGATAATGTCAGTGCTGACAGATTGTTAATTACAGTGGCATGAAAGGTACCACCACAATAACACCTACAATACCTCCCTGAGGACTATACACTGGATCAACATATCAATGAAGCCAATGTGTGCTCTGATGTGCCAAAACCAAGGATTCTGCCATCAAAACGAAACAGCAGCTGATCACAGAAAGGCTGCACATTAGAGACATTCTCTTCCACTGATGGAAGAAAATGTGTAATTAGAAAAAATTTGCTAATTCTGCAGCCGTGACAGACAAAGCTGCTAGAAGATTAATTTTTATCCACCCTTAGTCTCTCCAGTGAATCACTGGTACACAATATTATAAAGGCCTAGATAGAATTTAGAAATAATTTTAAAATTATGGAAAAAATTCCAATGGAAAGAATGTCAATGTTTTCTCCCATTTCTTCATAATATGGTTTCTCTTTGGAAGTAATATTACTTATTTCTCTTCCATTAAAAATGTTTTTCTTCCATTAGAAATATGATTCCTTAATATTTTGTTAATTTAAAGTAGGTTGCGGCAGAACAGAGACACCCACAGCCTCTGTTTTCAGCCTGCTGAAATAAAAACTGCTGAAACCAAAGTGGCTTCATCTTGTTTCACCAGCATGAAAGCTGTAAGTCTGAGAAAAGAGCACAGGCAGAAGGAAATGTCAAGTTTTTCTTTTCGTTTCTGAAACTGAAACACCACCACATTGGTAATGCATATCAAAATATCACCATCCCGTACCTCTACATTACTTTAACATCAAAAGACTGACACACGATCCCAGGAATTCAGCTGAAAATTTTGCCTGTCCTTCAGAGAATTTGGCAAAAGTAAACAGGTGCTCTTTTACTAGGCTGGGGGGTCCAAAAAGAAATGAACCAAACTCTGCCATAACAAAGTTTTGCTTTTCTTCTACTCTTGTTATTATGATAGAAATTACAGAGACTGCACCTTTGTCAAAGCCAAGAGCCTCTTCTGGAGAGCTCACAACTGCAATAAAGGCATGGAATGGCCAATGCCCATTCTGCAAATAAGGAATTTTACCAAGCTCCATCTACTCAGATTTCTTTTCTGAATAAGATCTATAGTAAAAGAGTAGTTTTACTCCAGGATGAGTCTGCAGATTTTAATGTGTTTCTGAAGTGCCATTTCCTGTGATTCATTAAAATTCTCCTTTTCTCCTGATGTTCATGATCAGTCTATCCTATTAAGGTATAAACTCAACATTTGAGAAAAATCTATCAGCATTACTTGAACATCCTTTGTCATGTACAAATCATGAGCAAGAATTTAGATGAAACACTTCAGTATTCTCTGTGAAATCTGTGCTCCAATTAGAGTACACGGATTAAAAGAAATGTTCCCTATGTATTCAGACTCCACTTGTCCAAATAAATTTGGCAGTTCTGTGAACCGTGTAGTGAACCTCCATTCTGGCACATATCTTCAAAGAAAGGCAGAGAACAGAAGCTGGAGATGTATTTAAATAACTGTGTACAGTATTAATGATCTTCATAACATGAACACAAAGCCTCTTCTATCTCATCTTTAAAAACTGGGCATAATTAAAAGCATATTCATTAGAATACCTCCTTATGGGGGATAATTCTCCCTGAACTCTGCTCATTTCTACTTTTCACCCAGCATCCCATTTGCCTTTTGTAACACCTAATTAATAGTGACAAAATTTTAACGAAACCTTAGTATAGGACTCTGATTCATGGTGACAACAGTTTAAATCATGTCACTCACCCGCATGATCCATTGTACTCGAACTTTCCTTGATTCAACTGCATTGCTAAATCTGCCAAGAGAGAAAATTTACTAACTTTACTGCTGAATAATGCAGATCCTGAACTAGATCAGAAAATAAGACTGTCCAGAATTATCAGTTTAGATAAAGATTAAATTTAATGCATGTAAAACACACATCTAAGAAATAAAAAGAAGCAATAGGAAAACTTCATATAGCTTTCACAGGAGTAACAGCTTTACCAACCACACTGAGGCCCATGCTGTACTTAGGAAACTGTCTTTCCCTGAATTCAAACACACTTGGCAGGCAGGGAAGCAACAGCCTGTGGTCATGTTAAGTGGCTGGAAGGGGATTTCCATCATCTAACTTTTGGTATCTACAATACAGGTGTCTCCATTTCTGCAGATCACTTTGAATAACAGAAAGATACAGGAGTTTTAACAGTGCAAATAACCTCAGAGTAAAAAATACACTAGAGGAGACATCCTTGAAGAATGTATTTCTTCACAGTGACCACAGACAACTACCTCTGATGAAGTTATCTGTATCCTGATGTTTTAAAGAAGGTGCGATGAATATCCCACTGGCTTTCTATGGATTTAGTTGAATAAAATACCACCCAAAGAAACCACAAAGGTCACAGCAGCATTGTTTAGTTTCAACATTTAAAGCACGTGAGCTTTAATGAGTGCATTGTTACAGCACTTGTATAGAAAGGTGTATCATAAATATGTAATAACCTCCCTCTTATCCAACCCTCTCCAGTACTTTGTAAAAAAATTAAATGTTTTCCTGCAGGTTTCCACTGACATGAGAATATAATCTCCTTGTTTAGCAACAAAACAGGTACTTCTCTTGCCCAACTGACTGTACCTTCAAAGGGAACAAAATCTGATACATAAAATACAAGATCTGCCCATACCAGTTATTACTGGCTTTACTGGGCAGCTGATTTATTTCCTCAATCATCTTCATCTTGACAGCACTGCTGGATCAGAGAAGAGGAATATGGGAAAGCTGCTCACTTCCACTTATCCAATTACTACTCTTGATCTGCAATATAAAGGGGTTGGGAACGACATGCAGTGGGCAAAGGCAGTGCTGGGAGCAGAGTGAGGATTGTATTTCTGCCCCAGCCTCCATATCAGGTCCAGCGGAGTGCTCTACAAGAAGTGTATTCCAGTGTATCCCTTCCCCTGCTTCCTCAGCTGGTGAAACTGGAGCGGGAAGGGGCTTTGCAGGACAGAACTCAGGGCATGACCGTGAGGAGTGTCCACAGTACCAAAGACACCATTCAGTGAGGGGGGAAGCAAGCACAAAAGCACTGCCACAGACAGAAAAAGACAGTGGAAAAACTGGTCTGTCATATACATGACTGAAGATATTCCTAGATAAATTAAAAACCATAACCAAAACAACAAAGGCAAAAAGCCTGCCCTGTTATATTCACACCTTCACTGAACAGGAACAATGCATCTCCTCTCAGATCACCCTGTGGAGAGGCATTTCCATCCCCTGGTATCATTCTCTCAGCTGGGATTTCAGACCCCATCCTCTGCTGCTGAGCACATGACTTTTAACACCTCACAGTAACTGCTCTAGAGATGCATTTGTCACACAGTCATTACTTTTTACCATCTTAATCCGTGCACTCCATCTTTGCTTTGCAGACATGCACCCAACTGTGCCAGAGCAGTGTTTTGTGAAAGCACTGATTTCCCTGTAATTAACACTTTTTATTAATAAAAACCATTTCTGTGAGAAGATGCAGTACTACATTATTTTTCCATAAAAGGGGACTGAATTTTCCTTCTGTGCATGCCTTTTTTTATTGCTCCTTGTCTTACGCTCCTGTAATTCCACCCCGCTGTATTATTTAGCCATATGTCTGTTTCCTCAAAAAATGCCAGAAGCAAATCCATGGCATCTGTCTGAGAGTTACTGCCCAAGCCATTCTTTAGGATTGAGGTTCACTGGTCGTTGCTGCCTACCTGGGGTCTGATAGTTCAGTGAGACCATCTGGCAGCCAGCGTTCCAGAAAATTTGAGGCATGTAATTACTGGAATCCACACGGCCTCCCTTTGGGTATATCCGACTCATTTGTCGTTTGTTATAACTATAGAATTCATCAAGGAAAATGAAATAAAAACATCAGAGCAATGTAGAGTCATGTCCTGGTATCTTCAATATTTCAACATCAAAACACGCTTCTGACATTCATCTTATTGTTTCTCCTTCCACGAGGTATTTTTCCTTTGTGGACATGCAACACCAAATCTAGAAAGGTGCGCTGGTTTATTTAAGGATTGGTAGAAGAGTGGGACGAGGAGGTGAAAGGATACTTCACAAACTCAATGGCATGAGTCTTCAAATACCCTAGGCCGACTGATTCATTGAAAGAGGACATGTTATGGTGAATATTACGTTCTAGAAAGAAAAGACAAGACATTTTAAAACACTTCTGGAATGATGAATCAAAATTCAACATCATGCACTATAACAGCAGGATACAGCAATTTTTGGTCTCTTTCCCCATTATAAATTATTCATAGAATCAAATTATAGTGGTAAGAAATTTCATAGAACCAAATTACAATGATGGGAAATTTCATAGTATTTCTAACTTGCTTTTCTGTTTCACTTCTTGGGAAATCAACAACTTCCATTTTTTGTTTAGGACAAAATTGTTATTCAGAGCTGCATGGTGCGGTAGATAAGGCAAACCAACATGATTAATGGTCTGGTGTGCAGTATCAGCTCACTGCCGACCACTGTGACAATCGTGCTCACCTTACAGCAGAGAAAGATGAACTGAAAAAAAGCATTTCAGTCGGAAAGGACCATGGAATAGAATCAACCTCAACAGCTTCATATTCTCCCAGTAATTTAGTGACTCCGTGTGGATGACAAATGGAATAGCACGCTAACTTCACGTTCTAGGAAACAGATCTAGAAGCATACTGATGATGGCCATTAAACTGTAAAAGTCTTATACCTTTATTTCTAAACTCGGGAAATGTAGAGATTAAAAAGCTACCTAGGTTAAGCAAATACTTTTAGTTCATTCAACCTTTTATGTTACCTTCTGCTACATCGAAACCTTGAAATTTTACAGGTTGAGCATAGTTGACCATTGTTGATAAATATGGATGTATATTGGTTGTGGCACCTACATATTTGTAAGATGCCATCCACGCTTGCTCATCTTCCACAGTTACTAAACCCTGAAAACACATTAAAAAGAACAATCACTATTTCCGTGTGCAAACACTGTTGTTGGATTTTTCAAAGGTGGGACAAAATTATACCCAAATCTGCAGAAGGTTAAAGACAGTGCAAATTAATACGAGAAAAAGTGGAAGTTTAGTGTCACAAGTTAAGATTTATTTTCTTGCTGATAGAAGACTCTCAGTGTTACAGGATGCATGCAAGATGGCTGATGATAGAAAAGCTCCTAAGCAGTGGGTAAACATTACACGAAGTTAGTAGGATAACACTGGGGTAAAAGCTAAATATTCCAACAGACTGAATAATGCAGGGAGATAATGATCTTTGTCAAATAAATTCCAAAAACTGTGATTTAATATACATTTTCTGATAGAAACTGTGCATACCTGGCACTCAGTAGAACTTCCTCAACATCAAAACACAAACAGGTTCCATTAGGCTCTATTAATCTTTACTAACAGAAGCAAACCAAACTGTAGGAACCACAACCTTCACTGGACAAACAGATGTCACAAGAGCAACAAGAGACACAGTACCAAGTTCATCTCCTTATCCACTTCAACTGATAAAAACCTGACTCCATCACCAATAAAAATACGCACTTTATTTATTACAGAGCTCTAAGTTTTCTACAAGTATCTCATCTGCTAGAAACCCACATCAGGAAGCACTTTTTAATTGGATCTACCAGTCCAACATTTCCCTTTCCCTAAATCAGTTTGAAATACATTCTTTTCACTGAAATGAAGGGGGGGGAAAAAAAAAATCTCTGCCAAGGTAAGCAATCTCTGCAAATTCATCATGTTTTCCCCACACATGCATTTTTGGTTGTTCTACCGGTGAACCAGTTAACAAATATCTGGCTGTAGGCTACACTGATCTTCCGCTAAGAAGGGAAAATTCTTGCAGAGCAGCTTTTTACTTTCGGACTGCAGCTCATGTTTGTCAGAAAGTTCTCCCTCATTACTGTCTCAGATAATAGTAAGGGGAAGCACTACCAAGCCCTTTCTGGCCTTGGAGGATAACGCAGTTCCCAGAACCTACACTATTGCAACTCATTTACTCACTGAGATGGGAGAGTAAAGGAAATGTAAACTCAGAATTATGGCACCTCTGCCTGCCAGACAGTTCAGATACATTTCAAAGAAAACCATGTGAAGTGGAACCATATATGCCATGGTATAAGATGATTATAGTCACAAGGAGCACAATTTTCTGACTGCATAGAATAACTGAGTTAGCAGAATGAGTGCAGGTACACACTGTTGTATGTGCATTTTAGACTGAATTAAACTTCCAGCAGCCCATGAAATCAAACTGACACCATATTTTGATGCTGATCGTCAGGGCTCAACCCAACTGCTTCTCAGGAACGTGCATATTGAGGGTTCACAGATCTGATCCCAAAATATGCTGAACGGTACATCCCTGTGTTAGCAGAAAACAGGCATATTTTTTTGTTACTAGGTCAACAGCTGTTAAAAGAGTTTAGGTCAAATTCAGGCAAAATTTACTCTATGAAATGAGTTCTTTCCAGTGCCTTAATTTTCGAAAGGCCATTAACTCAGGAAGAACTGACCACCCATCTTCTAAAGCCCAGGGTTCTTTAATCTTGCTGATGGCTCAGAGCAGGTAATCATATTTAAGTGTCTTGATCCATCCACACCTACACCTAAAGGAACCACAGTGAAAAGGGAGTCAAAGGGGTTACGATGTTTTGGTGCCCAAGCAATGGCACCCTGCAGGTACAGCTCTGTGACTGCATTAGTGACACATCGGCTCAAAGACAATGTACTGGCCACTGATTTTATCTTACACACTTGCAGACCTTAATTTTTAGAGCGGGGCTGTACTCTGCATTGTTCACAGCTTTGAAGCTATGAATCGGGAAAGGGGTAAGGATGGAATGTTTCTTAAAAGTCTACAGAAACAAAGGAATGGTTACAAAAGCACACGACCCTTTTAGGGGATAGAGAAGACAAAGGGGAAAAGTTGATCTCTATGTTGTTTACACCTCCCCACCCCTCAAGAAAAGAAGGAGAACCCACTTAGAAAACAACACAGACTGAAACAAAGTGTGGTTAGGAATAAGAGCAGCTTGAATGAGAGAAGAGGAGGAGGAGGAGGAGAGAGGAAAGAGGTGGGAAGAGTCTTACAGAAGGAGTTCCTGAGAGAAGATAAATGCAGAAGTCCCAAGGGAAAGCAAAAGGAAGAAAAAGAGAGAGGAAAACAAAGTGCAGTCAGGGTAAGGGCAGAGGAAAAAAATAAAGCAGGGATGATACATCTCAACACCATTCAAGGAACTGGTTTCCCAGTGCATGACATTGGGGACTGATATCAGAAACTTCTAAGCAGGCAAAAGTCATGCACTCCTGCCTGTCCCCGAGTTTTCTGAGAGCCCTAACCCCAGTATAAAAGTATAGTAGAAGAAACCCTGGAGGACAAAAGGAGATAGAGTCACTTTCAAAAAGAGGTGCAGTGAAACTGAGCATAAAATTGTTAAACCACTAAAGAATGCATGGTAGGTAATATGCATGTTATATATAAAGCAACAAAATAAACTACATAATATCCTGTGTCACCTTTTTATTGTTTTCTTGCTCAGAATCTTCAACAGCCTAAGGGAAAAAAAATATATATACATTACCCAAAGAAAATGCAATAGGAAACACTCACAGCAAGGAGAAAAAAATCCTGAAAAAATGAATGCATTTAGCAAAAAGTAAACCCTTTTCCACCTTCCTGCATAGCTCATCTGTCCCCTACACTTTCAAAAATTTGTTGTTTTTTCCAAATTTGGGTACACAAGATATAAAACACAACAGTTGACCAGCCGTGGGAACAGGATGAAGGATGCCAGACAGTTAAGCCTAAACCAGACCTATCACTAGATGTTGGGGACAGGAAGTTTCAGAGAAGAATGAAAAAATAACACACCCAGATAAAGATACCACAATAAAGATCATCTGATCTGGATGCCAGGCTCTGAAAACCGAAGGGTTAAGACGGCTGTAAACTGTGCTTGAAACGTCCACACTGGAGAAGGCCTGTCTCAAGATGTTATTTACAATGGCACAGTCTGGCTCTGCCTTCAATTAAAAGTTACCACTACGGAGAATCTTAGCTAAATCTTGTCTTGGCACTGAATGTACAGAATAAAGTGCAAGTCACTGACCAGCGAAGAAGCAGAGAAGTTACCCAAGGACACGTGCTGAGGATGAGTGACTAATCTGGAAACAAAAATCCAATCCAATCCTCAGAACAACAGCAACAAAAAAACCCCAACCAAAATAAAACCACCAAAACACTCAGGTAGTTAAGGTTAGTAAATGAAACTGCCCTAAAGCAAATAAGCTAAATGAGACTTCAGTGGGAGGATCCACAAAAGTCCTGAAGATGCAAAGATGTTGAGTTCAAGAGATACATAGAAGGCAGGTCTGATGCCTCTGGCACTGCCACTGACATACTGCTATTTTCCACTCCTATACTCCTATCTGAAGTAAGATCCAAAGGAAACCAAGCAGGAGGCTTCGAAGAAGTGGCCAAAATACTCGAGTGGCAGAGGAGCATGATCTGACAAGGTACCTGGCCCTCACATGTACGTTTTTTCTGTAGCAAGCAGCACTAATGCCTTCAGGGCCACAGCGGGCTTAGTTCTGAATTCCAATATTCTGTATCTAATTACCATCGAGTAATATTCAAGTTACTGAGCACTGACTGATAAACTGTAATTATCAGGTATGAGTGGGATAAAGAGAACTCTTTCCCTGTCTGCCAGCTGGCTGCCTGATAGAGCCCCACTGCCATACCACCCCACTGGGAATTATTGTCCTATTTCGCCTTCATCGCTGTAGGTGGAAGAGAGAGCCTACCCTAAGTGTTAACCATGAAAAATGAGGCAGGAAAACCCTGCAAAGAAGACACAGAATGCAGCCCTGGGAAAATACTGCTGAGCAAGGAATCTGATGTTTCACCTCTTATTAGGATTCTGCACCTGAGATGCAAAATAAAATATTAGAGGCTGGAGCAAGAAGCTGCTTGCTGCCTTTAATCAGTATTTTTGATTAAATCCCCCACTTAGTATACTGTCCTACATACTGATTCTGTTTCCTCAATGAGTATATATTCTGTCTGAACAAGAGGAGAATATTTTTGACTACAAAGCTTTGTGCTCTCATGAACCTAAAGGTAAGGGGCATCTGGTGAGGACCTCAGGTTTGAATCTTCTGACAAGTGTGCTCTGATGTTTCCACAAAGCAGAGTGCCTTTTGCAACCACCTCTGTGGAAGGTTTTCATAAAAATATATATGAAAGAAGCAATCCCACCTTTTTGACACTGATGGCAACAGCTTCTTTTTGACTGTAATCATCTACAGTAAGGTCACTTCCAAATTTGTACTCGGGATGAGCTTCTTCTTCTTGGTCAGCTGCACAGAAAACAAAAAGGATCAGTGCAAAAACCACAGCAACTGCTGGTTTTTTTTGCAAGGCACAAAACAAACAACAGTTTGACTCACAGGCCTGGCATTTTTTAAAAACAGGAATAAAATCCAGGGTATTAGATTTCTACGAGTTAACTGTTTCCAAGCATAGTAAACTACAGATAAGTCCTGAGGTACTTACAGCTTTGACATGGTTAGTAAGAGAATTTTTATTCGCTTTATTTTTGCAGTAATCAGTAATTTGCTTAGTAAAAGTATAAAAAGAAGACTTGGGGAAATAACAAGAACTGATGATAGAATTCTTTAAATAAAGATCTAAGAGGATGCCAGTGTCCAGGCTTCTCAATGTGTGCATTGTCAGTTTCCTTGTGTGCCCCCACTACAGCGAATTATTTTCATTCACTTTTAAGGTGATTTTCCATTAGAACCTACAGCACTCAAAGAAGCTAAAAAGTAAAGTAAAAGAAAACAAAAAAAAAAGAGAGGATCAAGTGGTAGGCTAAAGCTGGGACATTCACTAAGACATAAGTCACAGGCCAGGCCTTTGGTTCAGACACTTGCAGACAGTGCATGATTTAGATCTTCTGAAGGTAGACATTTAAGATAGGGTGGATCACACCTTAAATATGTGTATTTTTCTCTGCTGGCCATATCACTGGCTCAGTGATAGACATTTAACCCTGAAGATATCTGAAGTTTGGCAAGAAAAACCCTATCCATTTTATCCTTATAAAGTATAATGCAATAATCCCTTCTGATGTTGACACAAGTGTTAAACACAATAAAAATACCTGTTTTCAAAGCAAAGATCACAAGTTCCCATTCCCTTTCTCACAGACAGAATGAAAACCTGACTTGGTGAGTGCTCTAATATAACTTCTGAACAGGAAATGAAAGCCAAAATTGTCTGGGATGAGGTGTCAAAGCTGGGTCCTGCACTGAACGCAGACCTGCTGCTGCCACAGACCACGTGGTGGGTGGCAGGGCATGTAGGTAAGGAGCACCCAGCTCATTGATCCAGCACCAGGCAATGTCTGAGAGCCCTTCTCCAGGAAATTCTCACCGCTTTCTATTTCCTCTTCATTATCATCCTCCAGGATATTTACGGGAGCAGCAGTTTCCCCAGCCTCCATCATCTTTTTCAGAGCATCAAGCTGTTCTGTTAACACGAAAAGCAAAATTAAATTAGTTGGGACATGAAGAGTTTGTAGCACAAAGAAATATAAGAGAACCATCACAAACGATTCTCTGATCCTCAGATCTGCTTCTATTTAATGAGTTCTCTGACTTTTCAGTTCATAATAGAATTTTACAGAGTAAAGAGCATCAATAAACACAGACTGCTGTTAGATCTGTAAAATGATCAGTAAGGGCTGTGTCCAAAACTCACTGAAGTTAAGAAAAATATTTCACAGAAGCACAGAATCGATTAGCTTGGAAAAGGCCTCTGAGATCAAGTCCAACCTTTGACTGAACACCACTGTGTCAACCAGAGCAGAGCAACGAGTGCCACATCCAGTCTTTCCTTAAAACACTCCCAGGAACGGTGGCTCCACCACCTCCCTGGGCAGCCCACTCCAATGTCAAATCACCCTTTCTGTGAAGAAATTCCTCCTAAATTTCCAGAGACTTCAAAGATCTTTGGAGCAAGCATATTACTCCTTCACAGAATAAATAGACAGCTGATCTTCGGTGCTTGATCCATGCAAAGGGAGGCAAAATGCTTGGATTTTCAATTGTGTTTCCATGTGCATTCCAGTTAGACAGGATGAGCACAACCATGTATGACTCAAGCCAGTGCAAGGTCTGGGTGCTTATCTTTGAATGGAGAAGGACTGGGGTTTATCATTACAGCCATACTGGAAACTAATATAGCAACATTATTGTCACTGAAGGAAGATAAATAACAGAACTGGCAACAACAGCAAGAAGAGCAATTTGAAATTCCATTTCATTTTATGCTTATCCTGGAAAAACACAGCAATGCAAACAGACCAGTGTAGGCAGAATTTACAAGAGATTCTATCTGCCTTATATTTTAGCTCGACCAGCAGTCTGATAAAAGTCCCAGGATTACATTTCTGGGTCTGTCTGTGCCTGTGCAGCATGCTGATACCAAGGCCTAGACTCTGGCACTCACATGAAACACAAGGGCAAACAAGATGTTGTTTACATATAATTCATATTATTCCAACAGTAAAGTAGAAACAATTTGAAAACTTTAGTAACAAAGTCTATTTGTAGCGATCTGCACTTTTGTTTATTTCATATTTGACAAATTTTACTTACTCTTTTCTACTTCAGGTTTCAGCCTTTTATTCTTTATGAGAATCTTTCTTTTGAGGTCATTAGGAGATGGTAAGGCTTTACCTTGTTCAAGCTGTAAAACAATTCAAAGAAAATGCTTAGTAACACCTGTTCGGCTTCTCTGTATCCCTGTTTGGGATTTGGATTTTAGGACAGCAGTATTAAGGGGCAGTGAACAAGCAGTGCCACCTCAGGCACAACCCCAGAAGGTTGTGTGACTGCAGTAGTACAGTCTCCTCTGTTTCTTCCCTGTCCCAGGGGAAAGCTGTGCTCAAGCAAAGCTGCTGGATGAAGCCAGCCCTTGGGTCTCCAGCCTGTGCCACCCTCAGCTGCACTGCTCTAAATGTTTTCCCCTCCCTCCTGCCTAGCAGGGGACATGGATGTGATCTCCTCATCAGAGGAATTCCTACTTTCCGTCCCTCCCTCCCTGCAGTTCACACAGCCCAAGCCACATCTTAGCCCTTTATCATTTGATCTCTAAATAAGTCACCGTTTATGGTCCCCTCAAGCTGCAATAACCCAAGTGAGGCAGCCCACACACACTTGGAGAGTGGGAACGGACTGGCACTGGGGAATGGAAAACTACCCAGTCCTCAGCTGGGTAATGAGGACTGGTTTTGCCAGAAGGGTCACAGGATCACAAATTCAGTATTTGTGAAAGCAAAAGGGCAAGCTTCACATACACAAGGAAGTTCTAACAAAAGGTTTGTTCCAGCTTGGGGAAGGAGAAAAAATATAATTGAGAAAAGAGAAAAAGAATACGATCCTCTGATTTAAGTCCCCATCACATCACCGAGGCTCAGAAACAGATTTGGATATGGTAATTAGCACCCTCTCCACCTCAGGCTTGCTAATAATATTATTCAGGCAGTTGCTGGTATAATCACAGAATATTCTGAGTTGGAAGGGACCCACAAGGATCATCAGGTCCAACTCTCAAGTGAATGGCCCATACAGAGATTGAACCCACAACCTTGGCATTTTTAAGACCATAACAGACTGGGGTTTTCAGTGAATGCAAAATGATACAGGAGTAGAAGATATTTTCATAAATAGTCACAATTCTTAGAAGAACTACTGAGATATTCTTATCTCTAAATCCTAATCTGAGCTACACAGAAGAAACAAAAGAACAAAGCACCACAACTTGAAACCAAATAAAACAGCAGAGGTGACAAATAAATAACAACCCAGCAAAAAAACCCGTACCAACCCAACCCCAGGAGAGTAGGTGCAAACCTCCCTGTGGGAGGGTAAGGATTCTCCACAGGCTGGCTCAGACAGGGAGTTTCAGCACGCTGGATGAAGAGAATACGCATTTGTTCCCGAAAGCACTGAGGCTGTAACTCCACTAGATGTCAGTGCCGCAGAGCTCATTTATGCCAGGCTTCCAGGATGCCAGATCCCCAAACAAGGCCACACTTGGATGCCCATTTGGACAAATATTTACTTTTAGTTCAAACCAAATCTGCTTCAGCCAAGTGCCATGTGTCTCCTAAGTCGGTCCCCCTCAGCCACTAGCCCAGGTTATCAGGATCCAAGCCCTTGGAAAAGACATGTTCCAAGCTCCTCCTGCCACCTCTGCCGTGTTTGCTTTGTGAGCAGCTGGGGACTGAATTCACCCACGAGGAGGAAAGGACACAAAATGCAGAAGGCTCAGCAGTGCTACAGAGCACAGGCAGCTGAGGCTAAATACTGGGCCCTGAGGTGGAAGCACGGCAGCCTTTGGCCAGCTCTATTTTAGGCTTCCCAGAGAGCTGCTGGAAGCTTTTTGTGAGGGATGTAGCAGCGTGCTACACACATTACAGGGGAACACTGCAGATTTAGTTCTATGGGATGCGCTTTTCAGGGCAACCACCTGACACTCACCAAGCCTTGCGTGCTGCTGCCCCTGTAATATGCAAGGAAAGCCAGGAAAAGCAAAGCTCTAGGGATGGTGATGCCAGGAGCCCCCTTTGCCAGGGTGATATGGAGCTGAAAGATAAGGCGGAGTCCTCCCTGCTGTGGTCTCCCACAGCACCACAGAGCACCTGCAGGTTTTGGATGACTGCTGGCACACAGTGAGCTCGCTGTGAGCAGCACGGAAGGCCTGGAGGAGGAGTAGCAAGCCCCGTGTAACACTGTGTCAAAGTCTCAGATACTGTGCTTGTGAAAGAGTGTCTGTTGTTATCTCCTGCCACGCTGGAGAGTGGAGTGCATGCAGACTACAGTGCACTTGATAGTCCAAACGAGACTGCAGGAAACTCTTGGAGCGTAATTTGATTCTTAATGCAGTAGTGGTGCCACCTACACTGCAGGACCTGATCTGGAGCATGAAACATGCAACGTGCAGCTGAAAGAAGAGGTTTCTTCAGCTGAGACCATGCAATTTATGATTAATTATTTTTTAACAGTGACTGGCAATTTCAGAGAGAGCTATGACCTGCAAAGACAATGTATGTGGTGTATTTTATGTAGGTGCTGATATTACGTCACACATCAAGGGGGGGATTTCCCCAGGCTGCTTGCCAGAGCCCTGTACAGAAGAGATTAAACAAATCAGATAAAGCACAGCCACCCAAAACCACTAGTCATTTCTGAAAGCGCAGGACTGGCAGTGAACAACACTAAAGGTGACACGACCTTAGTTTATCATCTCTTTTAAATAAAGATAATATTTAAAAAAAAAAAAAGAGACTAGCAGATATAACATACTGGATGTGTTTCTAGAGGCTGCTTCAACAGGAGATCTCCAAAAAGATCTTCACAGTATTTTGACATCTTGTACTGTTGATATTTGCTGGAAAAGATTATGTCAGTTAATTTTTAAATATAAAAAAGAAATCACTATCACTCAGCACAAAAGAATAATACTAAGTAATGTAGACATCCCAAATTATATACTGCCCACTTTGTTTCAACTGAGAAGTATTACTTTACTGTAATTATACTGTCAATAAAAGTCTATTATCTGACATAGATGAATTTAATAAGACCAAAAAAGTAGAATAACTGAATCTCAGACAGCTAATGGAACATCCAAATACATTTCACAGCATTACCACAGATAAAAATACTGCCATTACTAAGCTAGATAAAGACTGATTAGTATATTACCGGTACATTATGTGACATTCAGTATGTCTGCATACCCCCCCACCCCAGTTTTCAAGCATCCTGTCATAGTATTTTAAACTACATCATCTCTCTCAGACAATGCAAAATTTAAAAATTAAAAATGGGCACTACCTACCTGCAGTGATTTTCAAATGAGAGAATGACAGGGTACTCTGATGTAACAAATGCTGTTTCCTTAATGGCTTGAATTACATCCTATAAAATGCAATAATAGGATTCAAGTCAGAACAGATCAAACGAAAACATAACAAAAGGGATTTTTTTGTTATCCACCCCAAACTGAGAAACCCAGGGCTGTGTCTCAAATAGGCCAAGTGAAGCCAGGAGAAAAAACTGTGTGCTCCTGGTGCCCCACAAGAACCTGGACTCTCAACAGGAGCCTCCCTGCACCTGCAGCAGGTGACACCTTCACCCACAAGCATCAATGGATCAGCTGCTACCACCTACTGCCAGGGAGAATTCCCACTCCAGAGCAACTCCTGAATCTTCAGGCTTTTTCCACAGCTAAGGAACTTCTCAGACAACAGAGAAGATATTTATTCTGCAGTGCAAAGAGCCCCAGGATGTGAAAAAGTGGATCCTGCTTGGATTCTTGTCCAGGGCTGCTTCTGGGGTTGGCTGCCAGGTGTAGAGGTCGGGCATTTACCTTGAAAAGAATGTCTGTGCACATCGCTTTTCCATGGGTTATTATTGGTTCTTGGTCTTCACCTTTGCCATCCCAACAGTCCAGCTCAACACACCTAGAGACCCAAGAAAAATTAACTTCCTTAATGTTTTGTTGCAGGAGAGCTACTTGGGACATGTTCTGAGCTGGGATGGTGAGAGCAGTCACGCTGCAAATCAGTTTTGGGCATTGCACAACTGTTTCTAAGCTGTACATGTGTTATTTCAGACTTCTTCTATAACTTTGGATATACCACCTTAAAAATGGCATGTGTGGGTCAATATATTTTCATCTGGACAACAACGTCTTTAGCACTGTAACACACTTCTTAGTCTCATTCTACTCTATCAAGAAATTCAGCAGGAAACTATAAACTGATTCTCATTTACATATAAACTTCATCGTTATAAAGCAGAAAGCCCTCTGAAATTCTTCGATGTTAACCTTTTCACAAACTCTTTCCTTATATCAATTTCTACATTCCACTGCCTGGAATTATTTTTATGAGAAAAACAAGATTCCTTTAAAAAAAAATGTGCTTTCATTTACCACACTACCATATCTGTACATTCAATTGTACAGTGAATCACAACCAAGGCACATTATGTAGGTTTAAAACATTAGATTCACAAATATTTATCTCCTGCTTCCAACCTGCATCCAGCCAAAAGCACTTGTCTGTACATCTCCACCGAAGACTTGCCACCGAACTGCCTGCCTGTTAAATAGGTATTGTGAGAGGAACTGATGAAATAGTGAGCCAAAGGATGGTCCATTTCTTGATATAACTCCAAACGGTCTAAGAAAACTGGGGCATTTTCATCTGACATCAAGTATCTGCAAAAACCATCACTGGATATGACACCTGGAAGGGAGAAGGCATGGTAAATTACTACCAGAAATTACAGTCGACAGGAGTCAAACCATCTCACAGAGCAGGAATCCTAGCACAAAGCCTGTTATTTGCAGAGGTTCCTGTAAGCCAACAGCTCTCCCCTTCCTCTGCTCCAGCCTGACCAGCAACTGGTGCAAAATGCGCCATTATGTTCCCAGATAACCAAAGAGAAAACGAGGTGCCCGCCAGTTCGACACCTGATGTCCAGCACTCACCATCAGCAGACCTGAGGCAGCAAAAAGATGTGAAGAAGGCAAGTAAGTAGTGACATCTCCTCAAAATAGCCCCCAAAAATCTGATCTCTGGGACTTTTTAAGTCAGGGATTGTGAGCTTGCATGGACCAGTCTTTATGGCTCTTTCCTCCCCCTTTCTTATTTGGTTCTGTGCTACAGCGCCGTTAACCAGCTTGTGCAGAGACTGTTCCCCACTGACAAAAACATGGGGATGTGCACATGAAAATGTTTGCACAGGTTCATTTACAAAACATTAGGAAAATCTAAAATACCTTCCAGTTTAGTGTTTGAAATACAGGTCCATACTTTGTAAATGAAAACAGAAATCTGCAATGAACAAGGGACATATAGGAATTCAGAAGAGAGAATTCATAATACCTCTCTCTTAGCTCTCTGATGGTTTATGCTTCAATAAAGTATGAAAAATACAAATCAAGGCATAATTTCTAATGAAACCAAATTAAGAATAATCAGTATGGCCATAGTGGTTTTAAAGGGGCCAAGAGTCTGAAAAATGAAAATGATCTGTGATCAGGAAGATGGGATTACTCACAAAGAGCTGCTGCAGGGAATGGTTACCAGGCACTAATTTGGACATTGCTTTCTCTGAAGTAATTTATGAACACTCAGCTATTGTTAAGGCAAGGTTGCAGCAGTTCTATTTTTATTTTCTTTAATTTTATTTTTCTCTTATACAGAGATATGGAGTGACCTCAGTTCCCATTCTACTCCCAACTTTCTGAAAAAATCCTCCACTGGCGCTTAGATTTTCAGTGCTTGGTGTCAGCCAGAGGCAAACTGTTCCAGAATGTTTTACTCAAATCCTCTCAGCTGATTCTGAGTATGAAAGAAAGGGGGCAAAAGGGAATTTTCAACTTGAAGAATGGTTTCATTTTATTATCACCAAGTGCTTTAAAGCAGCAGCACAGCTTATCTCAGATGATACATACTTCTAGTGCATCGTCTTGTGGAAAAATGTCACAGCTGGATGGATGTTCTCAACAGACCATAGCCGAGACCTCAGCAACTTAACAGAGCTCTGTGTACTCAACAGATCAGAACTTTATTTTTGACTTGCGCTCACCAGGTGGAAGAATTTGGGTTTGTAGTGTTCCCGAGCAGACTGTGGTTACTGAACTGCCCAGCATTAACTTGTTCAGCTTTACTTACTCCTGGCACTGAAATGTGACTGAGGAAGAGTCAGCTGCTTATTGCTGCTGCCTTTAGTACATCAGCCTCGTATCTTAAATTATATGATTTAGCAAAAAAAAAAAAAAAAAAAAAAAGGTTGTCCTCAAGTATTTTGCTCAAAAATTCAGCAAAATTTTATTTAAGAAAGGGAAAGAAGCTGAACAGAACAGCCACCGCTGAGACCCCTGGAGGAACACTGAGAGGGGACTTGTGCTGTTTTGTTGTTATTCTCCATAACCCCATCCCTGCAGGAGGTTTTCCACATTTATTGAAAACTTGACAGAAATAAAAATCAAACCAAGATGCTAAATAATTAGCCAGAGTTTTGTTTGGTTTTTTTTTTTAATTTTAGATTTAATTCCACCTTCATAAAACATGTTTCTACACCTTCCATCCTAAACAGGTGGCAGCCACATTAGTGCACCCTCCTCACGTTGGAAAATATTTAATACACACTAGCACCAAGAATCAAAGATGAGTATCTTTAAAAAGTATAAATAAAATGGGATAGAGTTGACAAAAATCAAGCAATTCATACTTGGAGAATTTATTTCATATAGGGAGGGAGGGAAAGCCTCAGGCTTTACTGGGGCAGCTTTAGATACTGCCTCCTTCTGTTGCCTGCTTTGCACATCCTTCACTCGCACATCCAGCACCGCTGGCTGTGTAAATGCTTGATCCATGAGCCTCAACGGCTGGTGAAAGGATTCCTGTTAGCACGGGCTTTGCAAAGCTGCAATCTCCTCTCTGCTGGCTATGACAACAGCAGCCCAGCAAAAAGGGCAGGGAGCACAGATGGGGAAAGCAATGTTTTTCATTTCTGCAGCTGATCCCAACTCAGCTGCTGCAGCAAAATGGGTAAGAACTGGGCACTGTGTTCAGCCACTGACACCTCCAACACTCACAGCAGCTCAGGACAGGAGCAGACCAAGAATGGCTTGCAGGTACTTCCTGCAACCTTGCTTGGAGAGAAAATTTTTCAACTCACCCAAATACTGCTGCCCTCAAGCCCTAGAGAGATTATAATATAAGAAGGTGGATGCACATGGCAATTTCTTTTTAATTTTCACAGTATCTGTACTTTGCAGAGCTTTGCAGTCTCTCTGAGACCTTGATCACAGCACGTTGGAGTCTCCACCATTCTATATTTACTCAATCCCAGCCTCTCCCTTTTCTATTGGGATTTGCAGTCACACTGTAACCTGGATCAGGGAAATAACTCTTCTGAAAAATTATCTGATTTTGACAGGGAGGTATTATTTTCAGCAGAGCAGTTTTCTGGTCCAGTACCCTGGGAGCCACGTAAGTGCTTGTCCCCAGACCACAAGGACTATAAACTCCCTTTAAAAAAAGTCTGGATGCTTCAGAACAAATTCCCCAAATGCCTAAACCCAGTGAATACTGAATTCCCTCCCCCATTTACCTTTCCTCTTCAAGTCTTCATCTGGCTCATATGTCTCAATTATCTGCATTGCTCTTTTTGTGTCATAAAAGGGAAATAAAATTTCATTGAGCCGAGGATCTCGTTGATGCTAAGGTTAGAAAACAACGGAATTCAGCAAAACAATATAGTGCATGGCTATTATCCAAGAGCATTTCATTACTGCAGATGAGAAAGAAAGAAGTGGACATTTTAAAAAAAAAA
>VZRN01000631.1:1538447-1566646 GCA_013397935.1 Dasyornis broadbenti
GAAGAAGCTAACATGATTTAAGGTGGGGACAGGGCTGTGTGCTTCAAGCAGTAAAGTGCCTTTATCACTGCAGGTGAATTGAGGGTGAGGTGCATTAAAGGGATAATTTATAATTTAAATCACAACACTATCCTTTCTCTCTCTAATGCAGAAGCAAAAATGACAAGTCTATGGCCCCAGTCCTGCAAACATTTAGACACTGAACTGTGTAAATAGCTGTGATAAAAGGATGTCTCACAGCAGTAAGATTAAGCCTGTGCTCCAATTTGCCAATAGATATGAACTAAAGCCCCAAGTATGTAACCCCAATTATGTAACCAAGCTGTTAATCTTCTCTCTGTCTTTTCCTTTTGAATACCCTTTCTACAAGTAATTCAGGTTTAGTGAAGAGTAAGGCACACATCTCCTACTTAAAAATAAAACTGTATTCTAAATTTGATATATGGGGAACTTTCAGCTTGATTCTTCATATTGAAGTATCCAGTATATAAATATATGTTTAAACATATTAAAAACTGATTTATAACTAGGAAAACAATTTTAGATGGAGGAATTCTTTTTTAATGCACCCCAAAATGTCACACAGTGAGGTCATCAGCTTCCCATGTTCCAGGTGACAATAATCTACTGGTACAAAACCAGTAGATAATAGACACCAGGACGTGTCTATTTTCCATGGGTGTGCTCTTGTCAAATCCACATAGTGCATTTATCACGGGAATTCCTAATGAGTCAGTTTTCTATAACTTGCTGTGCTCTAGGAATAGAAAAGAGCCAACCCCACAGTGTTTATTGAACTACTTCACACACTCATGATGCTTTCAAGAAACAGTAAATGCTTCTGCCAACAACTGTATTCTGGAAATACAGCAATAAAAATATTTCCTCTTATTCTGCACACATGGTATTTTAAAAATCATACACAAACTCTTAAAATATCCTCTTAGCTCTTAGATTTGTAACAGATTGAAATAATACTGCTAAGGAGAATCAAATCCCTGTTTATAAAAGCCCACTTCAGGTTTTCTATAATTCTAGAAGGACTAGCCGATATATATAGCTGGGGCCCACAGGTAAAACAATTGCCTGTAATAAAATACTGGGTGTATTTTAGCGGAAACTGCATCAAAAGTAAAAACACAAAAAGTATAAAACACACAGAACACACACCATAACACAGCAGCAAGTAATCAACAGAGGCGACTGCAAAGCCGACATGTAGAAAGCGCAACACCACACACAGCTGGAGCTGATTTTTTCACCTGGATGTTACCACAATGGAAAGATCAGCGGATCGAAAGCGCAGCAAATAATGGCATGGTGCATGCAATGGAAAGATTGGAAGAAGCAAGCCACTGCAGACAGACTCGTATGGTAGTTAATGTATGAAAAAGCTTACTTCATTTAGAAAGCTCACTAATTGGTCTACCGTTAAATAATCAGTTTTGTCTCCATTGCTGAAAAGAAATTTATTAGAGAATGTAAGTTTTTATACACGATGCTACAGTAGGCATGATTTACATGTTGACATTGTTGATACTTTTAAAACCACCTACTTTTCTACTTGAAAGTAGCTCTATAATCTCAAAATGAACAGTCACAGAAAACATGCTAACTGCCTATGCTTGGAACAGTAGACCTCCCACAACGTATCTTCCTATCACTTAATAAACATTACTTCATAAAACAACATGTAAGTCCTCCAGCTGAGAATAAATTGAGTGAAGAAACTTTTCAGACTTCAAATTTCTTACTTAATTTAATTAATTCACATACTGTGTTAATCACCTGAAGGAGCCAGTTAAAATTACAGTAGTTAGTAAAGCCAATGCAGAAAAAAAAAAAAAAAAAGTAAAAGTTCCAGATGCTTCCTTTAACTCATGTAAAAGTTGCTCTGAAATACAGAGTGAACTTTTACATTAACAGTCTGAGAGGGAAGGAAGGGGTAAAACATAGACTGGAGTTTGTTCTAAAGTACTGCTGATGCTACTACGATTCAAGGGTAGACAAATTTTACAGTGTTCTGTCACTATTAGTTATGGACTAAAAATACAGCAAAATGTCTTTAAAGCAAGATTATATTAAATTTGAACTTACATCTTCTTAAAGAGGTCCTCTATGTCAGTTCGGGGACATATCTTTTGGGTGAGCTCATAAAATTTCTCGTAAGTAAAAGCCGCAGGCTCAATTTCATCATTCTGCAATGAAATGCAAAGGTACATTTATCCAGACAAGAGAGCTTACGTGCTCTTTTCCCAAGAGAATATCTTATATCAGAAAAAAGCCACTGAGAACTGGTTTAGCTCTTTACCAAGTATAAATTTACCTGGTTTCTTTTGTACTCTCTCAAAGTAGTTCTAAATTCATCTTTATCACAGATCTGCTTGATGCGCTTGTATTCTAACCTCACAGTAACATTAATTCTACACAAACACAGAACAGGAACACAATCTGTTTTTCTTCTGGAGCTTAAAAAAAAACCCCAAAACCCCAAAAAGTTCAAGCCATCACCTCTCTGGGGCTGCTGGCAGGGGCTCCCACTGTGATTGGGACAGAGCTGGAGAGCAGCTCTCCAAAGGAGGGGAGCAAAGAGCAGGAAGAGCCCAAGAAATACAACAAAAAAAAAATGTACTACATGCATTTTTTTTTGTGCTTATATATTTTGCATAAATGAACAAAAGGTGGTTTGTGACCGAAAAGAAGGGAAACCTCGTCTAAGAGGTTTAAGGACCTCTAAGTCATACAGATTTAATTACATTTTGGCTCTAGTAAACAACCTCCAGTGATTAGTAAGTAACACACAATAGGCATGCTTTTTGTGATGCAAATGACTTAGATTACAGCTACAAATGTGAATGAGTCATCAATTTATTAGTATACAAAAACAGTTATTCAAAACCACTAAATACCTTTCCGCTGGGAAGACCTAATTCCTTAAGTGCCTGAAAGATCACTTTTTCTGTTTTACCTGATGCAAAGGTTCTGGTTATGCTAAAACAAAAAACAGTGGAGAGAAAAAAAAAAAAAAAAGAGAGAAATGTTAGTCACTTTTTAAACAATCAGTTCTCTCTCTCTTGCTTTTACTGCCAGCATTTTCCTCTGGCTTCAATTGATGAATGTAAGCAGCTTCCAAGTAATAGTGCCATTGAAGAAGTGCTCTAAGCTCCACAGAGCAGCACTGCTCTGCCTGCAAGCCAGCCATTAGAAAATATATCAAAATAATGAACTGCAAACGGAACAAAAGAGGGGTTTTTTTTCCTCATACACTGGGATACAGAGCCATGCAAAGCAGTCTTCTGTTTGCTCTTTTAAGCTGTGTGCTGAGATAAATGACTGTTTAGAAAGCAGCAGATTCTCCAAGCAAGGAGAGTCGTGCCTCTGGCCATTCCTGGTTGTGGTGACTTCCCTTCCATTCCAGCCATTAACCTGTGTCTCCCAGGTCACCCGTAAGGTACGAGTGGGCCACTGCCAAAGGCAGCTTCTGTCCTCTTTCCTTTTCAAGCATTTGCTGCTATCAAGAGGCTCCCAGCCACATGCCAAATCCCAATCCCTGCTGTAGTGCTCACTCCTCCCTCTGGATGCTCCCTCACTTCAGAGCCATTGAGAATATCCTGTCCTAGTCATACTACATACAAATCCTTTAGGTAGGTCTCAGCTGCCACTGGAATATTTCCATGGAACTGATGAGCATCCTGCTCCTTCCCTAAGCATGATTTTACCATGCATTTGACTGACAAACTGGTTTCATTTGGAATGAGATAAATCCCACAAAAATGTAGCTATTTGGTGTGATTAATATGAACGTGGTCTATTTCTGTTTCCATCTGAGATGAGTTTGAATAACCTCTGACTCTGGAAAGGGGAATCCAAACTTGACAGCTCTCCTGCCTTCTGTTTAGGGTTTGAGCTAAAATGGTGTGCCCCACAAGCCCTTGATTTTGTTGTCCCAGCCTGGAGAGAAAAACTGAAGTCTGTATCCAATACATATTTCTAACAAAAGCTGTACATTGGGAAACACTCTATGGCTGCTGATAAGAACGTGTTGCTCTTTACCATCAAGAGAGACAAACATTTGCTGAGACTTCTAGTGAATCTATCCATAATAAATAATGTCACATGGCAAGAGACGTGAAACAAATTGTTGCTGCTATTTGTCGCCATAGCAATTCACAGTTGTTTTACTCTCCAAAACACTCTAAACTGCCTATGTAAATATTTTCATACTAATAAAATGAAGATCAGGAAGTGAAGTATGTAAATGATAAAAAAACTATTTGGGTTAAATAGCCATCTTAGTAATTTTTTTTCTTTCTGTGTCCTTACAACAGTTAGAGTTCAAGTTCCCTATTTAGGCATCTGAGTTAGGTGTTTGATTTTCCAAAGCTGATAAGTACCAAGATATTTTCACTAAAATATAAACTGAGTTTACCTTCAGGCATTTGTTTCTTAAAAAAATTCTCAGGCATCCATTTTTCTGCTAATTCTAAACCACAGAGTAATGTTAGCTCTACAATTTACAACCTATTTCCAACCCTATAAATTTCTATGTCTGTTGTAATGAATCAGGCTCCAATAATAAATGTCCTGTAAAACATGTAATATTGGTGTAAGTAATTAATCAGATGTGTGCCAAGATTCCATGGCTGCAGGGAACTTATTTTTGATGCCAAAGGAATTTTTTTTATTTCACAAAAGCTGACAGCAAACATAGCAGTAATTTGTAATGCGAGCAGCAGTGCAGAGAAGATTGCATGAATCAAAAAAGATTGTAAAAATACAGCGTGACACTTTCATTTTGCTAAGGCTACTGCAAATAAAACTGCCTTTCCCTCTATCAGAAGAGACTTCTTCCTAGCAGATTTACATTCACCTTGACACCTACAGGTGTTTACTCCTCATGTTCCACCTACAGTGGTTTGGGGCTTATGTAAGGTACATGCCAGTGTACCTCCTTATAAATATTTAAAATACTTCCCAGCTCTGGAACTGAGGGCAATGACTCTATCGTGGTTGTTGATGGATTAAAGGACTTGGTAACTTTAGACTTTCACCACTTTGCAGCCATTACCTCAAAAATCAAGCCAACACAAACTGTGGAAATCAATCTCCTACCATGGCTCCAACGAATTTATCAGCTTGACTTGACCGGGAAGTACCCCTGCCTACACTGTACAAGAAATTATCTAACTTTGATTTCCAACCAACACTGAATCTAGACACTCTGGAGTAATCAACATGAAACACACAAAAAACTCTACTTTCAAATTAACTTAATTAAACTACTGCAAAATAGATTTAAGCTTCATTTGTCATTGTTTAACTTTTTCTTTTTTTACTGTATGTTTTCATAGTTAGAGCCTTAACTTGCTTAAATCCTTTTAAATGTATTCATACAAAAGAGAGGCATAGATTGAGCAAAGCTAATTTCTAAACAGGCTCTTGATGAGCAGGTGCAACTCACTCATCAAGAAAATCCATTTTCTGCCAGCAGAAAGCTGCAGAAACCAAGCAGAGTTTTTTTTTTCTTAACAAACACTGACCTGTTTACTGATCTACTACAGTAGGGTTAAAATCTCAACATACAAAATATCTTACAAATGCCATGTCTTTGCAAGATCTGTAAAGATCTTTGCAAGACTTGAACTGCTAAAATTTATTAAAGCCCGAAAGGCAAAACTGCTACTCTCCAAAGGTTTTCACACTGCTAACTGCCAGAATTTCTTCTCTCCCAAACACAGTACATCGTTAGCAACAGACATATGCCCCAGAATACATTAAAATCCGAAAGGAGCTTGAGAAAAACCTTTGTGACTTTGCAAACCCCAACTGTGCTGCCAAAGACTCACGAATATTTATGGCATTTAGCACCAACAGCCTGAGGAGTTTCACCTTCTCAAGGCTCATCATTCCCTATGGGGAATGTGATAGTTGAGAAATTTGTTTCAAACTTGGGAAGAAATGCAAGGAGCTCTGATTTTGCTGATGAGAATCTTTTTCCTTGGTGTTTTATTGCACTTTTGTGTAAAAATGAAATACAGGTGGCTCTTGTGATACACATTCCTACTGAATAGGCCTGCTGGGGGTTCTGTTTCTGAGAGAGAAACCTTCCCATCTGTATCCCCAGAGCTACAGCAATTTCTACAGGAGCCCCTGGCAGCAGAAGGAGGGTGAGGAAGGAGGGCTGAATAAATAAGACTGGATTTCAAACAGGTAAAAGGGAAAGGTCAATTGGAGGAGAAGCATCAGTGGCTTAAACCAGTGAAAGAAGTACTGGTGGGGAAGCTTGGGTAAAAAATGTGAAACTTTGGTGCCCTTTGCATAGCAGAGCTGTTCAGCTCACATTTCCCAGTGTTTCCTGGCTGCCTTCCTAATACACTCATCCCTCTCCTTATGCACCTCCCTCCTCCTGTTTCCTTTTGATCTCTCCACGCCCTTTCTCTGCACTAAGTGCTCATGGAAGAAAGGGGGAAGCAGTGAAATCACCCACATCCCCGGCTGCTCAGTGTTGAGACCCCTGGGTGTCCGTGTCCCACTTCATGATGAGCAGCTCCTGCTGGATCAGGCCAATCCCATGGCCTTGCTATCCCACGCCAGGGCCCTGATTCCCCCTCTTTTCCAATACAGGTCTGCAGAGCAGATTGATTTTCTCTCTCCTCCATTCACACCTCTCTTCTCAATGACACCTCTCCTAGTCCTTTCAGTGGGTGACACAGTGCTTCCCAGGTGAGCCCCAAAAATCTGCCACATTTTACCCACACCAACATAGCACACTCCCTGGAGTATCCACAAGTAAAGGAGATTCAGCTCCATGGAATAGTACATCCCTTACAAATTTATAAGCAGCCTAATTTTGCAATAAATTAATCTGTTGGAGACCGATTTATGTTAACCTGTAAATAGTGCAAATTCGAATTTAGAGATTTAATACACTGGATCTAGTGAACTGGAGTTTTTAAGCAACAGACAGGCTTGTCTGCATACACAAATCAGTGTGCCGGAGCACAACACAGAGAATTTATGCCTCACTAGATGTGACGTAAAATATTTAAAGGCAGAAACAGTTTCAGACAAGCTAGAACACAATAAATTCATACTGCAAAATGGGGTTCTGTGTTCAAACATCGGTGTAAAGCTGTAAAGTCCTGAAAATTGATTTGTCCCTGTGGTATTGTTCCCTCATCGTTACCCTCCAGCTGATATTCCTCATGGGACTTCTGCACAGGAGGTGCTTCACGGCAGCTGAGTTTAAGAAATAAGCAGGGACTCAGCCATGTGAGAAGTGGAACATTAACACACTGAAGCAGCTTTAACACTGTCAAGGTGTCACCTGAGTCATGAAACTAAAGAAACCTGGAAAGTAGCATGGCAGGCCCTTTGTCTTTTTGCAGATTCTATAGATGCAAAATCCTCTTTTCCATCCTTGAAAAAAAAAAAAAAATGCTGTGTGAGGCTTATCTTACAAAGTCCTCCTTCTTGCTCCCTTCTGTGAGTTTCTATTTATGAAAAACCAGCATGCCCCAAAAATCTGGTTTTCATGTACTTTATGAAGAGAAAAGCAGCTCAATGGGTGAGCAAGAATTAAGTTCTAGAGCAGGAGTGAGGAGTATTACTTATTGCCTAGCCAGAGGGGACCGAAAATCAGTGACTTGTAGTAGTTAATAGCTGCAGAGAAAGAAAGACGCTGTTCTAGCTTTGCTGTTACTGACAAGTAACCCAACAACTCATTTACCATGTGGTCAAAACCAAATATTATCCTGGGAGTTCCTATAAAAGCACAAGTATTTCTGGCAGACACATATATGTCTCTTTTACAAGGAACTGCAGTTTGAAAGTACCTCTTTGTCCTCTACTTAACCGGCCTGCAAGCTTTTATGGTCCTTTTTTTAAAGTATTTTATCAAGTTTTACAACTGAAAAACCCATCCCAGGGTTTGAGGAGTGTTAGGCTGAGAAATCTGATGCTCTCAGCTCTAAGTGACTTTGAAAACTGTTACAAGAACGCATATCTTCATTACAATGGACTGCAAAAAACCCAAAAAAAATTACTAGGCTGATAAGAAGTCCTGCCTAGCTTACCAAGGAGGTCAGATAAGTAGATCTAGTTCTGTACTTACTCTTACATATGTATTAGTCATAAAATTGATATTATATTCCATTATGAATCCACAGAATTTTATTAAAATTATAGAACTAATAAGTGAAAAAACCTGGAGCTCTCCAGCTGTGCTTACCTCCGAACTGGAATTTTCCCATTTGTGTTTGTTAGAAAGGCCAGCTTCATCCAGCTGAAATTAGGAATGAAATATATTTAAAATACTATTTCTTAAAATGGGGATCTAGATACTTATGTTTAACCTATTGCCATGTCTGCAAATTGAGTACAAACAAATAATTGTTCTGTAATAAAACCATTTTTCTGTAACCTTTTAGTGCTTGAGGCAGAGCAGTTCTTTAATTGTAAAGGCAAAAAGCAGCCTAAAAAAAATCAGTACAGCAATTAACACAAGTGTGAAGATGAGAAAGTCTCATGGGGTTTTGCTTGCATATGCATCAAGGAAAGAACAAACCAGCCAATAATTAAAACATACACTACAATAAATCAAATTAACAGTTATAAATTCTCCTATAATTTCTCCTGGGCAGGTGCCAGATATAGCCTGGAGACATCTTTGGTCTCAATAAAAGACAAATTCTTAACTCATTTAACACCATTTTTAAAATGATACTGTTTTGCAAATGTTGAACTATGAAAAACAATTGGGTTTTCTATTTCAATTCCAACAAGAAAAATAAAAGGACAGAAAGAGAAAGGAGAGGAAAGAAAGTAACTTACTGTTTCTTGAGACATGTCATTGGACTGACATTGTTAGCTCTGAAGTTATGTATGATGGATCCAAGCCCTTCTACCCATTGCTGAAAACCACAAAAACACAGAAACACCAAATTAGGAAAGCTGAAGAGGGAAGGAGTAGGAAAGTTTGTCTTGGGGGAAGGCTCCTTCTTGCAGCCATGGATAATGTTAATAACCTGTGCTTAGGAAAAAAAACCACTTCACAGCCCATACCATGGAAAAGTCCAGCCACATTTTATCCATTTTACCCATTTCTATTTCACCCTCCACTAAACAAAGGACTGTGCTTTCCACTCTTCCAAAGGCTACAAGTATCAGCAGTGCTAATAAATCAGTTTATTGCCAGCCAAAGCAAGTGGTCCATTGACTGATTTATTAAGCCCTCTCTTTACAGCCCTGTATGAACACTTCCTTCCCTTTTGGTGGCGGGGAGCAATATCATCTACCACTGAGCCCCGTTATCCAATGTGTAATGACAGCTTTAACTGGTCCAGTTTAGAAAAGGAATGAAATCAAACATTAATAAGCTAGAGTAAACCACAGTGAGGCACAACAATCACTCAGCGACACAGACCTCATCTAACACCCTGTTACATATTCAAGTCCTGCTTATTTTCTCGTTTTCATCCTTAAAATGCACAACATTCCAAGTAATCACTGGGAAGACTTCCAGCCAACAGCAGCATTACAGCACTTATTTATGTAATTCCTCTTTTAGGGTTCTATTTTTCTGCTGTAGCCTGCACCCAGACTTTGCAGAACTGCAGAGAAGCAGCTTAAGGCTTAGGTCCTAACATGAACGCTCATTGATTTCAGCAAGAATCCTGGCAGGAGAAAGCCATGGGAAGAGGGAAAAAAAACGACAGTGCTACAAGCCAAGTTCGATCTCAATTATGCCATTGTAACACTAGGATTACTCAACAGATAATTTACACTGGTGGAACTGAGATGGGATTTGGTCCACTGCTAAACATTAACCTTATGAATAAAGGAGCTTTTTGCTTCTGGCCAAATGCTGTGCAGGCAGCTTGAGCTGACTTGGGCAGGATCCAGAATCTGACACTTATAAATAGATGCAGATGAGTGTATTTTTCTTTACATGAATGAGTGCTGTACATCTGCAATACAGATGAAACAAATCATGGTTTGTATCGGAGGAGCACTAACATCTTTGGGAAATGGCATACTGTAAACTGCAGGCAGCAAATCCCTGTGGGCTCAAACAAGGTCTGAGGTGTCAATTCAACAGATAAATAACACACTTAAGGGAGACTCTTCTACTCATGAAATATTAAATGTGTTTTCTTTTAGGAAAAGTAGCCACTTATTAAGATATGTATTAATATTTAAGTGCTCTTTTTAAAGTTATCTTTTAAATAAATACCGAATGAAATATGTCTTCAAATAGATCAAGTGTGTATCTGACAGTCATTTGAAAAATAGAACTTTCACTTCTGAGAAAAGGTAGTATTTAGGGTTTTCTTAGGTGTGTTTTTGGGCTTGAAAACAATACCCCAGTAAGAGTTTGTCCTCTCATCTCTCTTTTTCCAACTGCATGAGTAACTTTGTACTCATAGGATGAAGGAACTGCCTAGGAAGATAAAGAAATCAGGTTCATGGGGCAAGATAGTATTATTTATTAGAACTGATATAACTAGAAGGCACTGACAGATTTAGGAAACACTTATCTTTTCCTACAAATGCTCCCTCACCTCAGATGATAAAAGAATGGTGTTTGTGATAATTCCAGGGTAAATGCCTGAACAAATCTTGCATAAACTTCAATTTCCTAGACCTGTTGAAATTCAACTACCATCAACTACTTACCTTTGGGGGTTTGTGGTTTATTTGGGTTTGGGGTTTTTTGTTTTGGCTTTATTTTGGGTTTTGGGGGTTTGTTTGGTTGGTTGGTTTTGGTTGTCATTTAAATCAATAAAATGTAACATTTCTGCTGCATCAGCACTGTCACAGCTATGCAAACATTTGTCCTAGCATTGTCTGCATTGGTCTGCAGCTCCTTCAAAACTCCTCAACCTTCCACCACCCAACATTCAATAGCAGACCCACAGCAAACAAAAAACCCTGCAAAATCAAGTTACACCAAATGCATGTTGTGCATAAGCTGCCCCCTTTCCCCCGTTTTTTTTTCTGCCCCGAACC
Organism: Dasyornis broadbenti; assembly: GCA_013397935.1. Taxonomy (NCBI): domain Eukaryota; kingdom Metazoa; phylum Chordata; class Aves; order Passeriformes; family Dasyornithidae; genus Dasyornis; species Dasyornis broadbenti. The sequence goes on from VZRN01000631.1 coordinate 1,549,458, forward strand.
ACCACTGGTGCAGTACTGACAGTATCAACATTTCAACTGGAACTAAATACCTACAGATCCATGTGGATTTGAAGGCAATGGATTACAACTACACCAGATATAAAAAAACCCAACGTTTAAAAGTAAGGTCAGTCAACACTCAGCTTTAGAGTTAATTCTGCACATCTAGAAAAGCTGCAAAAAGGAACACTGCTAAAAAAAAAAAAAAAAAAAANNNAAAAAAAAAAAAAAAAAAGACAAACAAGAAGAGTGAGAAATCAATACACTAAACACTTCCCAAGTGATTTTTTTGCAGGAGTTGTCTTGATGGTTCCCACTGTAGAGGCCTCCCTAACCTTTTTTCAGCGTTAATGCCCTTCCCTGACTGAGATGCCAAATCAGGAATTGCACTCCCTTGGAGCAAAAGAGCACAAACCTACAGCCAAACACTAACGAGCCACAAAAGCACCACATCTCTGCTGGCAGCAAGCAAAGGAGGGACCCAAGAGCCTCTGTCCAGCTCTGACTCATCTTACGTTGTCGTGATGTGCCCTGGGCAAGACTTGGCAGTTCCAGAGACACATCTGCCCATCTGTTCCACACCACAGTGCAGCATCTGGCTGCCTGCCCTCGCCTTTGGGGCTAAAGCAGGTTCTGGAGTGTTTCATCAGATGCTGCCCACGGCAATCAGCTGGCCCCACATTAACCAGGAATAAAACATAAAACCAAATTCAACAACACATTCAACACAGTCAGCCTTTCTGTCCCTCTGAGCCAGAATAGTCTCCAATTAACTGCTGTCTTCATACTTGCTTTACAGGCACTGCGATGCAGTGCACAGATATTCACAAAATTCAATGTCAAGCTGGCAATATATTGCTTTCCTGACAACAAACCATTCCCAGATGTAATGTCTGATGACCTTGCAGGAGGGATGAAAGAAGGGCTCAGGTTTTTCTCAGCTGACACACAGAAGAATACAGCAGCAGCCTTGCTTGTATCCTATGACAGCACTCCTTACTTTACAAATGAAGCTGAAAGACCTGTAAATCTCTGAAAGTAACAGGGACAAAGACCCTCACTTCTTTTCTTTCATGTCCAGCATTTTCAAATCACTACCACTGCAAAGAAGGAAAATCCTGTAATAAGATGACTTCTGAAATGAGGTGGATAGGAAACACTTTGGTCTTAGAAAAAAAGATGGTTTTGATAGAAATCAGGGTACATTGGATTCTGCCTGATGCTATGGCTGAATATTTTCCAATTTTCCATATGCTTCAGTACGTTTAATATAACAAGGTAACTCCTGAGTGGCTCCCTATATACAAATATTATTCCAGATTCACAGAGGGATCTGGGCCCTGCTATCTAATCTTAGAAAATCAACAATCATGAAAAGATACAAAAATAAACACCAGTGCACCTTAAGCTTAAACCCTTAGGCTGAGACAAGAGGCCAAAATCCACACTGCAGGCTGGAACAAGCACTGTGTTGTTTTTCTCTGACAAGATCAAACACTGTCAAACATCTCTGGAAGGAGAAGGGGCAAAAAAAATCAATCAAAGAAGCACTCTCTCAGCTTTTGCTGTAGGGCTCAAATGCTTCTGAGGCACTTAGTGACCCTGTATTAGCTGAGGTTCACAGATGAAACATGGGCAGCACTGGGAGGGTGCACAAATAAATTTGGCCTTTCAGCTCTATTTTAGCCATCAACCTTTCCTTTAGGCAGGGTTAAAAAGGACAAGAATTACGAAAGGTTAAAAATGACCGTAGCCTACAGCTCATGAAATTCCAGACAAGGTCAGGCATGGCTTATTGGCCGATGGGGTCAGTACTACCCAGACCTCTTGAGATTTTACCTTCCCTTCTCCTTCCCTCTGGAGTTGCACTCCACTTATTCCAGGCATCAGGAAAGCCAGGGAGGCAAGGAGGCATTGCCCTCTGATTTTGGTGTTCAGTATCTGGCACTGGCTGCCAGGGGCTCCATAGCTTGAAGGCTCAGAAAGCCCACAGGGAAGTGTTTCCCACCTCTTCCCAAGACAGCTGTGGACTGGCAGGAATCCCTGGCACTTGCCCTCAGCCAGCAGATGTCCCTCTTCTCTCAACTCAGACGTCTCAAAACTCATCTCTGCTCCACGAAAATCACCCTTCCTCTCACTCCAGGCAGGCAAAGCAAGGAGACCTGAGGAGTGACAGTGCCAAACCTCTTCCCTACGTGACCAACCACAGCGCTGATTTTTGCAGGATATGGCTGTGAAAATACTGGCACAAAGGTGAAAGGGATCCCTCTGACCTTCAAGTATTCCATCAGGAAAGCTGAGGCTCACACACTCCGTACTGGGAGCTACCTCTGATGTGTCCAGACTGCCACGCTTCCTACCCCAGCGTTGGAGGGGCCTGCTCTGAAAGGAGCTGGAAGAATCATTTTGGCTGCTTTTGTATGCAAATTAAGAGAAGCACGGTGGAGCTTTACTCAGTGAAATCCACCTCCTGGCTATGGAGAACCAGGGCTAAAGCTGTAAATTTACTGATAATTCCACAGTGGCATAGCCGAGAATGTACACGAAAAGGCAGAAAAGCACATGCAAAGCACCAATAGTTAGTTGCAGGCTGGGATATGAAGATTTCTCTAGCGAACATGGCATTATGTAGTTGGCACAGGCAAGCTGTGGTCATATGTTTAAAGCAGTCATGATACAGAAATGTTTATCACATGGGCTATGAGATATAAGCCATATATTTCCACAGTGGGACACAGGAACAGCGGGAAGCTTCTAGAGATCTGTTTAAGACTGTTTTGCATGTTTCTTGGATAGTTTTGCTTTGAAACATCAAAACAAACCAAAGTTACTGGGAAACAAAACTTTTCTGTATTATATTTGTGGAATATCCCTATGGGAATCTTCTGCTACTTTCTATTTGCCCTCTGAATAATATGATTTGGGAAATATTTAATAGCTTGTTTCAGGGGAAAAAAAATCAGGGGTAATCAGGCCAGGCTGGATGGGTAACCTGGTCTAGCGGAAGGTGTCCCTGCCCATGGCAGGGGAGTTGGAATCGGATGGTCTTTTAGGTCCCTTCCAACCCAAACCATTCTATGATTCTATGAAATTGACATTTTCTGTAAGTCAAAAAGAGTCACAGAGTAAAAAACACCAACGAAAACCATCAGCCTGAAATGCTTCATCTTGCCAAAACCATTTCAAACGAACTGAAAAAAAAAATTAATTTCTCATTCCAGCTGAGAAGCTGAGAAGTTTAAGAATGTCAGAATGAGATGTTTTCAGCTGCAGTTGTCTTCCATGCCATGAATACTGTTAGCTGTATGATAAAGCCTACATTCACCTTTATGTTGTTTGTCAGCAGATGAGTAATTGAGCATTTTAGCACATTCTGTTCATTCTGGTGCCTCACAGGTTAAGCCATCAATGTGTGAATCACTGTCTCAGTAACACACCTGTAGAAAGTGTATTTTCTATCAAATCCAACTAGAAGTATAAAACCAGTGGAAAAGGTTGTTCCACTCTCCTTCCCACCCTATCTCCCCTGTGGCTGTTCCCATCTCATACCTACTGCCAGAGGAATGCATCAGCACTTCCCAAAGCCGGGTTATCTTAAACACTGCTGGGAGCTTTGCCTCCAAACATGAGCTTAACACTATGGCTCTTCCTAGAATAGAAGTAGGAGTGCTCACGTGAACTCCTCTGCCAGCAGGACAGTACTTTCAAGCAGAAGGGTAAAATCTATCAGTTGAAGAGATGGTCCTTTCCAACAAAACAGCTGGAGCCGGGAAAGAACAACCATCAGGGCAAATTTACCCCGATATGCACTACTACTAAGCAATGTTAAAGAAGCTGACTTAAGTTAATCTTTTAAGATAAATTCCTGCATGCATTGCCAGAGTGGATGAGCAAAGAAGACAAGAAGTCCAGATTTTGGGTCACTAAAGCACAACAGATTTATTGGACTAATGCCAGCTTTGGACAGGTAGCCCATGTGCTAATGCCCCACTACATCTCTTCTGCCCCACGGAAATTCACCCCCAAATACTCACAGGCCTTTTCAAATGTCCTAGACTGAGGAAAACAGATTACCCAATTACTAGGGCACAGAAAGTCCATCTAGGAAGTAAAAAAGAAAAATACACGTACACTCTCTCATCTCTAATATGTATGTGTGTGTGTTTTAATTTTAGCTCAGGATAATTTATATAACCTGATTTAATGAGGAATCCAAACATCAGGTTTTAAATTCTACCTTTTACAGTCACTCTCTACTACCACAGTGGAGCTGCTTTAGGAGTGGACCATGACAGCTGCTTGCAATCAGAGACAGAGTACACCCTATTTTGTGGCTGTTTTAAGAGTGGAAATGAAAACCAATTTCTCAGCTGAAAACACCAATAAAATTTAAGTAGACAGAATGTAAATACCAGAGTCGGAGCTTGGAGACAAGTGGAGAGATAATAAACATGCTCTCGTTGTTGGAAAAGCTGTACTTGGAGCTCAGCAATGGCTTGGCCAGACCTGCTGAGCACCGGAGGCACACGGGGCAGCCCCGGGGCAGAGGTGATGACAGATGACAACTGCCAGCCTGGCATGGGCCCGGAGGGGAGAGCTCAGCACTGCCCACACCGGGCACCAGCACATCTGCCACAGCTGGGGCACCCCCGGCACTGTCCCACTCTGCCACCCTGGGCCAGGGACCTAGCAGAACCTGGTGCCCACTGGTGGCACTCCTTGCATGAACAGGCTGAAGAAGGCAGGAACTTCCACCAATTTTCTTTGTCATGGTTACTCAGTCCCATTGTAACCCAGCCTCCAGTGAGTAACAATTGCTTCTTTTCTGACTGTAAATTATCACCTACAGAAGCAGAACCTTTCTGGGCAGAAAGGTTCTGGGCTTTTGTGTTTGGATCTGCCGCTCAACTGCCTCATTTTAAAGTATCCCATTCAGGTACAGATGAGTCCTGACCTTGGGTTATCTGAGGAAGGGACAGAGCAATGCTCTGCTCCTCATTGCAGCAGAGGGGAACAGGAGAAACCACAGGTTTCTTTTACCTGTCTTGCAACCCTCACACATCTGGGCTGCTTAAGCCGCAACCATTGCCCCTTCTCCTCCAAACTCTTGCCTCTGTCATTTCAAAGGAGGGGTTTATATTTGAACATGGATTAAACCAAGGCCTATTTTAAACTGCAGTTAGCAGCTGCACAGCTACTTCATGCCATGCAAAGGCAGTTTCTTCTAGGGGAGATTTACTGTGTCCAGAGGAAAGATATTTTCTCCTGAACAAAACAAGAAGAATCAAGCAGGAGCAGCTCTGTGTGCAGATAACTCCTAGAAAATTCTATCTTAGCAAGAAGTACAGTAGCAAGTTGATGTATTTACCATATACCAAAGGTCAACACAGTACAGGCCAAATTCCCCAGCGAAGGCACTTAGAAAGCTCTACATTGATTTTTTTGGCCTGATCTGCTTTATGCTCTCCCTCGTGCCTCAAACATATCATATGAGATGAGGTGGATCATCACTGCTGACACTTCTGGATATATATTTTGGTGGAAAGGCTCCCAAATGCAGGACTCTCACATCCACGGGCCTCTCAGAGCCTGCCCGCTGCAGCATGACACCATTTCTGTGAGGCTTGGCTGTTAATGAGCAGTAGATCTTTTCGACAGCATAATTAGCTCATCTCTTGTGACAGTTTGTGTAATGGGCCAACATTCTCACAAACCAATTAGTCTAATACAGGTTATTGAGATCTAAGGTGGCTGAGAAACTTAACTGCAGCTCTTTTCAGAGTAAATCAGAGACACTGCTGGGTTAAGTATAAAAGTGAATGCTGCCAACATCTTTGCTTTGCTTCTTTTTTCAAATGCTTTCAAAACATAACTCTGACACGTTATTTCCCTTAAAGCCTGCCGAAAATACACACAGTAAAATCAATTTAGTGTACCCATGTAAGTTATACAAGTATTTCTCCTATAAAGGAGTTTACTCAGCATTGCCAGCATTTCAAAAGGGATGGATCCAAAGCAATGCAAAACAAACCAGGTCTGCCGAGGGATTTAGTGATGTTGCATTCAACAAACAGTTTGAAAGGAGGAGATTTAGCAGGTGTGCGATACTGATCACTATTTAATATTCATCTCACAGGCAAAACAGATTATAATCCTAAATACCCTGAATACATACAATCAGAAAAGCAAAGCAAAGAGTATGTATTTTTAAAACCCCATGAACGTCTGGATCTCAGCTAGCAGTGTACTATCAGCATTCTGATCAGGTTTCTCAGAGCAGTTTACAGCTGAGTACCAGGGCAGGTGGAGCACAGAACTTGCACATGAACTGCAATCTCAAGCTCTCAGGAAAGATGACGTGTAAAAAAGCACCATTGTGTTTTTAAGACTGTTCCATGTCAACGGGAAACAGAAAAGAACCCGGGTACACTGGGATCCCCATAACTGTAGAGAATTTTCTTTCCTGCTTTTGTCTTCTAAAATAATATGAACCACACAGCACAATTAGGTTATCGCTGAACAGAATTTTGAAGGGCTGAACTCCACCCACCAGGAAAATGGAAGTAATTGCACTTCCCTTCAGCATCCCTGTTACAGACCCACAGCACCATCATCACCTCATCTGCTGAGCCACACAAAGACACTGAGCAGCTCAGGGAATCCTCTGTCTGATATCTAATGGTCTCAGTGTCTAATTTTGATAAATCACTGTGCATGCACGGGCTGATAAAATCACTATTTCCTCTCACCACAGCACACAAACATGTCACAATGCTCCACATGGATGTTTGCTGTCCTTTGGAAGGGTGAGGCAGCAGACACTAAGGCAGGTTATTTCAGCCAGCCAAGCAGGCAGACTTAAGAAAAACAATTGAGCACTGCTGATGAGCTCTTCTTTTAACTCCCACATACTGTTTAATTGTGAAATACCTTGGCTATTTCTGTGTTTTCTGCTACCATGAAAGTGAAGCTGATGTTCACCAGATCTGTGCCACTGCAAACACACACTATCCGTCCTTCCAACTCATTTTCTGATTTTCCAACAGCCTCGAGTGCAGTTAGTATTTTGGGATCCTGTGAAACAGAATAGATAACTTGTTACATTTGCAACACTTCTGTTATGCAACGCACTATGGTAAAAATGCATTTTCACCTCCATATACATTTACACCTTCAAACCTTTGCCAGTCATCTTAAATGAGTGCTTTCAGTTAGAATTATTGTGTGCAAACCTGAAAAAACAATATATTCTACCAGTTAGGAACATGATTGTGAGAACTCCTATTTTCATCACGAAAAAGAAAAATTAATCCCCCCAAGGACTGGAAACAGAGGAACAGTACTAATCTCTAAGTTAATTATTCCAATCTAGTTAAGTCCATAGTTCCTGAGAGTCATGATCTCTGTGACTTCTTGGCTGTTTCTTAGCGACGTGTCGCACAGGCTGTTGTCTGTGCTGCTGGAGCTTTAATGGGTGTATTTTTTTTAAAGACAGAGGTGAAGTCTGAAGCACATTGGGGTGGCTGCCAGCACGAGGAGAATGGGGTTGTCTGCACCATGCACACCTTCTCTGCGGGGCAGAGATCTCAGTCTGTGGATTCCCAAGATAATTTCTCAGACATAGTTACCTACAGTCAACACAGAACCACTTAACACGCGAAAGTGGAAGCGCAGAGTTCACAGCAAATCTTCTAAACTGAAGGAGGAGGGAGGGCCACAGTTCACTGCAGAAAATCCTATATATTCCTTTTGAAGAATACCACTGAGCATATTTCCAAAGTTTTGGGGTTCTTCAGAATTCCTAGCTAGAACTTCTGATGAAACTCTTCAAAAAGGCAGACTGTGACCTGCTGCCCTCTCTGACCACCTAACTGCGGAAAGAGGGATGCAAACAAAACTGCCTACATTTTATGTCAATGGAGCAAAGACATAAAATAAATTCAAACAGATAGGAGCAAAATTTGGAAAATGAAACATTTTTTTCCCCAGATTCCTGCAACAAGTATCACAATACACTGTTACAAGATAATTAAAAACGTCTTAATGTCTGTGCTCTTAATGTCTGCTGCTCAGCTTCCTGAATCCTGTACTACATCGGAAAGACCAGATGACTGAACCTTCCCACTGCAATCACAACAAATCACGTCAAAACTTAGAATTTCAGGCTATGACTGCAAAAAAAAAAAAAAAAAAAGCTGTGTTACCGGTATTATTTAAAGAAATTAATATCATCCTGAATTTCACCTTCAGCTTAAATACTATTCGTTTAAATGAGGAGTGTAAAGTAACTAAAAATTACCTTTGGTACAGCTCCAAAACGAACACTGTTGATCAGGGAGCATTCTAATACCTGTCCCTCCTGAAATGACAAAAAGGGTACAAGTTCAAAGGTCAGTTGATCCATTGGGAATTTCAGCAAAAATTAACAGTGAATCTTATTTGCAAACACTGTTAATAAACACTAAGCAGTATATTTCCCTTTAATATCAGTTAATTCCCTCTTAAATGCTTCACTTCTGTCAATTCTAAAAGAACAGGATGAAGGTTAGTTTTGTAAATAAACTAACACAATATTTTAGATTTTTTAAAACTAACCAGAATATAAATCAAGTGCAATAATACGTAATATACATTCCTGACATAATTGTAATGTACCTTTCCTTCACTTTTCCAGCTCAGAAAAAAACCAAATTCATCCACTTGGAAGAGACAGTTGCTTTCAAAGACAACGGATTCCTATAGAAAAGAAAATACAGACCATTATTTTAGTCAGTTTGACAAATATAATTTATTTATTGCTCAAAAATAAAGGATTGTTACACTTCTTCCCAAATATCTTCCTGCAGAATTCTCTATTCCCAAAGAAACAGAAATGAGGGAGGCAGGCTATTTAAAAAGAGATAATTTTTAATGATTTGTCTTTTTGGTGATGCTTGAGACAATGCACTTAATTAATATTCTTCTACCTCGTTGCAACTATGAAGATGTTTCGTTTCATAAAAGCAGTGATTCTTACCTAATAAAAAATCTCAATGAAATGAAACTTAAAAAAAACTATCGAAAATTAAACACTTTAAATGAAAAATATATAATTTGCTACCTTCAGCATCAAACGGCCACATTTCCTTTTAGCATTCAGAATTTGGGAAGCACTTTTCTGTTGGACTATGGCAGTGCACATGCTGTGAGTGCTCTGCAGCCAGAGTATCTGACAAGCAGAGCTTGAAGGATATTGATTTGTGGAAGAAATCAGGAGAGAATGGCATTCCAAAGAGACTAGGCAAGGCAAAAAATCAGATTAGCTGAATTTAAAAAGAAATTTCCTCCACACACCTCCAGCCTCAATTAGAGCATCATAAATTAAGCTAAAATGCAGGAAAACAGTGTGCAGAATCAATCAATTCTTAAAGAAAAAAGGGGATCCAGAACTTCCTGACTTCCTTAATTGAAAACTGAGGAGCATTTGTGAGAAGAGTCCTCTGTGAGGAAACAAACCAGGCTGTGCCCCAGAAAACCTGGAATAAACTGCAGCAACTCTTGGAGCAAGAGAGGATCACGGGATGGACAAAGAACCTCTTGCTCCACAGGTGGCAAGCAAGAGCCCCTTTCTGCGGGGTTTTGGGGGCAGCAAATTCAGCTGCAAGGAGCAAGACCTCGGTGCCACCTCTGCCCGCACGTGTGCCCAGAATGGTGGAGTCTCAGCGAGGTGCCTGCTGAGAACAGAACAAATGATGCCTTGCTGAGATCGTCCCTGTCGCTCCACCCAAGGCCCAGGTGCCCACCGAGTGTCTCAGGTATCACCTGAATATCTGAGCACTTCAAACTCTCTCCTGTACCTGCCCATTCTCTGTTTCTCTTGGAAGTGCAAGAGAATAAACACAGGCCGGGCCCCCTCACTCAGATCCTCACAGGCTGTGTCTGGAGCAGTGTTTGCCGAAGGAAAACAAAGCTTTTCTGAACCGCCTTTCTAAGGAATTCCATGTCCACCAGTATCTGCTTCATTTATCTGGCCACAAATCTGGAAATACAGGGTAAACCAACTATCCCTATCTTGGCAGGCCTCGTGATAAAAAAATACCTTTTACTTACATTTCAAAAGATAAGAAAATACTAATATCCCTGAAGGCACTTACCTTCAACTTACAGAGATTTCCTGTTCAAACAAGATTAAAAATAGACCCTGATAAAGTGATTCTTACCAGCATATCAGTGCTGAGTTTAAGGTAAACTTCTCAGCACTTTATTTCAGCTGCTGTGTAAAATGCCCTGTTTTGCATTCCTTTAATAAATGTGGATTACAGCATAGCTGAAAGCAGGATCATAGTAATCATATTTCAGACAGAGTGCAGACTGATTTTTCTAAAGTAGATAAAACCGCTCCAGATCTCAAAAGATGCATTTGAATCAGAATATAAACGTTCTGTGTTCTCTTACTTTCCCTTGTAATAGGCAGGTCCTCAGTTTATATATATATATAAAATAAAAAGCAATATTCTCCCAGCCTCCAGTTGATAGATTTTACAAAAATACTGAAGGATTCACTTTGTTCAATAATGTGCTTTATGAATCTGCAAAGATGAGAGTTTTATGCACGTTACAGATATTTTGATCCAATTCTCCCTTTTTCTTCCTCAGGGCTTATTTCAAATCAGAAGGATTAAATATATTTTAAAGCTATTTCTTTTACAAGAAAAAAAAAAAACAACCTATATAGCAATAAAGTGTGTTGGTATTGCCTCCCCACAGACATTCCCAGAGGTGTTACCAGATAAAATTAAAGTTTCTTTGTGTACCATGAAAGCAAAACATGAAATATTCTAGAACTTCTGCATATTTAAAAGAGAATAGCAAATGAAAAGCAACTGGCCTCTTACCTCTTCATATCTATCAAACACAGCTCCATCTTGCAGAAAAGAGGGAACTGGCTTCTGCCAGTTGAATTCATAAGGTTTTGCCATGATTACAGAAGAAAAACCTGAAATAGAATGGAAAAGCACAGTTCAATTACTGTCCTTCAAAAGGAGTATTTCAAAGGCCAAGCAGGAAAAAAGTGACTTTTAGCTTTTCCTTTCACACAGAAGCACTAAGAAGTCACAGTGCATTCCAAGTCAAGAGCTATCCCCCTAGGAGTATGTTTGTTTCCTATCTTTAAATTGAAAAATACTTGTGAAGTGTGTGTATGAACTTATTTATTTGAAATTTAATTTGAAATTTCAATTTTATTTGAAAAATACTCGCACTGGAACTTCTAGAATACAATGAGGCTGGGATTAACCCAGCTCTAGGTGACAGAATACCACAAGCTGTAATGTAGACAAGTGCTTCTTTTTTTACTGGAAAACATCAGATGCTACAGAAACAGATTGTATTTTTCCTTAACATCCTTAACTGTATGCTACTTGGGCAAAATAATTTTTTTGTTTCAAATTTCATTTCCACTAAATAAAGTCCTGGGTATTTTCAGTCGTATTTTACCTATAACTCAAAATATGAATAATGTATATGCCAAAATTCAAAGGGAAGAAAACTGTTTAGAGGTATAGAGTATGAAGTAAAACTAGCTAGTTGTATTGTGCACTTCTGCAAGAGAAGAAATGTGAGCAAAACTGTTAATTTGGAATAAAATTCAGAAGTCACATTGTTCGGACGTTACAGTAAGGACCAGCAAAATATCCAGTATCCTTTCCAATGCCTTGGTGCCTTCCAGCTCACACTGCTCTACACCAGACAATGCCCCAACTAAATACTCAGAAATACTGAACTTCATTTAATCTGAAATGATTGCTTCTGCTTCCTAATGCCATCTAGGACACAGAGCATCCTGATTATCCCTTTATACACTGGAGCAGAAGGAGGGGAATACCCTTGGCAGCAGCAAGGCAAGCTAAGCCCAAGTGCTGGATGTCAGGAAATCATCCTGCGAGACGAGATATCGAGGGTGACGGCAGGACACAGACACGGCGCTGACCTCAGTCTGCTCTGCTTGTGCCAGCCCTGCCCTGACAACTGATGCTGTTCAGCCACTCCTGAGTGTCCCCAGAGGCACCGCATGGGTTAAGTGTGACCAGCACAGCTCCTGCTCCACTGCAGCACAGGCACAAAATTTGTCCAAGTGAGAAGAATAAAGAGCCTACATAAAACTCCAGGGAGCGCATGACAGCCTGTGCAATCCATGCACACAGAAATGTCTTCTTTCACTGAATTTTAAACCCAGAATAAATGCAGGTGCTTAAAGAAGTTTGAGAACGTTGTTGTACCCCCCTTCTCTGTCTTGTTTTTATTCGCATAAAAAACCTTCCAAGAAGAAAAAGAGGACTCCGTCCAACACTGGCTTTAAGAACAGTTATTTTGATAATTTTCTACTGGAAAAATAACCCTATTACTTTAAACATGCAAAGTACACTTTTGCGTTAACCCATCTCCTGCCCTTTTCTGGTCATTGATACGGAAGTATCAAAAAATATATCTCACATTTCCAAAGCCTTAGGAATAAGACAATGAATTCATTCTCTATAACAATCAAAAATACATTTTGAAAGTTATAGATATTTGTCACCATTAAGTGTTCACTTTCATTGAAAATGGGAAGAAAATTCAAAACAATAGATGTGTTCTCTCTAATTTAAATAAAAGGCTAAATTATATTTAAACTGTTCATCTGTACCTTTTTTCCCAATGAAGAGATGCTTTGAATGAAATAGATCATCTACATTCAATATCTTATCAAAAGTCCCCTTTTCTTTCTGCCAGTCTTGTGCATTTGGCCCTTGCCACTCTGTAAAGAAGGAATAATATCTAATACACGAGGATTCCAAGATGTTTTGCTATCCTTTCAAAGAATATGCCAAATTATTTTGATTTTTATTATTTTTTCGCAAGTACACCTACAATTCTCATGTCTCTTCCAGTTTAGATCAGCACAGAGCTGCTTTTCCCTCGTTTCATGAAGGAAGCTGGATAACAGGACAGCCACCCCATTGCAGTAGCAGGATGGAGTCATGTTCTGTACAACTCATGGACTTCACACAGCAGCTCAGAACAATCACAACAAATTGGAAACTTAGTGGTTGTTCTTGGAGCAAAGGAAACTTAAAACATACACACCTGAAGTGATAACCACTCTATTTTTACAGCATGGTGGCTGTTCCCTTACCTATTTCAACGTCTTTTATTATCAGGCTGTTCTCAAGAAGAAAAGTTCCTTCAAATACAACAGGCAGTTCATGCAGCAATAAATGCTCCCATCCTTCTGGGAAAAGCTGACACATTCTGTGCTAAAACACCAGAAATGTGGTGGCACTTTTAAGACTGTGAAGAATACTCCTCCACCATATATGGTCCCAAGCCCATACACATGGTTTTTACCCTTTTATATTGGCACTGAACCCCACACAAACGCAGATTTAAAAACCCTCAAGCTCCGCAGCTGCTCTGAACTCCTTGTAAGACAATCCCAATGCTCCCTCCTGCATCTGGCACTCTGAAACCTGGATGTAAAGAGTGCTTGGGCAGACACTTGACTCTCAGAAAGACTCATTATCTTAACACTGCATACACGGACTTGGTTAGCTTGGCTGAGCTCATCATTCAGTCACAGAAATACAGCTCTGTAAAATCCCTCCTGCATAGGGGTCTCCTCCTTATCTGGGTACTCACAGATGATGAACTTGTTACTTCATCGTTGAGAAATTAAATAGATGGAGGTCCTCAGGTTTGGCTGCAATGCACATTTTTCAATCCTCGCAGTCAGCCTGAGCCCTCTCCACTTTTCCAGCTGCCTTTTTGAAGTCAGGGGTCTGGACCAGGACACAGTAACCCAGCACCACCCTCTGTCATAGGAACCAGGATTACAGCCTTTCATCTTATTTGCATAACCTCGCGCTTAGCGGCAAGAAAACGCCTGATTGCTCCCAATTCATCAAGCAATCAGCTTCCGTCTCGGGGACTCAAGCTCGTTGTTATTTACCACCTTCCCAGTCTCTTCTCCAGCTCTGCTCTCGCAGGTCACTTCGGTTTACAGATGAACTGAGACAGATGAAGTGTGAGGGAAAGACAGCTTGAGTACATGCAGCGAGGAGTCGGAGGAGTTGTAGCAAACAACATTTTTAAGCCGTGTGCTTTGGCAGCTGTGCAGAAGGTGAAGAAAATTCTCTCTGCCTTTAGAAAAGCTCTTTTCAGTCTCTCACATTTCTTACACTCCTCTCAAAAATCCAGTTTTTCTAAACCCTGTTGGCTTTTAAGATCACTAAAGTAAAATACAAAATATTCCCCTGTCACTCTTTGGACCTCTGGTAATCTTCATCAATTTTTTAGCAGTTCAAACACAGCGAAAAACAAAACAAAGTCCAACCAGCAAATCCAAACAAATGACATTCTAGCATTTATACGGCTGCAAATATATGCATGCACATATCCTCCCTATGATGAGAATCAAGAATTACTCTCTTTAGAGAAATTTAATAACAGTGAAATGTGTGAAGATTCAGCTGGGAGAGATAGAAGGTTAAGGAACTAAATTTAAAGACAGCAAAAAATTAATTTGAAAACTTTTATACAGCCTTTATGAACTGAAATCAAATCTTCTTACTGACTTAAGAGTTCTAAAAGTGTAACAACTCCTCTGAATACATATCATTCATAAAAGAGAAAGAGCACTCATATAAACACACCTCAGGACTTAATTAATTACTACAAGGGAGAGGCAGGTGAAGTGCAGTAGCTAAATGCCTTCTGAGGTATCTCCCTTTCTTTCAACACTGATTTATGCCTTGAAGGCATGACTTGGATCACATGGAATTCACCTGGAGTACCCAAGGAGAGAGGACACAAAATTAACCATATCCAGAACAGCGTTAATTAACACAACAGTCTTCCTCTTTTGTAAGCTTGGCCATACTAAGCGAAATCTGGGGCGTGTGGACTATAAATCCTGCTTTTTTTCATTCTTTGACCAAAAGAAGGACAAGGTGTGGCTGAACAGGAGGAGGAAAGGATTCTGTTAATATGAAGGAGACAAATGTTTGGGGAAAGAGGTGATATTCTAAACTAATCCCCAGGGCTGGCTTGCATGATGGATAGGATACTCCTTGGATCCCATAAACATCCTGTCAATGTTGAGACACTGCTGGAAAGGACAGCAGTGTTCCTTAGAGCTGACCCCCCCCAGTTGCAAACACAGAAACTCACAATTTCCGCAGTTTGCTTAGCCCTGAATATCGTGACGGGACTTGTAAATTTTTTTTTTTTTTGTAATTATTATTTTTGCCTCTGGAATGAATCCCTGTTTGCTGAGTGAGAGGTGAGGAGGCTCCACACTCTGTGTTTGCCATTTCACCACCTGCCTCTTTGAATTACAGCCCCTAAACCTGCCCCACTTACTGCCTGTGTGGGTTTCAAGAGCAGAATCCACCCAACACTATGCTGAGTTTAGTTATCTTGCCCAGGAAAACGTTTTTCTTACAGATACAAGGAAGCAATTAAAAAACCCCAAAACCTAATCTATTTCCCACTCCTTACCCCCCACCTTGAAGCACATACAACCTTCACCACCGCTCCTCTTTCGTAAACAAGATTCTTCATAACAAAGACAACCAGATCCACATCAGCAGACTTCTCTAAGTTTTGGGGGGTTTTTTTATGGACTTCATCCTAGTCCAGCAAGCCTATCTGCAGAGCTGTGGACTAGAGTGAGAATCCTACTGTCTAAGGCTAAACAGACAGTGCAGCACCGAAATTCTTATAAAAATGCGCCTTTAGTTTTTTAACAAGGCTTTGAAGTACTTTCGTATTTAAATAATGTAATTGTTTCTAGAAACCTGAAGCCAGATCTTCATAGATTTATTCCTCAATGTCAAATTCCTTTGGTCATAAAGGTACTGAGATTAATATAAGCTAAACGTGGAGACTGTTTTTTAAACATGAAACCTTGATTTCGGCACTAGAACTTAAAATTCAGAGTAAGTTTTAACACAATAAAAGCCAGTATAGCGTGAATCCCGTGTAGAAAATAACAGGGAGAGCCACACTACTGAATTCCTGCGGTATCCACACCATACTACAAAACAATTCCAAGATTTCACAGCTCTCCAGGCTCTCCCATAGTCAAATTTTGCTGGTTTGTTGGTTTTTCCCCTTTTTTAAAAGAGTAATTTTTCAGCAGGCTATTTTTAAACGCATTATTCCCACAGCTAAAGCAAGCAACTTAAAACAATTCTCCCCAAAACAAGGTCCAGGAACAACAACAGACACACAACAGAGCTCAGGCGCCCGAGCATGTATCGTCTAGCACCGCTCTCAATTTCCATTTTGTCTCATTTTCCATTTCGTTTTAATAGCTGGAACGCACTGGCATGCAGGGGCAGCTAAAGGGTTAGACCAAAACAAGAAGGGGCCTGCTCTGAACCAACTCTTGAGCATTTTCCCCAGTTCAGTGAGGCTGCTCACTGCAGAGCTCAGAAATCAGGACAGGCTCCTGGTCCTGCCTTCGGGTCCCAGCTGTGCCTCAGCCACCTCCTCTGAGGACAACCACTATTTCTAACAAGTAGAATTCCTAGGACAAAACATAGGATTCAAGCATCACATCCCAGCTTCCTCACTTTTCTTTTTGTTCTAAGGGCTTCCTGGTTTGTTCATATCTAGAGTTTTTTCCAGTCTTCCCATTCATTTGAAAACTCTCCTTTTTTTACTTAAGTGGTTACCACCCATCCTTTTTAGGGGGAGAGCATTTGCCTTCATGAGAAGTGAATTTTGTGTAAAGAGACATGCTGGTTTTATAAATAATCCTTCTCTGGTATATCTGCAACAAGACTGTGTTCTGACAGTTAGAAATATCTTTCAGTCAAGCCATTATGGAAAGCTTCTCAGGTGATTCACTCAGGTCTAATTCCTCACAAACTTGTAAATTACAGATCTTTGTAGTCCCGAGAAGGCAAATTATTTCTATGCTCGGCAGCAACACAGAGCCACTGGAGCAGAGTTGCCCTTTTGAATTGATCCAAATTGATCAGCAAAGTCATCTGGACTCATCACACACTTTTGATAGGACTGGGATCGGTCCTTGTGTGCCACCATTGTAAACCAACTTCATTAGCATCACTTGCTGACCAAAATGAGCCTTCAGATAGATGCCACTTGAAATGCCTGGAAAAACAAAAGGAACTTGGCAATTTCAACACCAAAGTGTTCGGGGA
>VZRN01000631.1:1566667-1579264 GCA_013397935.1 Dasyornis broadbenti
AAGGGACGGGAAAAAAAAAAAAAAAAAAAAAAAAAAAGGTAAAATTGTACTCATTCTCAAAGAAACTCCTAAAACAATAAGAGAATCTATGCATATTCTTAGAAAAAGGTGTGACTTGAAGACTGAGCCAAAATGCAGAGTTATCATAACTGAAAGCCACTAAAAACTTAATTGTTAAAAAATAATAAATCATACATACAAAAACTATAAACTTCACTGAATAAGTAAAGTTGTTTTTACTGTTGTTCTTTCCTTCTGGTGATAGAAAATTTGGTGTTCACATCCTGGATTTTGTAACAGCAAAGGTGAAAGAAACAGATCTTCCCAAGAGATTATTTCAGGAAGGAAAATGCTCATAATGCTGTGAATTGTACAGAGAATTTAGCAACCTGACTCATTAAAAGACCATAAATGACAACTGATTTTCATTTATACATATTATTCAGTATGCATCTACAGTAATATTTTGCTTTTGATCTGTCAAGTGATCTGTCATTTCAGGTGAGCATGTGATGAGGAACCTTTCCCCAGAACCTTCCCTGTTTTGTCTCATTTCAATAATAAACATGAACCACATAAAACATTAAGTTGTCTAAAAATGTGAAAGGTGCTACATTTTTATCTTTAGTCAAGCAGAAGTCTTAGAGGTGTTCAAGTTTTATTTAGTATAATGTCAAGTGTCCCATTTCCTGGAAGCCCTCATGTCCCCAAGTGGTAACAGAGAGCAAATTGGACTTTGACGAAAACAATAGTTTGTGTAACAGTTGCCAAGATCCTTTCTGAATTCCTATAGCATGTGATAGATGTATACAATGGAGCTTGATTTAACCAGCAGTGACTTTTATTAAGTTTAATTACTTCACTCTGTGGCTTTCAACAGAAGGCAGTGTTAAAGCAAGAGCTCCCGTATGGAATAATAAAACAAACAAACAAACATGTAGCACTTGCAAAACATCTCAAGTATTTTCTGATTTACTGAAACCCAGACTCCCTCTTCACAGTTTTGTAAACTCTGACACCTTGTATCATTACAGCAAAGAGCCCTAAAGGAATGGGATTTGGCAGATTTATTAAAAAAACAAGTTTTCAACATGGTCTTTGGGGATTTAATACCAGACTTAATTTCTACTGTTGTTTAATCTGCTGCTGACAGGTGTGTCAGTGAGTAGTGTTTCTCACTCTTAGGTACACCTGCACAAAGTATCTGTGCAAAGTATTTGAATTAAAATCACGGTCAATTTTGACATTTAGAACTCCAGTTTCCTCTTTTTAGCTTCTTTCTGGAGCTTTGGACTCCAAAAGATCTCAGCAGAAGTGGTTCCTGTACTTTAATATGATAGGAAGACGTAAATAAATGCTTGAAATTAAAATCCTAAGAAGAGTTCAGGTGGGAGTACAGATAAACAACAAATAACCTTAAGTGAGCACCACTCTTGTTACAAGTGCAAGAGTTTGGGGATCCAAGGACATAAAACAACTGCAAGATTCTAAAGACCGAATTATTAACTACAAATATCATGAAAATAAACTTCCAAACTACATTAATATCAGCAGCCTTTCCTTTTTAAGAGCAAGGGAAGGTTTTGGAAAGAACACAATGTAGTACCTCAAACAAAACTAAAACAAATTACAGCTATCAGCTGCTCCGTGACCACATCCTGAGGACACAGTTGTCTATTTCCAAACACTGACACAGACTCGGACTTTGTATTAATAAAATGCAATGAAAGGTCAAGATCATATTTTTGTAATAACTTCTAAATCCCTGCGTGTTTGAAATAATCCCTCCTATGGTCAGGTACTTTAGTTAAAACCAAACTTTATTAAAGTTGGACATGATTTAATAGGATCTTTTTCAAAATATACAGATATATTAAAAACTAATAAGCTGCGAGGAACATAGATGTTACTTTAAAATCTAAAATTAGGAAAGTGACATTATAATTTGCTGGTTTTCTAGATGATTTCTGAGAAAACAAGAGTGACCCACATTGCTAGCTTAAAATTTCAGACAAAGCTAAAGTGATCTTTGGCAATTGTTCCAGCTGTCTAAAATGCATTAATATCGAAAAGCTGCCTTCATTATTTGACAGTTGGCAGTGTGTTAAAGGTAGGTATTTGTTGAAAGTTTAAACTAATTACAAATTTCTTAGTACCCTGGATAAAGCCTATGAACTACAGTCACCATGGAAATGCACGGGGCGTTTATACTTTTAAGATTGCCAATGTGCAGTTTAACCCATGACATTGGTAAGAAGATTTTGGTGTCTATCTCAGAAGATGTAATGGTGCTCAGATTCCATCTCAGCACCCACATTGCATACTAGAGATGGAGGGGTTTGCGTCCCCTTCTTTAAACTGGAGAAGAAAATACGCAATGGAAACTAAGAAACATAGACCTGGCATCTGCACTTGATCAGTTCCTTCCTTCCCTCCTTCCCTCCTTCCCTCCTTCCCTCCTTCCCTCCTTCCCTCCTTCCCTCCTTCCTTCCTCCCTCAGCTTGTTTGTTTTCATCTCCCTTTATCATCACCACTGAATCACGTCTCAAAGGTAGGGGAATGCAGGCTGGGCGTTCTCAGCTGGCTGGAATGGAAATTATCCATCCCCCTTCTGCCCAGGCCAGCAGTAAATCCAAACCCTGGGTCGGAGGTATTTCTAGGTGCAGCTTTATTTCTTGCTCAGTTCTGTGACAGACCCAGGCTCAAGTAAGTGCAGGAGCAGAGCTGTGAGCTGCCCTTGCTCAAGTGTGGCTGGAGCAGACTGCAGCTCCCCATGGAGATTTCAGGTGGCTGATTTCATTTTATTTTTCTGCCAAGCTTTCAAGTTCACAGGAAAAAAAAAATTCCCAGTCCATATCAGGAAAAGAACCTACGTGGTGCTCACAGACACTCCTGTGCAAAAAGTGGATCTGTGAATCAGAATGATATTTAATAGATGGGGAAAAAATAATAAGAATAATAATAACTGTCTGGCCTAAACTCTATTGTAGAGATTCAACTTGTCTATTTTCCTCACCCCCAGCCACTCTGCCTGTTGTATGCAAAACCAACAATCATCATCAATTGTTCAGGAAAAACACATCCCCCTTTGGGGTAGGTAGGAGTCAAGGGATCCAGGTTACAGTTGCTGGTGAGCCAGACAGCTCTGGAGTCCTGGATGGATATTTTGCTATTTTGTTTTTTCCTCTTCCTCCCTCTAAAGAATGAGGTCAGCAAAACTTGTCTTAATTACAGACTTAGTGATGCTAAGTACACCTTTCATCACCAATAACATCCAGCATTAACTCGTTAACAAACTGGATATTTTGCTGAAGATGAGATTCCCCCAGTTCTAAACACAGTGTATTACAACTAGGCAAGGCGAAAAATAAACTGCTGCCTATAATTTGGAAACACGGAAGCCCTCTTTCCAGCAGGACAAATATGGACAGCCATGCTGGAGATATACCAGGTTATCACTGATTTATATCTTTAATTTCATAGAGAAGCAAGAGGAAAAGCAACTAGTTCTGAACTTTTAGTTATTATTCCTTCATTATGGTAGGTAGGTGGCACAGTAAGCACTTCTTTGTCAATTTGTTTCAGCCACATTTCTTTTTAAATGGTTGTTGTGCCACTGCCCAGGAGCTGTGAAAACAATAAGAAAGAGTATCCAGATAACGGGACCAAGCATAAAGAAAAAATACCCCCAATCCTTTATCTGGTAAGTTCATAGTTAACCCCAAGCAGAAGATGGGAATGCATAAAACATGGCATCACAGTCTCTTTCACTAATCCCTGCCTCAGAGAACTCGTGCAATCTGCATATTCATTTCTACTAATCAAATATTAAAACAACTCTCTTGACATTGTGCTCTGTTTCCTGTCACAGCAGTCACTATCGAACTGGCAGCTGTTGTCTCTTTGGGGTAAAGGGAGGCTGCCTGAGACTACTCAGAAGTTTATCTGATAAAACAGTTCAGAGTGCTAATACAGTCATTATTGAGGCATTCAGCTGTTTACATTACTTGAGAACAGCACCCCTACAATGTCACTCTCAATATTAATGTATGGCTTGTTTAAGAAATGAGGTAAAGGGATGGGAGAATGCTCCAAGCCAGCAACCTCTCCAGATCTTCCTGCTGGATGCATTTTGGCTTGTTCAACTACTCATAATATATATATATATGAAATTTCTGAAGGAAAGGCATCCCAATTTTTGATTGTTCCAAGTGGATGATTTGATACAGTATTCCTGAAGGGATAAAAATAAAAGTGTTGGTATGTAACCTATTTGTCCAGTATGGAGATGCAAAGGAGAGTCAGTCTGCCAGTCAGGAGTGCTGGTATGGCCTGCTGGCCTACACAGCCCATTTGGAACACTTCTTTGACAGCTCCTAATAAACAGCAGGATTTACAGCATGCTGAGAATTTCCATTTATTCTGATTTTTCTGGACCAACTGGCGACACCAGAGTTGGGGGACTCACTTTCTCTGAATTTTTAACTTTAAGATGTAATTTCAGTGTCAAGCAGCAGGAAACGAGCAGGGTAGCTGATACCTCTCCGAGCTCCTCCTCATCACTGTTCTTTCTTGTCACCTGCTGCTGTGACCCCCTCTTCTGCTGAGGAGGAAAGGGACACACACAGCACAAGCAGTGGATGCCTCTGCCCTCACAGGTACTTGTGGAACACACTCACATTGGCAGGGAGACCAGCAGCACTTTCTCCTCTCTCCCTGGAAGAGTGAGAGCATGTGCATTGTGCTGGAGGACATTCATGACTCCAGACAGCCATCAGGGCAGAAAAGAGAGATGGATGTGTGGGGAAGAGCACACGAATTGAAAAGAGGAGGAAGGAACTAACAACAGGAAAAGATCCAGGAAGCAAGGATTGGGTGTGTGGCACTGATGTGGGCTGAGACAGCATGACAAAGTGCCTGAGCAGACCAACACAGCTAAAATAAAAAGGGAAGATGGCCACGTTTTCACCATGCTAGGAAAGAATAGCAGATAGTTTAGGAAAGCTGAAATGGAAGTTATTTGGGATAGCACAGGCAAGGCTATTTTTAGAAATTATTCCAAGTATGAAGCTGGGTTACTGCAATATGGCTGGAAAGGAAGGAACTGGATGGAACATACACTAAGAAAGACCAACAAAACCAAACAAAATGCTGGTGTCTGTGCGTGGGGGTGAAAAAGAGAGAAGTGGTAAGAACACTGCCAACATTCCAGGCAAGAGCAGAGGGGCTCATTTATTGTGACAGCTCTGGAGTTGGGATGGCAGGGCTCCTGGAGGTGAGGAGTTCAGTATTGCCCCATGCTGCAGACACATCAAGGGATGGATGGAGAAAAAGCCTGGAAAGGTGAAAGAACTGATTCTAGACAAGAGGGTGGAGGTCAAAGAAAGAGCATTCTGTTTGGGAGCCACTAAATACAGTGGAAATCAACAGATGCAACCAGTTACATCATAAAAATTGATAAAGAGACCCTCACATAAAGAGAAAAAAAAATGTTTTGCCATTTGCACTGGCTGGATGAACTTAAGTGTTCTCAAGTGCTCCTTAGCTACGGCTGCCACCATCCACTCTAGCCTCCTACAGCTCAGTAACAAGGCGCACACACACTCAGGAAAGGCAGGGCCCATCAAAATAAAGAGCAGTGTCACACTCAAAGCACAGCTGACCCTGTAGAAAGTGAAGGTAACATTTTTACATGTCTAAAACCAGCTTTGTCTTCATCACTGCTACGCATTTCCAGCATAATAATTGCCATTGCAAAGAATAAAAACTTGAGCCCAGCAGGCTTTTCCCATAAGAAAACTGGTCAGCTAGTTCAGACTGCTTTTTTTTCCTGTCACATACCTATTAAATGCTTCAGACTGTTTAATGTGATAAAAATGTCTAGACTGGTTTTTGACTGAAAGCTTAAGGAAGAGTGTTCTTTGCCCTTGGCTAGCAAACCTCTTGTAAGCACCGTGATGCGAATGCTGTCCTTCTGCAGCCCACACTTGCTGCCTACATCCACCAATAAATCCATTTCAGGCACCTTCAAAAATCCTGACATTTGAGAGACCAGCCCAGGGAAATGTGAAGCATTTAGGTATAATACAGTATTTATGCAAATATAGTGCTGCTTTGCAAGGAAAAATCTGGGATTTACGATCAGGCATTGCTGAGGAGAGGATGACACAGCACCTCTCACAGCCCAGTTAACAAAAAAGACAAAAAACCCCAAAAAATGTTCTGCTGAAACTGATGAAGAGCAAAACACTCTGCTGAAGCAGGCAGCAAAGGTAGAGGCTTAGGCAAGAAACCCCAATGGGCCCATAGGAAAAAGCGTTGCCACATGTGAATCAGTGCATTCAGTGCTTTGTGGTCCCGAGCTGCCCTCAGTCTCCAGCAGCTGTTTATTTTTGTATAACAAAACTTCTAACATAATTACAATCACTCTAAACTTAGATGTGAGTACACAGTTTATACTAAAAATACCTCTGGCAGTGAAATTACCCAGCTCAACTGGTCCACACCCTCCAGCCCTTTCTTTTTAGGAGCTGGAAATCTGCAGCTATGGAGAGGGCTGTGGTCAAGGAACAGGTGCATCTGATTCTTGTCAGCACGTGTGACTTGCATGCTGGAAAATCACTGCATACCATGGAAAAAGCCTGAGAAGAAACACTATCCCTGCACACCACTCATTGTGGCCAATTCCCGTAGGAAATAAAACTTGCCAAAAGAATTAATGACAACGTGATGTGACAGGAACATCACTCTGGCCCGGCCACAACTGGATTGTCAAATCACGTATCAAAGTCCCACTTCCCATCTTCCTGTACCCTATTTGTTCCCAGAGCAGTTCTAACATCCTGAGGATAGTTTTTTGTTTAAAATGCTCTTAATCGCCCTCGAAGACCCTAATTAACACTTGTTCTCTGTGATTGGACAATAAAGTGCACTGCCATTCAGAGGAGTTGAAAAAGAAACAGCTGACCACACTCTGCACGAAAACAGCTCAGGGGTTGGGAATATCTATGGGAAGGCTGTTTCGAGGGAGGAAAATGGCAGTTTTTCCACATCAAAAACCTGTGGGCAAAAGGATTTGTACAGTACAGGTACGGACCCACCACTGAGCATTTCTGGTTTCCATTCTCCTTAAGATACCATTTTTCCTGAGCAAGCCAGAGTATTCCCCTCTCTTAAAAGCAAGAAGGTGGTTTTTCAGCATCACCAGGGAAGGTGATTTTATTGGTTTTGGAGCACTTGGATACTATACAACTACACCGTACAATGGAGAGCAGACCAAGCAAGACGTCAATGTCTGAAATGAATCTTCTGTGAAATAACTACCTGTACTAAGTCGAAAGCTTGCACCAGGGAGGTTGCACACTGTGGGTTTGTTGTTTGCTTGCTTTCTTAAATATTAATATAGGGTTTAGATCAATAAATTGTTCCTTTTGTCAGCACACTCTACTGAAATCTTGGTTTGTGTACAGTCCTTATCCATGTCAGAGGGTGCTTTGCAAGGTCATGGCACGGCTGAATTAAATCCCTTCTTTGCTCCATATATGCTTGTGTTCTTTGGGTATCTGAGTGAAATGGCACATGGAGGGAAAAGGGACTAAGCTCAGCTGGTGTTTCTCTGGAAAGCCCCTTGCCATCCCCAGGGGCACCAAGAGTGGTCTGCAAGTTTAAGCGGAGCAGCTGGCAGCAGCCTCCTGAAGGCAGGCAACCAGGCTGTGCTTACTGAGATACCGGGTTGTTGGCAAGGCTTTTTTGGATGGGACATAAAAGCAGCACAGGGAACGGAGAGGCTACTGCTTCTCCTGAAACAGAAGTGGCTGGCATGAAAACAGGACAGATCTCATAGTTACAGCTTTCCCTTCCTAAGTGGTATTTCTACTGTTTTCTCCAAAATCTTAGTAGCACAGGCTCGTTAAGGGTTAATCAATAACACTGCTCATTGCCATATTCAAACTAACATGCATAAAATTGGTGTGTGAGAAGGTGTGAACTAACTGCACCCACCCCCGAGTGCTCTTGATTAACCACATTAAAGCCACAGATGGGCTTTGTAGACAGGCAGGATAGTGGCACCAGTGTCCCCAAGCGCTACCAGTGTGTGCTGGAGACAGCCCCTTCTCAGGGGTAACCAGAGCAACCTCACTGCAGAACCCCAGCAAAGCGCAGCACACAGCTGCTGGCTCAGAGTGCCAGCGAAACTGAGCCCCTTTGGAGCCATCACGGGGGAGAAAAGGAGCCAATCCAGCTCTCTCTCACTGAAAAGAGCAGTCCTAACCCCTCGCTTCTGCTTCCTTTGTGATGATCTCATTCGTGCTGGTCTGAGTGATTCCATCTCAACCAGGTCACAGCTGTACACTGGTGGAAAGCCCTTGTTATTTTCTGCTAGCTTCGTGCAGTGACCAGGTCACACAGGAGTCACGTCATGACCAGCACAAAGGACAGACTGGCAGCACTGGCTGAGAGGAGCAAGGGCACCAATTTTTGGTGGCAGCAAATTGCATCTCACACACACTACTGGGAAAGACCACTGGGATTTTGAAAACTGGCTGACTTTAAGTAGAATTTCTCTCTGCTTTGATATGCTATGCAGCCCATTTTGCCAGGACTGCTGGTCTAATCTCCCCATCCTAAGCAAGTTTGCCACTTCTTAAATTTTACAACATACTGAAAACTTGGTTTTAAGACCTGGTTACAAAGCCATTCAGGAACTTGCCTAATGTAATGTTAAAAAGCAAACCCACAGCCAACAGCTACCATAGTTGGTAAATGAAAAGATTTTCAAGAGCCTATTCATTTATTTATTAGTAAGTCCCCCGATTTATTAATAAATTGAACACAAACTGATACTGATAGAACTATTAAGCAGAACAAAGGTGGAAAAAAATTAATCTTCATTTTTGAAGCTGTGGTTAAAGAACCACCTGATCGTAAAGTTCAGGATGGCAATACTTGAAAATCAGGTTGAACACAAGATCCTGCAGGTGCTGGATGCGATAAGCAGGGAAACCACGCTTTTTGTTGGAAATCCAAATTCACACACAAGATAAGGAGGAATAAGTTACTCAGGCAAACCTATCACTGTGGCAGAACTATCAGATCTAGGAAACAAAGGCTGCTCTTTTCAAGCTGTGTAACAGACGGCACTCCATTACAATTAAAGAAATCAAACTTCCTTTTGCTTTCAGATGTGGGCCTGACAGGCATAAGATAACATTATCTCTATCCAAACCTGCCTTTCCCAGTTGTGGCTGTGTTTTGGAGCAGAAGTATGGAACCAGGAAAGAAACCAGGTTGATACACCGAGATAAAAGCTACCAGATCCAAAGCTAACAAAAAGGCACAATTATAAATAAGAGTTCCAGCCATGCTTCCTGAACCCCTCTGACCGCGTGTGCCACAAACTGAACTTGAGTTCCATCAGGCAATTCCATCAGCAATACTACACTGCAGAGCAAAGCCACCTACTTTGCAATTGTACCTGCTGCTGGAATCAAGGCATGCCCCCGACGACCTGCTTTAAAGATGACATGCTCTAAGACCAGCGTACTCAACATGGTTTACAAAAATATTCTTTAAAAAACATGTGCTGCATCTTCAAAATTTCAGTCAATGTTGCATACAAATTAAGGGGTTTTTTGTTTGGTTTGTTTTTCATACACTGGTATTAAGAGACATCCCTTTTTTCCTGCAGAGAAATGTACAGTGTACAGAGAATTCTTGGAGAATGCGATGCCTCAATCCACCATTCTGTTCACACACAAAAATCCTCTGGCATGAATTAAATGATATTTCCAACTGGAACGAGGCAGTCCCTGAGTGCCAACACTGGTCAAAGACCAGGCATACGAGATCCACGAGCTGGTAGCAGGGAAACAGCAGCTCAGGAACGTTTTATTCAAGCCTTCAGTGGGCACGTTTATGCCGTGCAGATATGCAAGTCAGCTCTGAGCTGGCAGTGTTTTACCTGCTTTCTGGGGTGTCAGAACCACCTCACTGTGCTGGCTGATTTAGTCATCTCCTCATCCACACACAGCTCCCTGTTACTACAGCTAGGCTGCTTCCAGCTCATTTATAGTGCTTGCCAGGGATCCTGGGAATTTCTACCTGTTATGGTATGTAGGGCAGCCATACCTTCTGCTGCAACACTCGTGTGAATGCTGCTTCACAGTGCTTCACCCAAAACAGGTTGGCTGAAAGCCTTAAAATATCACAAAGCAATCAGAGATGATTTTCGATTGCAGTAATACTCTCCAAGACTCTCCAGCAACATTTATATTTGTTCAGAATAACAGCCTGCAGATACTGAAACCTCCATAAATCACTCTGTACAAGCAGTGTTGCTGTAATACTGATTATGTGTTGTGAAAATGAGGAGCTGCTCCTGTGTAACATAGCAAGACACTGAAAACACAGGGAAATCTCTAATAGATTTCTGTCTTCCAGCTATGAGCATCTCCAGGCAGGTGCACTGCAAAGTAAGATTACTACGGCCAAAGCATGGGTGAAATCCAAACCCCGGCTTTGAACTCCAGCCTCTAAAATTGAAAGTTTCTACAATAAATCCATTGTCTAAGGATTAAGTTGAAGCTGAAACTCAGGAAACTGAAGCAAATTGAACCAGCAAAAATAGGCATTTTTTCCCCACTGACTCTGACCTCACCTTATACACCACTGCTTAGCAAGGACCCAAGAGAACCCCACAAGAACTTGCAAGCAATGCTTCAGTGAAAACTATCCTCTGGCTGGAGTCAAGTGACCCATCTTAAGAACACCTTGATTGGCGCGTCAAAACTATTTTGTTCTTATTCTATAAAGGACATAAGCAAATGATAAATGGTGACAGTCAACATACAGAGATGATATAAAATTGCTCTGTCACCTTCAGGGAAGAGCCCAGTGCCTCTGCTGTAAAGAATGGGAGAGAGAAATGGGATGGTGGGACACCCGGGAGATGCAAAGGATGCAAGTTCCAGGCATTCTACTGGCAGAGGATCAGCCAGTGTCACCCTGTATGAGAAGCACAGGTTCATCACAATTGTCACATTTTCTGTTTCTCCCAAAGCTCTTGACAGAACATGATTAAACAAGAATCTCTGCATCCGTTTTCCACGCAGAACCACACAGAGTCACAGTCAATTCTGTTGGAAAAGATCTCTGGGATTACCGAGTCCAACCTTTCACTGTGTCAACCACACCATGGCACTGAGTACCATATCCAGTCTTGAATTAAACACTCCCAGGGACAGTGACTGCATCACCTCCCTGGACAGCCCATTCCAATGTCTACTCATTCCTTCTGTGAAGAGATTTCTCATGTCCAATCTGAACCTTTGTTGGTACAGCTTGAGACACACAACTAAAACCTAGAAATGTGACTCGGTTGTCTCTGTGACATCATTAAGATTGGAGACAAATAAATGAATGCAAACACACAATATTTAGCTGCTCCTTTTGGATACTCCTTGGGCAGTCAGTGTGAAGCTTCAGGGAGCCCTGGCTGCAGGAAGGGTTTGAAGCTGTAGCAGGAACAGACGTTTCACATCAGTGTAAAGTACTCGGAGGCACGTTGTGTGTCTCAAGTGATACAAACCATCTGAAGCACCTGCAGAATTATATCTTATTCATTTTCTGCTGGAGAAGGAGGGAAAAAGGTGCTAGCCAAACATTTAAGATGGCTGCAGAATGAATCTCACAGAAGACAGCTTATAGGTTAAAAAATAAAAATATTCAAACACAGAGACCTAGTCAGAAGGAGAGAGAGATGCTCGATCCAGAATCACTAACTTGGGGAATCTTTAGGTGAAGATTAGCCAATATCATTTGTCTGGCATTGAATATTTTGCTTGACTCTTAATTATACACCATTTCTAAAGGTCTTTGCACAGCTTCAATATAAATATTTTAAAAATAGCATTCTGATGCTGAACAAAAGTATAACAAAAAACCACAGTTTTAAAAGGTCACAGAAACTGCAAACCCAGTGGACCTATACCTCGATGAAGAACCAGCTCATCTGGTCTTACTTGATTTTCCTTCCAGGGCAGTCCCACCTACGTAATGAATTGGAATTTATGTTTTATTAGCAAATCTTTTTAAATTGCATTGCCTGTTTCGTGTAGGATGAATACAACAGAACATTACCTAAAACCACGCAGAACCTAGAGAGACGGTTTCTGCTAAATACAACCATGGGAGCCATTTTCTTGCACATAACCAATAGTCAAGAATATGCAACAGATACAGACATTGTTAATGATATTCACCACCTAAATAGGCAGAAAACCAGAAGAAGAGTGAGAAACGCAGATGGAATTGACTGAAAGTGAGAGTACTTAAGAAAGGTTTCTGAGCATTGCGGACAACATCAGAACAGAAAGCAGGGAGTAAAATGAGAGCCAACTTGTTTCATTTCCCATTCCTGTATAAGAAACATGACATTCTTGTGCTTCATAGCAATACACAGTGACAAAGTCTATGCTTAAGTGTTACGTTATTTATTGAAAAAATACTGAATAGGTTTCTGATGGGCAGACAATGGCAGGAAGGGGTAAAGCAAAAAAAAAAAAAAAAAAAAAAAAACCAAAAAAAAAACACCCCAAA
>VZRN01000631.1:1579297-1608165 GCA_013397935.1 Dasyornis broadbenti
CCAAAAAAACCCCCAAACAAATCCCAAAACTAAATTGAAGAGAAAATATTAGACAGTGTTAAGGACTTCAAACACATTTTCTGCACCAAAATCTTATAATAAATAGTACCATTTTACCTTTTTCACACACTGCTAATCTTATTTTTTCTTTAATGTATGCTGACATAATAGCTAAACAGCTTTGTGAAGTTAAACTTTATGTATACATGTGGAGGGACCAATGATCTTGAATTAAAAGAGCACTGTTTGATATTTTCACCCTTATTTCCAGCATATTCAACCCTTCCTTTAAAGAAAACCAAATCAATATGAAGAAGTAGAAGGGGAAAATTCCTCTTTACATCTCTTCAGGATTAGCAAATCAAATTCCAGTACAGTAATGCACTTGGCTGTACACAGCATTGTTTATCAGATGGTTGGAAAGCTCCCCAGAAGAACAGACCCCCTCACAGACAAGAAAAAGGCTATGAATGACAGAAAACAGAGATGACCTAAGAGAATAATTGCATTTCTTACTCTCCAGCTGTGCGGCAGTATTAATTTTCTATATCAAGTTCAATTTTCACCAGAACATCTCATCTGACATTGCACAATAATTACGTTCGTGCTTTAACATCCTAACTGGGTGGGATGGGAGAAGTTTGCTGAGGCGGATGGACACAGCTACTCCAAGCCCAGGTTTGAAAGCCATGGACACTCCACAGGAGCAGGGGGATATAATGATTAAACATTTAGTGAAGTGGCCAGAAACACCTGTGAGACTCAGCTAACTCACACCCTTCTGTGAACTCCAGAGAATCATTTAAATGTTTAAATACATTTGCAAACCTGCTCCAAGTAATGTAAAGAACTTTCTTTACATCCCAAGTAAAGAAATCAAAGCACAGCTCAGTCCCTCAAAGTCTGGTTCTGCTGAAGGCATTTTCTCCCTGGGATCAAAACTCTATCTGCATCTCCCAGTCCACTCCGCTGAACACCACAAATGCTCACTAATAATTTTCCTGTGATTTTTGACTTGTTTATAAGGTCAACTGTCTGATAATCACAGTCACACAGTGCCACAGTACCTATCAAATTATTCCAGGGCAGCCTGGAAGCTCATTCCAAGTATAAAACATGCATTATTGCTTCTTGTCATCATGGGATTTATCCCAATCTGTGTTGAGATTTATTCCCACAGAAGTCTCTAACAGATTTCCATTACCACACAAGCTAATGATGAAATAAGCACCCTGCTTCTACTTCACTGTGGTGCTCCTCAGTCCTAGCAGGCAACAGTTCTAATAGTCAGTGCTAATAATCGAGCCAAAGTAAAATTCATCACCTCATCATGTAGGATCTGCAAGATTTTCAGTTAATTTGCAGGGGTTTTGTACTTATTCCATGCTTTGAATATGCTTGGATCCAAAAACCATTTTCCTGAGCTACATTCCAAATATTCACAAACTAAGTGCTGCAGAGGAATTTGCAATTTATAATAAGACTTAAACTTTGCTTAGTTTTGTAGTTCCCTCTATTAAATCACCTTTATTAGATACTCTTACTCCAAGTGCTTTACCAGAATACTAATTTTTTTGGAATATATGGCTTCAGTCATATTAAAGACAGCAAGACTCCTATTTGCAGAGATCCCTCAACATAAGGGAAACAATAGAAATAGACTGGGCAGACTTAAAAGGATGGATTAAAATCAATATGAAGATGTCATTGAGTTTAGTGGCACATCAAAGTGACTGGCAGCTGCAAAAGATATGACCAGCAGTGAACTCCACTTAAAAATAAATACTGCCTTCATTTTAATCTGATTTTTTTCAGCTGTGCTCTACATGCTTGGAAACATTAACAAGTGCAGCTTTTGCTACTAGATAAGATCTTGCCTTTTGGGTAGTTTTACTTCAAATTATTTCTCTCTATAAAATAAAACAGCAAGCTGTTCTAAATTCACTATTTAGTGACTAAAAGATTCAAAGTAACCA
Organism: Dasyornis broadbenti; assembly: GCA_013397935.1. Taxonomy (NCBI): domain Eukaryota; kingdom Metazoa; phylum Chordata; class Aves; order Passeriformes; family Dasyornithidae; genus Dasyornis; species Dasyornis broadbenti. The sequence continues at coordinate 1,581,274 of VZRN01000631.1, forward strand.
GGAAGAGTTAATCTTTTGATGTGCTGCCAACTTCACTGGAAATAAAACCTGTTGTTAAGACACAGGTTAAGATTTTAAATATATATGCATACACACATGCATACATGTACAGAAAGTTAATATATATATATATATAACATGGATTTTTCAATGCACAGAGACTGTTTTGAGATACCTCACTGTTAGCCAAACACATTTAAAATTTTGTGCAAAATTTAATTTCTAAAGGATTCAAAGATTACAAGTCTTGTGCAAGGGGACACAGATGTTACCTTTAATATAGAAAGAGTAAATCACAATAAGTCAGTAAATATCTGATTTTCGGCAGTTTTGAATGTTAATGTACAATAACTTCAACATTTTAATTAAACTGAATCCTGACATAAGCTTCATGAGAGGTGTTTATAAAACATCTGTGCATCTTTACAGATAAAAACTCCAAACAAACCAAAACCAACCCAAAAACCCCCCAAACCCCTAAACGCAAAGCAGCCACCAGAAAACCCAAACCAAACATTAAGTCCTTGAACTGGAGGGGTCTCAAAATTCATGTATTCAGTTATTCAGGCCCTGGAAGGGCCAAATCCATTCCACTCTGATAGATGTGACAAATTTTCACCTTTATTGTTCCAAAGGCAACCAGCTCTGCACACCAACCTGTTCAAGGGCTTCACTGTCCTTTGCCCTGGAGAAGATCTTCCAACTCTACATAATCCTCACTTCAGAGATTTCTGTATTTCTTACCCCAGACACCACAGGACATAGATTTTTCCTTTTCTCTCTGCAGAAACCTCTCAAGTTCATCTGAGTCTCTGTGCCAACAAACCCTTCCCAGCATTTTGTCACCGTAAACTATCAGGAAGCACACAAACACCAGTAAGGACCATTCTTCAGAAGCCATGGAGAGGACTACAATAAAAAACCCCAATCTGAAGCAAAAACAGCACAGGTATGACTTAGCTTTAGTGCTGGACTTGTATTACACCCTGCACCAATTTGTTGAAGACACCTAGAGAAGCCACATTCCCTTTAGGCTCTTTGAAAACTCAGCAGTAGGAATTAATTTAAGATTTCTGGCAAGTTCAGTAGTTTAAATTTTTTTTTTTTTTTTCCCTGAGAAACAAGCAATAATTAAAAATAATGATTTCCAGTAGGACCTAGAATGAGGAATTCAGATGGGCAGACTCTGACAAATGACAAAACACGGATGATGTCACCTAAAACACCAGCCCATGCTGGACCAGTGGACAGAAGTGATCCTGCAAAGCCAGCATACCAACTTATGCAACTTGGCTGGGAATATTTTCCTTAAAGAACTAGCCATTACAACTTTGAAAGAAAAGTGGTAAATATTTTTGCTACACAGTTTCCAGTTCACAGAATTCTGAAGCACTTTTCCTCTTTAAATTTAGTCTAATTTGAAATTAATTAATACAAAAATAAGGATGCCCAGTAAATAGAAACACAAATCTTTAAGGGCTGCAAAATAAACTGGATTTTATCTTAGTGCCAGACTGCTGCTTTTAGCTGCTCAAAATAGAAAACAAATGAGGGACCAAAGCACTTTTCCACACAATCCTTATTACCATGTTTAGGTCACTGAAATAAATTATAGTACTTGCAGGAGATTTGCTACCTAAAATTTTCAATCCAGCTTCTTTTAATCCTGGATTAAAAAGATGCAAGGACTGAAGGCAGAATGAGAACAACATGAGCTTTCTGAGACAGATTTCCATGCTGTCCCATCTGAAAAAAGATGTGAGTAGCAAGGTCCAAGTAGAACATCAATACAGTGATCTACCAACCCTCACAAAGGGTTAACTCCCCTGACCACAGCTAGCTTCACTTAGCACCTACTCTGTGTCTTGGGAACGGGGTGTCTTCTGCTATTTATGAGATTGATGCTGTTGAAATAAATCAAAATGGAGCCTTAATCCATGATTTTGGAAAGAAACAACAAAAGGAATCGCTACTGAGCAAAGAAACAGGTACAACACACTGATCTTCAGCACTCCCAATACTTACTTTTGTTCCATGATTACCATTTTATAGGGAGAAAACCACTATTGTCTAACTATGAAGCATCATGAAAATGAAATCAATTTTCTCAGTTTGAAATTGTGATATCTCTGGCCATTGAAACACTGTAGTGAGATGAGAGAGAGGCAATCAACAACACATAATTAGTAGATCTACAACTTCCTCTTGATTGCCAAGGCTTGTATAAATAACATGTAGACACTACTCCTCCTGTCTGAGGATTAAAACATGTTTTTTAATGGTAACTAGACAGCTAAAGAATGCAGCTACCATTAAAGGAATCTTCAGTGACATCAGCATGTTTCAATTAATAGAACTAGCTGGCTAATACTTGCCAGCACTTATGTCTATATTTAGATTTATTTGATAGTTGCAATAAAATTAATGAGTGAACACATACTGAGAGTGTTTCCAGGATTTGGACCCAACTACTGAGGAGAAACAGAACCTCAACCAAATTCTTTTTCCTGTTAGCTTAAATCTGGCCACATCCCAAAACTTTTTGGGATTTAAATAATTTACACTCAGCCAGTCAAAATGTTCCTCTACCCTACATACAAACTCTTTCACAAGATTTTCAATGGGAAATTAAAATACACTACTCCTGCCTCTGACAGCAGCAAACATTTCAGAGTAAGCACAAGGCAAAGCTGAAAATTACAGTGGGAGGCAATCACGCTCATTTGCCAATGTAACCGAGAACCCTACAGTCCTTTTTTAAGAGTAATGAATTTGCAAATATTAAGATTCATGTGATCACTTCACCTCAGCTTAATTACTCTCCCAAGAGAATATCATATGCATAAGCAGTGCCAGCTGTAATCCCTGATTCACAGTTTAAACACTTATGCAAGATCATCTTCTGCGAGAGAAGAGGAAAACCCGCATTACAGACGGCGAAATTATAGGAAGCAGGGAAGGTGACAAATCTAGGTTTGCCAACCCTGGAATTACGCTGAATGGTTTTTAACTTGAACTCCTTCTGGAGCACTGCCAAGGATCTGGTATCAAGGGATGCTTTAGAGCAACATATTCCGCATGCAGAAGTGCCAAGAGAATATGTTAGGGAAATTAAATCATTCTGTTCCACTACTCAGCACTCATGGAAGCCTGAGCAGAGGCTGGTAATTAGCTAATTTACATGAACTCTGTGCTGAAGAGTATTTAAAAGAATTCCAGCGGTACAATCTTTAAGGGGCAAGACAGCCTGGCCTGGCTTGTTGGCCTGCACATCCTGTCATCCCTCTCTCTGAGGCAAGGAAAGCCATTTTTAGCTGCACAAGGATGGGCAGTTGGATCTCTGAAAATAGCTCCATCTCTGCAGTTTGACAGTTAAATATGTAATTTCCTCACAAAGACTCTAATCACTGTCCCATTTAAGTGGACTGCAAAAGATGGATCAAGAGAAGCAATGAATCCAACCCTCACTTCAGTATCCCTGTAGGAAAATGGGCATTATTCCTGGGTTTATCTGACTATCTTTGGGACTGTGATCAGCAGAAGCACCAGGGCAGGCAAAGCTTTAGTAGCAGCACAGAGGCTCTATAGATGCTGTGATGATATTTCCTATAAGTGGTAAAAGTTATCTCCACAGATTTTCAGATAGTGGAGGTCAGGATTTTATTTTGAAATACAACTGCCTTTCCTGTATATGATGTTTTATCTTCCCAAACTCCAGTTCTCCAGTTTTAAGCCATCTCATTCCAAGGCTTGCAATGGTAAAAACATGGTAGATACAGGGAACAATGAACCATATTTAACGGAGAGTACAAGTTCTAACTGCACATCCCTCTGCTTTCATGCTACTAATGATCTGCTCGTGGCTCCTCAGTCACTGTGGTACATTATCTGTCTATAATCCCACCAATTTTGTATATGAAACATGCATTTGAGAATTAATACCCTTTCTGATGATACAGCTTCATATCCTGCTAATGAAACACCAGCCCAAAAGCTGCTTGCAAAGCTCCACAAATATTACATCTAATCTACTATGCAAACATCTATTTTGGAACCTTGACAACAAGGAACTAACTTTTAATGCTTTCATAACATTTGCAAGTTGGAAAAAAAAAAAAAGAGATAGAAAAAAATGTTATGCGTCAACAGGATCCTCCTCTTTATGGAAATTAAATGCCAAAAGCAAATATGGAATTCCCTCATGTGGCCCTGTTGTTTTCTTCAGTTTTCCCATAGAGTTCAAAAAGAAGAAGCCTACACGTGGATTTTAAATAAATAAAGAAACATGAACTGCAGCAGGAAAAAAGCTTTCTATTTCTACCAGTTTCTAAGGTTCCACATTTTATGCATGAGGCTCACTGATAAAACTAGTACAGCACTTGAGGTGAGACAAGTTTATAGCTATTAATTACCCAGTAAATATAGGAGAAGAGCTGAAAAGAAAACAGACGAGCTTTGGACGCAGAGCCACGTTTTAAGGACTGAAGCAGCAAAGTTGAAGCTAGAGTGATTTTTTTTCCCTTTGATCTTCTGATCTTTTTAACAACGTTTGCAGCCACCCCCCACAGTCCCAGGGAAGAAGGAAGCAATTCTCCAGAGCTTCAAAAACAGATGCACAGAAGAATGTCCTGGCTTAACTGCCGGGACTCTTCTGCGATGAGCCCCAAGTCCCATTTGACGGAAACTAATTTCCAATCCTTATTATTAAGCATCACCAGGTAAGGCAGCTCTCCTCTCCTATTCCCAAGCTTTGTGTCTATAAGCCCCTGGTGCTCTGAGTCCACCTTCTACCTCCCAAATATCTCCCTTCTCTATAAGAGTTAGAGACCTTTCAGTCTGCATAATAAGGAGCACTTCAAAGCCCTTAATATGGAAGGAATTATAACAGTAACTTTTTTAGTAACTTCTGGGGTTTCTCCCATCCAGAAGCAAAACACTCATTTTTAGAAACTGAAGAACACAGACACATCAGGATGTTTTATGTTGCCCCATCAAAATGTAAATGAAACAACACTTCATTTAAAACACTCCTTTCTTAAGACTATGTAAAGAACTGGCAACCTTTTAGTCTTTGCTATTCTCTGTGACATAGGAAATACAAAAATCTTGGACCAAGTGATTTGCTCCATCCTAAAAGCCAAAACTCCCACAGAGAATGAACAGTTTTATGGTGGCAAACAGAGTTGATTAAAAAAAAAAACCCTAAAAACTTCAAAATATCAGATATGAACTTACAGGGCCCTGCTCTAAAACGATGGGATGGCTGCAGAGCGTGGGAAAAATGCTTGTGTGCTGGCTGCACCTGCAGGACTCTGCATGCAGACATTCATGCTGAGGGTAAACAAGGAGTCGGCCATGCAGCTATTTGCAGACTGTGCACTTCCAAACATCCACTGCCATGCAGAAATGCTGGGCTTGAAGGGCACCACATTTATATGTCCCTGCAGTGAAAACTGAAATGATGAGTCTCATGATGTGGGACACCCACCGCTAGAAGTCCCAGCCTTCATTCCTACACCAATTACTCCTGCCAGCCAAGGTCTGACACAGCCACAGATTCATGGCAAGTGGTTAGTTGTTCCTTTTTACTTTGTGCTTTATGCATCTGCCTTTCCAGTGCCAGTTTGCAGGACAAGGGAAATCAGTTGTTAATGACAAGAAGCAGCATGGAAGGATTTGCTAAGTATGACCTGGGTATAGGGTTCTCTCTCTTTTCTTCTATTTCTGTGCAAGATCAGCTGCTCCCAACAGTGGGTGGGGCCTCCCACTAGTGAACAGTCCACCAGTGGAGGCCTGTACCTACAAAAGGCTCTCTGATTGCCAAAACCACTGGCAAAATGGGTAAAGAGAAGGGGTGACAAGTCATTAGAAGATAAAGAGGTAAAAGCAGACTGTTCTTCGTTATAGTAAAGTATAAAAACCCCCAGCAATATTAAAAAAGATGTTATGCACTGCTGCAAGCTTAGTGATTCTATCTCTGTGTTTGTCAGGCCATTACTTTGTATTTGGTTAAGTAAACTTTGTATTTGGTTAAGTAAATACAGCATGCCAAAACGCTGCCAAACATGGTTAGACAGTAACAGAACAGAGTCAAAACGCATTGTTTGAAGGGAGAAGTTTGGATGGATGGGAGGATACTTGCATATAACCCATCAATCAATTATGCAACCATCTGCGTGACTCAGTAGATGTGAAAGATTATTCTCCTGAAGGAATGTGCTTTAAAACATATGGAACAATAATATTTCTCAGTAACTTCTCTCTACTCTGAACTTTCTCTGTCCATTTAACAAACACAGAGGTGCTTCAGCACCGTTATGGATTACAGAACATTTCATTAAATCTTAATCTCTCACAGGAAATAGCAAGAACAAGATCACAGCCTGCAGCCGTTACGCCCAGGCTTCACTTCCCACACTGAGATAACTCCTGTTATCTTTGTATGAAACTTGCTAACCTGCTATGCCCAGACCTGCAAAAAGACTGTATTGCCTCAGAGAACCTAAACCCGTAACAAATATTCCCCTTTTCTGAAATCAAGTAATACACAGGAGCTGCACCCTCCGTGTAACAGTCAGGCACTCAGAACTGCATTACTGTACAGCAGTCACACAGGGGCAGATTTCAGACACAGGGGCAGATTTTCAAAATCGCCCAATATTGCAGGCTTCAAAAGAATTTCACTCCTTTTCAGGCTCATGATGAAGTGTGTGAACTTTCAAGTGCTCAGCACCCAGTGAGAACAAACAGTCCTGTTTGTATCACTTGTACAGCAATTGGCCATTTCTCTGAGGACATTATCAAAAGCTGTTCCAGCTTTGTTCTTTTCAACAGCGTTGCAGCCTAATGGCACCAAACATTTCCTGCAAAATAAAGACAGGCTTATTTAGCTTTTCAAAATAATCAATTTGTAAAACTGGGGCAGGGAACATGCGGAATGTATTAACTTGGCCTGATTTTCAGGAGGAGCTGTCAGTCAGTTTGTATGAGAGTAGGCCATTCTCTCACTGCAGAAGCTTCGCATTTCAGGAATTCAGAAACTGGCCTCAGGGAAAAAATAAATCCTTCTCTGCTGAACTCAGACATGAAAGGATCCGAGCTCTGAGGTGCTTTGCTTTCTAAAAAAAGAGAAGTTCTCTAAAATGTGAGTACATTTTGATAACTTGTCCAAGTCATGAAAGCAAGTTTCCGTAGTCTGGCACTCCCCTCTATACAAAAGTTGTTTCTGTTACAATTGCAGTTAAGAAACAAGAGCAAAGTTTCCTGAGTGAAGCACCGTAGATACCCCAGAAAAGATTGTTTACTGCTTAATAGTCTCCTGACAAGAACAGGGAAAGCAGAGGCTTGACATTGTTTGCCATCATTACTGTTATTCTGACTGTTCTTCAATAGAGGTTCATGTATGCGTGAGCACCTTTCTTCAGGCAGTTGCTTCTATAGAGGCAACAAGTGCTTCAGTAATAAAACTGAATTCCACTTCTGCATAAACATCTTAAAACTTTTTCCCTCTCTTTTTCTTACATTGAAAAAGTCTTTATTCCCCCATATTCTGCCAAATTTAAGTATTGCTTTTTGACTTCTATTTTGGCAAACATCTTTATAAGAATCCCTTAAATAATGAATAGCAAAACCGCTATTACAGAACCGAAACAAACCCTAGGTAATAACAGGGAACCAGCACTGCCTGCAGAGCCTGCTTCCCATTCAGGAATTGCTAAAAAGCTACAGAATTTCAGTGTTGTCAAGGCACTTTTAGGTGCCCCAATCCCTCCCACTGAAAAAGCCCTGTGCAAAAATGCAGTTCTTTCATTATTAACACATTCAGTTCCTTGGTCATCAATCTCTCTGCAGGAGTGGTGTTTTAATCTCTATAAAACTGCAAGTAATGGTAACAATTTTCACATTCCTAAGGGTCAAATTTTAGCTTTAAATTATGCCTCTGTGAACCTTTTGTATTTTCCTGCTTTGCCACTTCTCCACTGACTTGCCCCTCCTGTCCTTTGTGGCAGCTCCTACATTTCAGAAAACTCAGCAGAGCTATAACTTATTCTAGTTTTGATGCTCATCCTTTGCAAACACGCTCACAGGGAAACCTGGGCATCACCCTTAAGACAAGGCAATTCAGGACAGACAGGGTTGCCAGGGTTTAATAAAGCAATACGAGAATGCATAAAAAATGCAGGTGAGGAGAACAGCAGCAGGAGCTCAAACAGATGGTGTATGAGGCAGTACTGAAATCATCATTTACACCATGCTGCAAAAGCATGACTTCAGCTCATATTCAGCACAAATCAAAAGCAAACTGCAATCCATTGAGAAAATGTGCTTCACTATTCTGTGAGTTTACAAAAATGCAGACTTGACTTCTCCACTACAACATTATAGCCTTGTTTTCTAGCAAACTGCACTCAGATGTTGCTCCTCTGACATCATTAATCTCCATGGAAACCTTAGAATAACTGCTGATCTGAAATAGGTTCTGTCATCCCAGATCAACTCAAAAGTAGTCCAGCAAAAGATCTTGTATCTCATTTTTTGGCTGTACATTCTTACCAGTGAGCAGCCCAGCTGAAGAGTTACAATTCCTGCAGCCACTCTGAAATAGAGCTTTCATTCCTGACAATCAGAACATACATAAAGTGAACTATTTTTCCAGCTGAGGCTGAGATACAGAGATTCAAAGATTACCTACTTCTAGAGTAAGATGAAGAATTGCAAAAAAAAAAAACCCAAAAGATGTGTCTGTATGGAATTTTACAAGATGATCAAAGCTACGAGACCAGACTCCTAAAAATCCTCTATATGTCAGCACAGCATTATCTCCTTGCAAGATGGGAGCAAAGAGATTTTTCTAAAGGTATTTATTAAAATTTACCTTTGAGAGAAATTGGCTATTTTGAGTATCTATTTTAAGTGGAGTGCAACCATTTAAATAGATACTCAAAATAGTCACAATGAGTTTTTCTTTCTCCTTCTCCCTACCAATGAAGCCACTCTCTGTGATTATTGTCCCCAGCCTGGGGTCAGCAAAGTTACTCAGAGATGTTTCACCCAGCAAACAGATCCTCTGCAAGCGAGTGTTGTGCTGAGTTAAACTGACTCAGAGATTCCCTAAATGTCAGGAAAGCTGTTTTCTTGGCAAGAAGCCCTGTAAACAAATTGGTTCTACAAGGCAAACGTGCTGCCTGGGTGTCTACAAATGCATAATGTGTTGTACAGATATATAAATAATTTGGCTTCTGCTAGACCAAAACCAAGAAAGTAATCTGGAAAAAGGGAATTTAAGACGTGTACAGTTGTGAGTGTCACACTGCACTAAAACTTGCTTTATTGAAAGTAATTCAGTCATTGCTATGAATTTCCAGAGCTAATTAAGAAATCGCTGTATAAATTTTTCTGAGATGCAAGAAATAAAATAAAGACAGAGGCAAAAGAAAACAAGGTGAGGGGGAATTAGTGTATGAAGATTTGTACTTACTCATTTTCAACAGTATTGAAAGGACTTGCCTGCACTTACAGCTGCAAGTACTTAAGATATTTCCAGGAAAAAAACAAAACAAAACAAAACACCACCAAAAAACCCCCCAAACCAACCAAACAAGAAATCTTTAATTCCTCAGGTCTGATCTTCCCAACTTTAACTCTTACAAGTCATTCCATGATCACAGCTTATTTCTGTTCTAGCACAAACCTTTGATTGCATATTTGTCCACTTTCAAAGCTGATAAAGTCCTGGGGCAATCTGTATGGCTGGGTTATTTTAGCTACTGCTGTCATATGGTAGAACAGAAATTTCTTAGCATGGCATTGTTGACAGTCTCACCAGCTTGAGTAACACTGCTGATGGCAAACATCACCCAGGTACACTGTTGAGTCTGGGTTCTTTTGTTTGATTGCTTGTTTTATCTCAGCAGCATTTAGATGTGTGCTAGGCAGAACTAGCTCAACTTGGCTGGGGACTTATTGATAGCATCTACACAGAATTTAGGAGTTCCCTTGTTAATGAGTAAGCTGCTAAGCGAAACTCCAGACACCCACAGCTCCTGTACAGGGAAGTCCACATCAGTTCCTAAGGGGATACAAAAACACTCCTGGACTGGGGCCTTCCAGCAGTACCTGATGTGTTCAAAGCCACACACTCCGATTTTGACCTTTCTCCAAATAATATAGCAGAAATAACAAGGCAGGTGCATGGTGGTATCCTTGTTACTGAAGTCCCGGGCAAAGAGGCAAACTTATCAAAATCTAAAGCCTGAGTGATGCCAGCTTTACAAGCATGTGGCACAGCAGGCTCTCACCTTTTTCTCACTGTGGAGGAACAAAATACACTCCCCTGTCTTTGCACTCACTATTTATTACAGGGATAGAGTCAACAGGATGCCAACAAGCAGAGCTTGTCTAATACAACAAGAGAGGAAAGCAAATGCTTCACAGCCACATCTTTTGCTCCCACTGGGAGCTCCTTGTAGTTTGGTGTGTGCTGTGCCCTACACTTACTTGCCAGCAATGTAACAGTACCTGCACAGTTTGGATTTTTGCCTCAGAAAGAAGGGAAGCAACAAACACTGGATTTTAACTCTTGAGGATCCATCCAACAACACAATGACCATACAAGGCCCAGTCAAAGACTCTGCTGCCAACGGTGGCCATGAGGCGAGACCCAGGGGATCATACCTGATCAGACCAAGCATGTCACTACACATTTCTCAGAATATTCTTCTGCAGTTTGCATCTCAGAAGCAGTATTTTGGTGTTAAATGGTTTTCTTGATGAGTTTTCATTGTATCATCAACTTATTAAATTCACGAGAACAAGCTCTAAATAACAGGAAACCAAGCTGACAGATACCTAATCTAATCTGCTAACTCTGGTTAAAATTTCACCCCTGGAACCCAGGCATGGGTGTCCAAGGAGAGACAGCAGTAGGATCGCTGCCTGTGCCTGTCGCTGTGTATTTTCTTCCAGGTCTCCCTTCATTTGTATGATGGCCTCAGAACTACAGAATCACAGTGCAAGATGAGAATACAAAACCTTTAAACCAGAAGAATGACTCAGTAAATTAGATTAGAGCTAAAGCAATAAATTGCTTCTTGTGGGTTTGGTTTTTTTTTTTTCCCTAATACTGAAAGTCTGGCCCACCTTCCTTTTCTCTGGCTCCTGCCTCTGAGAGTAAGAAGTTATGAAGCCTTAATAGTCCTGCTTGCTCACATGAAGGGGAAATTGCTTGGTTCTTTCTCCCAAAGAGGCTTTTATGAAACAATCAGACTTCACCAGCTCAGCAAACAACATACAAACACTGCCTGTAGCAGAGAACATCAAGGTATGAAATACCTGAAGAACAAAATGAAAGGGCAAGTAATTTCTTTTTTTTTAACCCATGTTAAGTTTCACAAAGGGGGTCTTCAAGTTTTTGTAAAAGGCAACATGTCCTGGTTGCTTCTGTTATTCATCTTTTCCACAGTAAAGTGTCTCATTCTGGTCTTATAACAATTAACTCTAACAAACAGAAGCAGCAGGGAGAAAAAGGAAAGAAAAGAATCCACAAAAGACAACTCAACTTCCAAGCATTTATGAAACAGATTGAGGACCAAAAGAGGCAACATCTGACAAAGGTGACATATTATCCTTGCGAGGCAAAAGCTCAGGCTGTACCAGCAGCCCAACATTGCAAAGCAGCTCACACTGAAGTACCAGCAAGTATCAAAACAAGGAGTTTATTAATTGCTGTAAAGTCACTGTGTCATTTTATTATACAAGAAGCACCAGATACAACATCAGCTGAAATGTTTTAAACAAACCATGCATTTTTTAGAAATTGCTTATTGAATATAAGCTCTCATTCCCAGCACTTCCAGCAAGCTGCTGTGCTAAACAGATCTCATCTACTGTGTAATTTTATGTACTTAATTAAAATAAGAGAAAGTTCTCTAATACCTGTTATTTCAAGGACCTCAAGTGCAGGTTTTTACTTTCAGGATTGCTGTGAGAAAAACTGGAGTCCAAGAGAAGATCAAACAAGCTTCCAAACTACATAGAAAACACTGAAAGCTAGCAAGGCCATCATAAGGTTTATTTACAGCAAGCAAATGCAGTTGATGAAGATGAGCCTTCATGGGTCACACAATCTTGTTATAGGTCAAGCAGTGAACTGCAGTGCTGAAGTTTGGCTTGGTTTAAAACCAATGCTTATTTATACTTCTTAAAGAGCACCTGAAAACTAAGTCCAACTTCAACCTAATAATTTTTGGTATTTTGAAGCTTAAATAACTGGAGATTCATTTTCATTTAGGATACACACACGCATCCATATGCACTAAATCACCATTGCAGCTCTGTAACATTACAAACGCTTTTTGAACTCTAGGACAGCCTGGATATTATTGTTCTGCCATAGCCAACCACTCCATTATCCACTTGATTTCTGAACAGTGTGTATTCTCCTTGGCCCCATGAATGCCAAAAATGACTTGTGTTGCTGTTTGTCAGTTGCCATGCTATTGTCAACTATTTCATCCTTTGGGAACACAAAATCCACCCACAACTTCTCAAGTTTGCATTAGGAAGTTCTGCCCAGCACTAGCTTTATTTTCAGGAAAAGAGTAACATTTTTCAAGTTTTCTAATCACTGTTTTTTACTAGAAACGAAGAGATTCAATTTAGGGACAACCAGTGACACTTGAATTACAAGCAATGGCAGAGGGGAAAGCCAAGATACACCAATACTCTGGTGTATCCATGGAGAACAGGGAGCTGAGACTGTGAGATGAGAGAATGTGAGTTGTTTGGCCTGGAGCTAAACCCATTTTATGGGTGAAAAAGGCAATTCCAGGTAATCTTGTACAAGGAAAGTACTCCCTTCTCCCTCACTGCTGACTATGTGTAGATGTTTCTGCATAGTACAGATCGGTGAGAAAAGGATTGAAACCTTCTCAGTTGCCCTCTATGACATACACCCGGGTAATCCAGAGCCCCTGGAGACACTGGTCCAGCAGATGACGGCATTTAGGCAGACTGGTCACTCCTAAGTGTTGTCACACAGTTTATCACTGAACCTCATCCTCATTTCTCCAGGAGAATTGAACAGGTTAGAGACCCACAATACACAGAGAGGCATTAAGGAGCAAGACATCCAGAGGTGTACCACAAGGAATTAACTATAGGAATAGTTACTTTCCATTGGGCTTGAAAAATTGGATTTTCTGGATGAAAAAAAGTACTTCTTAGTGTGGGTCACTGATTCCAATATTTGTTATTAGTCTGCAGGCTTTGCAGCAGTTTCATGGTTGCCAGTGTTGCGTGACATTCGTCCATGGCAACAGAGTACAAAATTCAATCACGAAGAAGTCTCCCATTTAGTGAGAACAAGAGCTAGATGGAACACTTGGCTGATCTTTCTGTCGGCCTGGGTTTGTCATGACAATTACGGAGGTTAGCACAGACCAAACCAGAGCCAGGCAAGCCCAAAAGGCTTTGTTAAGCTGCATTTCAGGAGTGCTTCTGACATCCTAGAGCTGCCTAGGCAGCGCTGCTCTACAGAAGCGTTTTCTAAGTGCTATTCCACATAGTTCCTCTTCACAAGTTGGTCATTTATATATCACCACCCCTGACTATTCCCTCACAAACTGAGCGGGCTCTAATTGTGGAAATAACGCCACTATCTCTGAATTTACCAAACACCGCTTTCCCAGCAGCAACAACTCATGCCCCACATGCTACAGTTTCTCCCCACTGTTCCCCAAGCTTTCTCCTCAGTTATAAAGGTGTTTCTTTTGGGTCTTGCCTGTCTTCAGCTATTGGATCAGGTAACAAATACTTCAGCGGCACTCCCAGCTCCCTGACCTCCCTTCCAATGCCACCAAGTTGTTTGTGTCTCTGCAATAGACAGGATACTCCAGCAGTGAAAACACTATAGCACAAAAAAATGTGTCTTTTCCTTTGCTCCTAAAGGACAAAATTCGCTCCTGATGAGATTCACAGCCTGACATTTCCACAGAAAGCAGTGAAAATGGTGGTAGGCTGACATTTTAAAACATTGTAAGCCAATACTGCTGGGAAACACATAAGACCTAGAAACTATGTGCTGAAATAAGTCTCTTTGCCCTCTGATACTCTTAATCAGTTTCATCATACTAATTACAGGATAATATATGAAGTGATATGCCTATATATATGTACACATGTACGATTGAAAGTCATATAATAGTGGACTGAAAATTTAAACTGATGTGTTGAGAGAGGGAGAGGCTCCATTAACACCACATTTCCAAATGCAACTCAGCTGTGATCTCTAGCTTATGAGTGAGCAACTTACAAAGGAGCTCTGGACTGGGTGGATAAACAGTGCTCTAATTAGACTGATGTGCTGGGAAACTCTTCCTTCTGTGAAGCAGTAAAACAAGATGGTCAGTACGAGACCTGGTGGTATCTGCTAGATCTCACTATTGCAAAAACACCCCTCCCATAGTCCACAAAAGTACTGTATCCGGACAGACACTGCAGAACTGGATTTGGTTATGCCACTGCTAAACCCTTCATGGGAAATGTTTTGCTACATAACCCTGCACAGAGAAGGATCAGTTGTGGCTGGGAGTGTTGGAAGCTCTGGATGAAGCATCCCATTCCCCACTGCACCATGCCAGGACAGCTTTTAACATTCACAAAGCATCCTGAATGATTAATAATCATCACAAAGGAGCAGCTGAACAGTGCTGCCACATTTATATCTTCCCAGAATAAATGCTAGCTGATTTTAATTGTGTTTCATGTCTTCCCTAGATGAGCAACATAAACTTGGGAAGATTTCACTCCAGAATAAGTAACAGACAAGCTCCAGTAGCACGGGAGTGCTTTCACAGGAGTACAGCATGAGAACTACAAAATACAAGGATAATGATTCTCCTGCACATCCATCCCTACGGTTTCTAAACATCCTGCCTGCCACATGGCCAGGCTTCACCCTATTGCAGCTCAAATGTTTAACAAGGGCACGTTAATACCACTGCCAGGCCACTTGCTATTCTGTCTGGCATTGTACCAAAACAGAGCCAAAGTTACTCTGTGTCCCAAAGAGCTCCTGGGAAGCGCTGCCAGAGATACACACAGCTAAACTGGAGGCTCTTAGGAAGCAGTGAGGAAATATTTCCTGCACAAGATCCTAAAACAGTGCCTTGCTTACAGAAAAGAGACCTTCTATGAGGCACTGAAGAAGGACAATGAGGCAGTTTGTCAGATGTTGTGGTGGCATCTTTTGCTGCAAGAGGCCACAAAAAGAGTATAAAGGTTTTGAGTTGAGAATGGAAAATACGAACAACAAAGGGTTGGGTCCTGAACTGGTCAGGGGTGAGAGTATGTTACTTATGGCCAAGAGAAACAGAGCAAGAGTGACAGGAATCATGGTGAAGAGCCCTGGAAGTACAAAAGGAGAGCTGATGTTTGAACTGCTGAGCTGATGTACAAGAAGGCAGGAGAGAGAGAGAGGCTAAAAACCATGAAACCATTTCAATTTGGTGAAGTGAAGTAAGACTGCAATTATCAAGGCAAGTTTACTACAGTAACAGGAACATAACAGTTAGATGTGTGAACAGATGAAAATACTTTTCCAGCAGATGTTAAGCATCTGCCATGCAAACCCCTCATGATGCAGTCTTCAGCGTGTGACCCAAAGAAAGTGGAGTAACTAATAAAATTGTCACTCAGAGAAGCGTCCTGGGGGTGCTCACAGCACTTAAAGTAATTCAGGGGCAAGAGGAAAGTAGCAGAGAAATCTGGGGAAGACCAAGGAGGACAAAGAAGGTATTGAAGTCCAAGAGTGCACAAACGGGGAAAACAGCTCTTCGCTGTGTGTGTGAGTTTAAGAGGAAACTGGAGATTAAATATCACCAAGTGCACCAACAGTAGATGGAGCTGTGAGATAAGAGGAAAAAAATAACCTTTAAAGGGCTAATTAAAATAGCAATTATGAAAATGAAGGCATAAAACCCTTTCTTCATGTAAAGTCATGATAGACAACTCACCAGAGCTGAGTTTGGTATGAGTATGACAACGATACCGTGCCAGCAGAAGGAGCTGCAACACCTTATCACTCTTTTTCCTGCCCTTAGATAAGACAACACTGCCCATGGCTAGCACAGGTTAAATCTCTGCCAGCTTGCTGCCAACCAAGTGCCAAGATCAGCCAAGCACTAGAAAACACAAACTCAACCTGATTTAACAATCTCATTCAGGGGTTGCTCACATTCTCCATGCTTTGCATTCTGCATTACATTCTAATGTCATCTGAAATCTTCTCATAGAAGCACACACAAAAATTTTACACCATTTTCTGAGTTCTCTTAAAAATAATGGAATTAGTTATCAGAAGCCTGTTGCTTGTGTGAAAGCACAAGCAATACTTTGAGATAAGGGCTAAGGCACACTAGTGAAGTATAACAAGATCTGCAGAGACAACTGGTATCACTCTTATTACCACAAGGAAGTCTATAAATGGACTTCACCAACACAAGCTCTACCTCATATCCAGATTCCAAACAAAGCTGGACAACTCTAATAACTCCAGATGGA
Organism: Dasyornis broadbenti; assembly: GCA_013397935.1. NCBI lineage: Eukaryota > Metazoa > Chordata > Aves > Passeriformes > Dasyornithidae > Dasyornis > Dasyornis broadbenti. The sequence continues at coordinate 1,597,834 of VZRN01000631.1, forward strand.
ACTATGAATTTTACTTGAACCTTTTCTGTAAACAAGAAAAAAACCAAACTCTGGTCCTGCAAAAAAGGGATTCCTGTATTAGACAACATGCAGTGAGCCTGTCAAGCCTAAAAACAGATTCATTTGTCAGGGATCTAAGAACTGTTCTAGGACAGGTTTTGACATCTCATTTTTCTGTGAACATCCTCTGAAAGAAGCAAGTCCATACTTATATGAAACTAAGGCACAAAAATGGAACAGCTTCTAGCCTTGTTCACTGAAGAAAGATCCCAGTAATGCTCCTGTGAGAATAAGCAACAAAAGGGACATTTTATATAAACCTTAATTCCTATTTCCACTCCTCCATCTTTACAAGTCATCTTCAGTTACATTTTAACAAGGAAAGAACTGGAACATCTAACGCAGAGCTGTGAATCTTTTTGGAGGAAGACCACATACATAATGAAGTGACATCATCAGGGCTATTTTTCAGAGACCTGGAAAAGAGCCTGTGTCCAAAAGTTTAATCAGGCTGGTCTCAGCCATCTGCCTGATAAAAGATATCATCTGCTCTTACCAGTCTTGCTTCTTAACTTTAAAAAAAAAGGGAAAAAAAGTTTTATATATAAGCAACTGATTGGCAACATTTACTAACAATCCACAAGAGGTGGCACTGAGGCCTAACTCTGTCACATGGTGTTAATTGGAGTCTGGGGCCTCCTTAAGCTGTCAAATGGGAATTCTGTGCATACTTACAGGATAATACATCAAAGTATACGATTAATTTTATCAACAATAACAGGCTTGAAGTACAGGGTGAGTTTCAGTTTGCAGTCACAGAAGTAAGTGAACAATCACACAGCTGGCCTGCTGCACATCAGGCAATTCATTTCTCTTGTTTTTGTGAAGCTGAGCTTTAAGCCATGTTGTGTAATTTATAAACCACTGAAACCTGCTGATTACACCATGCATGCCAGAACTCAACTAATTTCCAGACACAGTGGAAACCACAGAATGGTTCTTCAGACTATTAAGATATATGCTAATTACTTGATACTTAATAGTAATGTATAGTTGGATGTAAATTACAACATGAGAGGGTTGATTAAGCCCCTTCTTCTTTAACACACTTTTACATGTTATCTTTTTCAAATCAGCATCACAGCAAAGCCGCAAATGGCACCAACAGTCCTGCTGACCACAATAAAGGAAACAACCACTGCCAGATGCTGCTTCCAGAGTAGCAGCTGAGTGACAGAGTGGATGGGACAGCACAGGATGCATCCCCACTCCCACCTGAGCATGGATTCTGCCACAGCTATCCACCCCTGACAGGCACTAAATAAATCCCTTTTTGCCATTGCTGTAGCAGGGACAAGATCACACAGACCTTTGCTTTGATTGTACTTGTCTCCCTCTAACCTAAAGCTGAAGCCAAGGAAAAAATCCATGATGAGCAAATGCACAGCTTCCACTGTGCTGTCCTGCTCCCACCACAGCCTCCACACCTGTGCTCTCAGTGAACCTTGCCCCTGGATCCTGATCAGCAAAGAGACCACAGCAACAAAGGGGCACCACACACAGCTGACACGTGAGTGGCACTGTGAGAGTACCACCAGGAAAAGGAACCCCCAAGCGAGGGAATAGCAAACATTTTCTGTTTGTTTCTAAAAGCTCAAACATTCAATTGCTATAAGAGAACACAATAAAAAAATAATGGAGCAATATTTAGATCTAGCAACTGCCAAAGGCAACAGTACAGAATCTCTCTGGTGCCCAGTGTGGGTAGTCAGCTGTACAGTATGCTAAAAGTTGAAATATTTTATTCTTGCTGTAGCAAAAAAAAATTGTGACTGGAAACACTGCAGTAGAATTCCAGGCAGAGCAGTAATTTCTGCCTTAATACAAGGACTGCTAGAGCATTTGGAAGATAAAGAAGGCCAGCATTAACCTGGGGATACAGCAAAGAGGGAGAGGGAAGAGCAGTACTGTTGTCCTTTTCTTGGAGAGTTGCCTTCATAGGTTTTGGACCACGAAACACTTCTGGCCAAATCACATGGATCACTTCTTCCTAATTCTGGCAGCAGGAAGACGACATGTTGATAGAGACATTCCTAAAAATCCCACAGCAAGCAAGCAGGGAAAGTGAGGGGTTTGTCCATCCAAGAGCAAACACCTGCACTAGGGCCTTCAAATTGTATACATGGATCACACATGGAACACAGAAATTACCCAAGGACTACAATTTAAGCAGACCATTGCAATTTCCCAGTGGCAAACACATTTTACAATGTCTCTATTTTATTTTAATAGGGAAAAAACCCCAACCAAACCCTACCTCTTTCCTTCTTTTTTCTTACGAGTTCAGTGATGAGGGTTAAGGTTTGGACTGACAAGCAGAAACATGAGCACAGCTGAGGGAACAGCAAACTAAGAAAGCTAAGAAAACTTTATATCCAGAGCAATACAACAGGGACCTGCATCCTTACATTTCTATTTCTATTTCATGCAGGCCAGAACATTCCTCTTTTTCTTCAGTGCTGCCTTATGTGTGCTTTAATTGCATCATGCTAACAAGCATCTGACATTTTACAACATGTCGGAACCAGGGATTAATGTTTCAAGGGATGTAAAGGCTGTGATTTCAAGCTGCTTTTGTAAGGAATATTGCTGTCAACAGAGGGTTGTAAGAGGAGCAGTAAAAGCCATGTCCAAATTGATGTGGGGAAAAGAGTATTCCAGATTTTGAGATCCTGTCTCTGATAAGATTTTGATTGTGTGTTGAAATGGCAGAGCTACACATCACTCCTCTGTCCCACAGCACTCAATCTTCTATATTAATTCTTCTGTTCAAGTTAGAGTAGTAAAGGAAAATCTCCAAAATCACAAAGCCATTTCATGAAAAAAAAATTAAAAACCATCATATAGCCATACCCCAGTTGCAAAGATTTGCAGAATGCTTTAATAGAAGCCCATGGTTGCCACAGAAAACAAACAAAAACCTTCTGTAAAAACAGGCTGTGGCAGGAACAGAGAGAAAAACCTAAGAAAATCCTTTGATCACAGCAGTAACTGCCTCATTTACCCTGATGGAACTCACAGTTTCCTTCTGAGGCATCACTGATTCCTTCCTCTGACGCTACAGAGCAGGAACACCGAAATCATTGCACCGAAACAATCAGCCAAAATCAGGGCATTAAAACTGGACTGTGCGCTCCCTTTTACACACTCAGAAGGTGCCACCAGTGAGGTCCTCAGGCCTGCTCCAAGCCTCCCAAGCACAGCAGGGTTCAAGGGGTATCCTTCCCAGAGTGCTACACAAAGGAAAGCAGTAAAGCAGCAAAACACATGGGGATTTCTTGCAAATGGAGCCAAGTTTTGTGCTCAAAAGGTGGAAAATATACATGGAAGAGAAATTAAGTGCTAAACCCTAGCTAGTCTGCAACCAGTGAAAAACGAACAGAAATAGAAATAGAAATTTATTTCTACTTGGTGAGGGCTGCATGCTCTGAGTAGCACAGTTCTGTGAAGGACTGCAAAGAAAATAATTAAGCTGAAATACCAAGTGATGATTCCCAAAACTTTCACCTTGTGTTCTTAAGGACTAAACCTGAAAACTGAAAAAGGTGGCCCCAAGTACAGCTGCAGAATAAATTAGGAAGTTTTTTAGGTGGGGACAGTTTGGCAGTATAAAAAGGTTATGACAACATAATAAAGTCAAGGCAAAATAATATAATCTCAATAAAGTGAGTAGCATATTTTACATTTAGTATCTGTGTTATTTCCTTTTTCTTCATAAAACTCTGATTAAAACCAATTTTCTCCTCTATAACCTTTTCTACCACCGATATAAATGAAAAAAAAAAAGCATAGAGTGACTCCCATCACAACTCACTTGGAGCATAATAAAGGATTTTGGAGAGTTGTGTGTGTCCATTTTTGTCCTTGAAAACCACTGTGGCGGTGATTTATTCAAGTCAACTTGAAGTTTATTACTGCCCATTTGCTGAAGGGTCATCAGTGCCAGGAAAATCCACACTTGTGCATGCACAGGCGTGTCCTATTTATATTTTCATTTTAACTCTGCTGGTACAAGATGCATCTGTAGCAACACAGGACTCACGGAACTCACTAAACTTTCTGCTGCTTCCCATTTTAAAAAGCATTCCTGTTGGAGCTTATACATGATAAATGAGCTTTGAATGTTTTCACATCATTTGAATGGTAATGGTTTCAGCATTGGAAAACTTTTTATCCAATGAAAAGTTCATGAACGCACACAAATATTCATGATCTCACTATGGTCAAATGCTCCTGGTTAGAACTGAGTAAAAACATACACAGACATTTAGTACAGGACTAGAGTAAAGAAGTTCCAATCTTAAAAGCATTAAGTCAAGCATTTCCAGCATAAACAATAAAAAACCATGATGAAATTTTCAGTTTGATGTATTTAGATATGTAATAGATAGCAATACTAAATAAACAAAGAGGTATCATTTATAAAGGAAATACGCAAACTTGCAGACAAACATACACCTTCATCCAAGTGGCTGCACTATACGATATAACAGTTGAAATTTGTGTTTCATTTAACAAGACAGTTTTGGCAAAGATTTTAATTAATCACCTAAATCTTCTAATCAATTGTAGTGCATAAATGAAGTCTCACTCAAGCTTTATGCTAACCCTGTTTCATTTTGTAATGGTTTCCAATAAAACGCCACATAAAACTTCATGGATCGTTCTTACGTACAATGACTTTCCGTGAAGTTTTATATAGAAGATTATCCAGCATGATTTAAAATTAAAGGTAGATTGTCAAGTACTTCTTTCTAGCTGAAACTGGAAAAAGAAAAAGAAGGATCAGTCCAACGCATCCTTTACTAAAATTATGTTGGCAGTTCAGTGTGTTCTCAAAACAAAGACTTGTGCAATAATTTCACTTAGGTCTTCTAGGAAGACCCCTCAGAGGTTGTGTAAAGTTGCACCCCAATACAGAAAGGCCTTGATGTTTTCATCTTGCACATATTTACTCCTGTGATTGTACTCACTTCAAGGAGGCTTGCCACGGAAAAATTTTAAAGGCATGCTTTTATACTTTTCAAAGTAAATTTACTATCACTCTGATGAAAGAAATTCTCCACTTGAAACAGCTCGACAGCAAAAATTTGGGGTTTTATTTTACTTATAAAAATTAAGGCAACAGTCTGCATAGGCACTTTATAACCTCCTTGAAACTTAAATCTCCTAAAACTATGAATAAATTCCTTCCAAAAGAAAGATGCTTCTCTTCAGACATTCTCAGAATTCCCCATGATCATTACTGAACAGAGGGACTATTCATGGTGATCTTATCACTTACTCCCACATATTATATATAGTCCAAAGTCTGCTCCAGTGCAGGCAGGTGGAATGCGAGTGATTTCATCTGGCCTGCATTCGGCCCTCACGGACCTAATTACAAAGCTGGATGGAATGAGCTCAGGGAAAACACATGAAATAATTTACAGTACAGTTATTCTGTGGTTTGAGAGCATCACAAACCCAGTCCCATCAGATTGCTTTTTTAAAGCCAACCAAATCGCTCTCTGATCACTTATGTTTGCCAGAAATTAAGAATACAGAAAGCAAGCAATGAATTCATATTTGTCACTGTTTACAACAGATGTAATGTGAGAGCTTAAAAAGCACAGCTGAGCTCCAGAATTACAACCAGCTTTTTAGAACTGAGCTCTGAGCTTTTACTGACCATGCTGAACTGCCCAGCAGGAAATAGTTAATACTTGTTCACGCTCTGCTTTCCCCTGGACTCCACGAGATTCTAGTCATAAGCTGCATTCCTGTTTTTTGCAGGCTAAAATTTCTCCCAAGGATACAATTTTTTGGAAGGATTTTCATTATAAATTAGGTAATGAGTACAATTTTGAAATCGATGTGAATTCTGTCACTAACCCAGGCAGAACTAGGATTTAATCCAAAGAATGTTACCATATGCTATTTAACATTATCTGTAATGTAAACTGTGATGTGAAATACAGTCTGACTGTTGAAAGAACCAGAAAATTGTCTAGCAGCTTCCTGGTTCACCGTCTTTCCAAAATTTGTCTGCTATAAACCCAAGCTCCAATTTTTTCAATTCTCTACAAAATAATTGTTTTATTAAAAAATAATAGAATTAAAAAGGATGAAAGTCTAATAAGTTGTTTCACTACGCGAAACCAGGAACATTTCTATGTATAAATTTTCCCCAGTATTGTATCTAACTGGTATCAAGTTGTCAAAATGACTGACTTGATGAAGTCTGGAAATAGGAGTGACAGGATATTATACAAAGAATGGGGGTTTTGACACTTTAAAGACAGTTCTTGTTGGCTCAAAGCATCTGATAATGAATATGGGAGCTGAAATACGCTCTCAAAGAGATTTAAAAGAGGAGAAAAGGGAATTAACCGAAGAACTAGACCTGAGCATCCCATACCAGATATCCAGGCTTCCTGGTCAACACGAGGCCTCACAGGCAGCTGAGATTGCCAACCTGGTTCGGTTCAGCAGCAGATTTAATCCCAGAGCTATCCCGGGCTGGACAGTGGAGCCTATGTGGATTTACAGACTCCACGGGATAGGCTTCACCACACCACAGACACAACTGGTCATTTACAGTGAAGCTCTTCACAGAGGAACTCCCCATTCTTGGGATATCACTTCCCATTCACACAAATCTCGGGATTTTGCTTCTAATAAATTTTGAACAGGGAAGTCTGAAGAGGGGATGCTTTACCAGATTCTGTTGCAGTTACACACTTTGAATGTAAAGTTTCTGTTCTTAAAAATTATTCAATGCTTCAGAACTTTTCTGTAGGTATTTGAACCATTGTGTTAATTTTAAGAGGACTGTGAGTCACTGGAACAAGTTGTCCAGAGAATCTGTGGATGGTCCATCCCTGGCAGTGTTCAAGTTGTCCAGAGAATCTGTGGACGCCCCATCCCTGGCAGTGTTCAAGTTGTCCAGAGAATCTGTGGACGCCCCATCCCTGGCAGTGTTCAAGGCCAGGCTGGATTGAGCTCTGATCAGCTGGACCATGGCAGGGGGTTGGAACAAGATGATTTTTAAGGTCCTTTCCCACCCAGACCACTCTATGATTCATTTAACCTAACAGGTTAAGTTAAAAAAAAAGAAAAAAAAATGATATTTCGTTACATTTGACAGCATTTCTGGCAGTCTGTGCAGTTTTATGGCAATTTTTTTTTCAGTAGTGAAGAATCAGAATTTACAGAAAAAAGCCTCTTAAATCCTTCAGTATTCCAATTTTCTACACTGTAATAGCCTGTGACATAAGTCTGCGGCAAAGAAAGGCAACAATCCCTCTGCCAAGAAGTCAGAATCTGTTAGGTGTATAACCACTTAAAAACAAAATATAAGCTATTATCTAACATGTAAGACATCTCCCAACTGCACTTTCAAATTAAAATGCTGCTTTACATGAATCACTGTGAATTAGGCCAGTTTTGCCTTTATTTGTGTATGTAACGCCCATCTTACTCGCGGTGCTACGAAACAGAACTGAATAAACAAATGCCTCACAATTGATTAATGCAACTCAACTGCCACGTGGTTTATTTCTTGTATGTTTAGAAAGGAAAACGTCTCACACGTGCCCCAACTGCACTCACCGTAATTTAACATAAATCATCCAGGCAGCCTCTAAGTCCATGAACCTTTGCTTTTCATCACTTTGCCATCCCCACCAGCAGCTCTATGCCATCCATTTATATCACCCATTTCTCCATGCAAGCAGCAGCCTTCCACCCATCCATACAAGGCTTTTTGACTTCATCTCACTGCAAGATCACAATTTAACCCTTCTCCCTTAATTAGAAAGGCTATTAATTCAGGAATATATCATTGACTTAACATCTGATGCATTTTAAATAAACCAATAACAGTTCCATCATTACAGCTTCAATTTATCCAACTGCTGGCTCATGTTTATGATTTTATTGTAGTATTTTCCAATGTCTTGTGCTGTTCTTGCATGCTACTGCGTGAAAGAAAATTCCACTGCCTGTCACTCCCATAAATGTTCTCCAGTTAAAAATAAATCAGACAAATAAATAACAAAAATAAGAGTGAGCAAGAGTGCAACGTCACACAGTGGGACTGCTCATAAAGGATGTGCTGACAGGTCCTAAGTGACTGAGTGCATAAAGGACACCTTAAAAATAACATTAACCACTGTCAAGGTAAAAATCTGTATTTCACTGGGAGTTTTCTTCTGTGTTTCAATTTCAGCATATTAATGCTAGCCCAGGAGTACTTGAAATAACCTTGTAACCTTTGAGATACCTCAGCTATTCTGAAGGATACAAAAAGAGTCTGAGAGTCTGACATCAATAGAAGTGTCATAAAATTTAAAAAATGTATTTAAACAAGTTAAATATTCCTTTGTTGCTTTTATTTCTCAAATATTATAGTTCTTTCCACTAAGTGAGGCCTAACCTGCAGTAGAAGAATGATTTACCTTAGCTCTATCAGTTTTGCATCATTGAGATACAAAGTACAGACCTTGTTGTGGAGTAGATAAATCAATTTTTACTAAGATGGCTGCTTTCACCCTTGGGCTTGTACTGGTTCAATTGCATTAGCCAGTAAAATAAATAAATGTGTTACAATATTAACTGGCAAAATCAGAATCAATACAATTTGAATTCAGGTGAGAATTGAATTGTAACTATCAAAACCTACCAGCAACGAAATTTGAAAGAACATTTCTTATCCAAACAAGTCTGAGTTGCCAAAAGCAACATACGGAACCATTAATTACATGAATTTATTCTTAGATAAGTAAAGCTTTGCTTGTTTGTTTACTCCAGTTGAGCCATTTCAAACACAGCTCCTGATGCCGCAGGACGGACACAACGCACCCACAGCAAGGGCATAACTCCGACAGTGCTGTTCTCCCTGGGGAAACCAATTCCTCCTCCTGAGGATTCAACTGTCTCTCCCTGGACTGCTGGGCACAACAAAATCATTATTCCAGAACGACTCGTCTTGAGCAGAGAGGAAAGAAAGAAGCCAAAGAGGGGAAATTCATTGCTCTTTGCTTCGCCAAGGTCTTGCACGTCCACCGCTGCCCTCACTCAGGCTGTAGCACCTTGTCCTCTCTTACCGAGGAACTCCACCTGTGGATCCAGTGCCAGTCACTGCTCTGGCTGAGGCTGACCCTCTGAGGGCATTCCTTATCCATCATATTTGCCCTCCTGGCACGCAACTAGACCTGGCTGCAAACCTGGAAATGATCTGTCAGCACATGCCACTTTAGCACTCTAACCCTCTCCCTTTCTACATCTCTCTATTCATTTTTTAAGCATGCCAGTAGTGCTCTAACCAGGCACAGTCTCTGCACTTAAGACAGGCGAAGCCATGCCTAAAATTTGCAAGCAAAGTGCTAAATTCAAGAGAGATAAGTAAGTGATAAATACTGTGATAGATCACAGCATAATGTAAATAAATACCTGTGTCTGCATCATCACAACATCATCGTAACACTACATCATCACTGCCTGTTGCTTCTGACCATCACCTAACCTAGAAACCAAATTATTCAGGGCTGTCTCTGCAGTTGTTTTCCATTTTGCTGATCCAAGGGAGAAAAAAAACCAAAAACCAGAAAAGAAAACATCCAGCCAAAATATGACAAAGATAAGTTACTTGCCTTCTAATTTTGCCAAAATCTTCTAGGAAATGAAATCAGAATTCCCTTGTGTTGCATTGCAAACGGAAATGCCGCACTCCAAGAGCACTAAATGAATGTTACATTGCAGCTGAGCAGGACAATAAAAGCATTGTGACAAACGGTCTCAGTGCCCCACCACACAGACCATTTTCCAGTTATCCTTAAAAGCAGAGACAAGCAAAAAGGAATAATAATATTGATTCTGCTTGACATACATTTCCTACCAGACAACAGACTACTGTGGAAGAACGCCTGGTGACAGATTTTATAGCCAAACACAAAACAGCCCTGCCCAGCAGACCACCCAGATCATTAAACATGATCCTATTGCATGTTCCCTGAAAACACTTGCAGATCAGATCCATTCTGGAAGCAAAACTTTTACCATTTAAATTCCAGAGAGTAAATAATCGTAATCACAGTCGTCACGTATTGGGCCCAATCTATAAAATTCTTTGTTTGTCTAGAGCAGGAACTGGGCCCTGTGCTGATATTAAAGTCAGGACAAGTATCAATTTGAGCTCATTGACACATGAACACTCAGTACTCATTACTGTGCACCACGGAGCAGTGGTACTGTGCCCACCACTCCTGTTCCTTGCTTTTTTTTTTTTTT
>VZRN01000631.1:1608194-1638950 GCA_013397935.1 Dasyornis broadbenti
TCCCCAGTACTGGCAGCAGACCCTTGGTACAGCACAAGCCATGACTTCCTTCCACTACCAGTCATGCAGCCATCCTGATTCTGATGTCGGTCCAGTCATTCCTAGGTTTACCATACAGATGCAGTAAGCAATGGCCTAAAAAGTCATCAGCAGCTCCACCTCTCCCTCTGGCAGCAGCAGCACTTGTATATGCCAAATGTAGAAAAAAAAACATCCACAGGAAGCAGCAGTAAGGTCAATTAATTTTTAACTGGTTGGGGTTTTGGAGCTTTTTTGTTTATTTGTTTGTTTTATCTTTGAAAAATAATTTGAAAACAATCCTATGTTTATAGCAGAAGTGGGAAAGTATCTGCAGACACAGTCTAATCAATTTTTCTCCTTATGTGGATATATCCTGAAGCAATGCACAAACTCCTAAATCTCAAGATCCCTAACACAATAAGGCATGAAAGCACTCAGAAGAATATCCCAGTACAAGAAAACAAACATTTATTTTTACTAATGTTAAAATCGCATATCTACAAATGATGCTTTTTAGGGATGGAACATAGAGAGAAGCTTCTTACAAAGCATTTAGTTTTATATTTATAAAAATTAATTCTGTAAAGCTCAGCTGATAAGCTCCTGTTAATTATAAAGCTTTCTCTGCATGCCTTTCATCTGAGGTTCTGGAACTGCTTGGAAAATCTTAATTAGGTCTCAAAACACTACTGTGAAGAAGGCAAATTCTCTTTGCACATAAGACAAGGTGCAGACAGCTTATGTGATTTGCCAAAGGTCACCAGAGGGCTCTGGTCCTAAAGGGCACTCGGCAGACAACAGCAGAGCTGTTCCCTCCCACACCCTCACCCCAGGTCACATCTCAGAACCACCACATCCCTTACTCCTGTCCCTCACATAAAGGATTTTCAGTCACAGACTGAACTGCAGGCCACAGAGGCTGAGGAGGTTTTTCCTCTTCCAGCTTGAGGCAGTTGTGTGAATTCCTCTCCTTTACACTGAACTGGTCTACACAGACACAACTATTCATTAAAGCCAAAGCAAACTCTGGCTGGTATAATTACATGTTGTGCCTCCAAGGCTGAAATATCTTATAGTATCAAAGGTTTAAAATCTCATTTTCAGCCCTGCCTGATTATTTAAACCACTACTATAAAACTATAATGGATAAAATCTCACCTGAAGCTGATTAAATCTTTACTGATGTAATGGAAGAGTAGCTAACAATCCATTTACATTTTTCTATGAATATTTACCTCTACTGCAGCTTTGGGTTCTGTACTGGAGCATATTGCCTGCCAACTTCCTCTAACTTATGCCCAAAACTTCAATTTCCCTCTGCCAATTGTCTCCTTCAAAAAATGATAAACATTGAAATATGCTTCCATTTGTTTAAAATGAAGACAGTAATTCAATTCGAAAGGATTCATGATAGCTGCAATACAAAAGTGAGGTGAGAAGATGACCAAGTTGCAAAAGAAAAGCTCTATTACATAAAAAACCATGAGAAATAAGGCCAAACATGATTGATTCTTTGAATTGCCAGCTAAAATATATTCAGTTTTCTACACAGGTTTATATTAATGTGTCTAACAGGACAGCTGATGAATATACACTGTGTGCCCATAAGTAGAACCAGATCCACTTCAACACCCCAAAAATCCCCACTTTTCAGGGGTGAGGAGCACACACAGCACAAAACCTTCGTGCTCACCAAGAGCAGGTGCTGGGTGACAGCACACCTGAGACGGAGCCTCTCCTGAAATGCTGACATTCACCATGGATCCTGACTGACAGCTCAACTTTGGGGGCTGAGGCTGGCGGTGAAAAATCAGTTTCCCACTGTCAGTTGGTACTCAACCAGCTTTAAGCTTTACCTAAACCAAAACAAACCGTGAGTAATCCACACTTATCAGTGAGGTGCTGCTACTGAAACCACAGTATCCAGGATACCACTCATTCATTAGGCTGAGAGAAGTTAAATTTTTGAACAGGGAACAGACCACTAACAAATTATTCCACTTCCTTTCACATTCGGTCGTAATTTCAGCTATTTCTTTAATCACTCCCTGACAATACAAGATATATTTTCATTCATTTTAGATTTCACTCTGCTGCTTCACACTATTCATTAATTTGAAGCTCTTACATTTGGAACCATCACTTACTACTCAAAGAGTACTTGGTGACATGTGGAGACTAAAGAGTTGTCAAACAGAATGACATGTAGTTTTTAAAAGTAAAATAGTATTGGAAGGTGTTAATGTGGGCATAGTCAGCACTACCAGAAAAAAGGAAAGAAAAAGCAAACCTTGAATGAAAATAAACTTTTAATACAGGCCTTCAATAAATCTGATGGGCAGTGGTGCTTCTACTGATAAAAGGTTGAAGAAGCCTCTTAGATACATAATAAAATCTGAGTTAAAATGTTTCTCACACAGGTCCCACTGAGATTGAAACCCTGAGGAGAAAGTGAAGACCTTGGTTCCAAACTAAATCAAATAAAACCAAGGTCACCCCAGTACTTTCACATACCAAGAAGAAGAAATCTGCAGTTGTGACACCACCATCCCTCTGCTACTATGGAGAAAGGGCCACTGCCAGCCCCTCAAAATGAGCTGCATTCCAGGAGATTCTTGAAAACTTCCCTTGAAAATAGTTAGAGATGTCTCAATTTACTGTTGTGCCTAGAGATAAGTACAGCTGAAAAAAAAATCACAATACTAACAATATATTCCTCCTGCAAACTGGAGGAAAAAAAGAATTCCTGTCTTCCAGCCCTCAGGCATGGGAACAGCTCTCATGAGAGTATCTGGACACATCATTCAAAACTCAGTCAATACTTGGAAAACATACAGAACACACTAATTCCCTGAATCCACTGGCACAGCCAGTCAGAGCCCCTTGTTTACAGCTATTCAGATTGCAAGGAAGCTGAAGATGGGCTGCATTAATTTTATATCGTGTTTTTTAATTGAATCTTTCTGACTACCCAGAACCCAATTTTCTCTTCATAATACGAGTCTTTACTAGATGGCTGTAAAAGGAACATGGATTCATTTCCATATATAAAGAGATCCAAATCTACTACTGTTCACTAATGGGAAAAATCAGAAAGCCCCATGTTAACCAGCAACTCATCTGATCTTCCACAAACTCAACACACACATTTTAGCAGAACAGGGTGTCAGTAGCAGATGGAACAGCAGCACCTTGAGATGAACTTCTGCTCCTGCTTTATAACCATGGAAGAGTCCCGGGGAAAACTGAACTGGCAAAACAGAACCTAAAGTGAAGAGTTTGGGGGCTTGGGAGTTTTGTTATTGTTTTCATGGGGGATTTCAAGCTTCGTGGTTTCTCTTCAGTCATTGCAATAACAGGGTTTGGTGTCAGGTCCTCATATCCAATTCAAGTTGTTCATTGGACTTGTATCACCTAAAGGGTTATGGCTACCCTGGGTCATGTCAGGCAGACAATCCAGTGGCTTGCCTGTGCTCAGGTTACTCCTTTCTGTCACATGCAAGTTATCACCGTTCCTAAAATACTGCTCATACTCATTTTGTTTAATAAAAATGAATTTTAGCAATGAAATGTAAAAGCACAAAGAAGCCATTGGCCTTAGAAGGCAAAATAGCAGCAGATAATTCTATTCACCTTTCATAACATATTCAAGTTAACATTTAAGCCAAAAAGTAGAAAGCTTTGCATATACTCTTCTCAGGAAGTATTCTCCACAACAAAAAAGGGAAGGCTGGTTTCATTTCCAGGCATTGCCTGCTAATGGTTTGAGAACTAAATACTTATTGTGAAATTCTAGCAACTACGTGACTCAATTGTTAAAATGATTGCAACACCATTCAATAATTTGATTGTCTGTAGTGAGAACTGTTAGATATGGGACGGTCCTGAAAATATGGGACTTGTTTAACCAGGGACCAGGAGCTTCTCAAAATCTCACCAATTACTTATGAGGGAAGAGTTAAGAATTAGGAGCTTTCAACAACTCTCATATTTCAACTTATAAAGCCCAGGACATACAAGAATTATGATTCTGGTGCCAAGTCATTTTAGCAGGAACAAAAGAACAACAATGCTTGAGTTTAATTATCACATAGTATCAGGAAAAAAAGTAGTATTAATTAATTTTTTTAAGTAACAAATTTATTTAATAGGCAGTCAGGCAAAAGCCAGCCTCAGGTAAGTTATCTTGTGTGGGGAATCTCTGCAAGCAGTTAACTTTTGCAGAGTATGAATTGTGTGTGTAACTCCACAAGGACTCCTAGTGTGCCTCTGAGTATTCAGCAGCAGTTTTGGAAGGCAAACTGCTGCCTCTCCCCTGCGTCTGGCCAATATGATCATCCTTGAAACACACTTCAAGAATTTTACCCCTTCATGAAAACCAAACCCACTCACTCAAGAGGAAATATAAAAAGAAAAAAAGATGAAGAAAAAGGATTTAATTCAGTTTGCAATCTGATACTTCCGGTGCTCATTTAAGACAGGTTTAGAAAAGGTTAATTTTTATCATTATCAAACTAAGCTTGGGTAAAAGCTGGTAGTAAACCTTCTTAGAGCGGTATGTTGAAAATTTTCAGTGAAAGTTGTTCCTGACTTTTCTATACACAAAATGTAAAAGGGAACCACAAAGAGCATCTTGCCCCCTGCAAGATCCTTCACATAAGCCAAGGTCTAGAGCTGCTGCTGCTGCTCTTGCTGCAACCTCCCATGAAAATGGAAGCTGGCATCTGCAGCCCTCTGAAGCCAGTTGGTTCCCCCTGCTGCAGGCACTGTGCCAGCCAGAGGCAGGAACGAGGCTCTCTGCTCAGGGCTGTGGCAATGTGAGGCTGTGGAGCTGGAAAAATTGAGGTGAAGGGTAGAAGCTCCCAGGCTACACAGGGAAAGGTGGTGTGGTATGGAGGTGAAGGAGGTAGAGAGCACAAAGGAAAGGCTGCACCTCAGGCTGGAGCTCACAGGAGGATGGGGGAGGTAAAGAGCATGTAGTTATGGGAACACAGTGCAAAAATGAAAGTTAAAGAAAGCAGGGGAGATGTGATTCATTTCAGAAGTCAGGTGATGCACATGCCGAGCAGGAAGGGTAGAACATCCAGTCTCCGAAAATCAGCAAGGGGAAGCAACAGGCAGTTAGGACCATTAGGATCCCAGCAGCAGAGCTTTTCATTCCCTCACCGCCACTAAGTTCTGTTCTGTAGGAGGAAACCTGTCCTGCAAAGCAAGCTGTCATCTCAAAAGAGTGGGACATGATTCACTGGAGCACAGGAGTGTGCAGCTGAGCAACAGGGCCCAGACA
This sequence comes from Dasyornis broadbenti, assembly GCA_013397935.1. Taxonomy (NCBI): domain Eukaryota; kingdom Metazoa; phylum Chordata; class Aves; order Passeriformes; family Dasyornithidae; genus Dasyornis; species Dasyornis broadbenti. The sequence continues at coordinate 1,613,503 of VZRN01000631.1, forward strand.
AAACCGCCTACTGCTTTACACCCTGTCTCAGCATAGGGAAAGACTTCCCTGATAGGAGAAGTATCACAAAAAGGAGAAAGGATGGGACAGGGACCAACACTACCAGACCAAGAGTCAGTATGAGCCTTCCCCTTACACTTCCAACCACATGGGAAGTGCCCTACCAAACTTTTCCTCTCTTAGTTTTGAATGGGAGAGGAAGCAATCCAGGTTACATCCCTGTTTCTACCAGCAAGCTGTCACACCTTTCCTGAAAGTCTTTCTTCCCTCATTGTCTGTCCATGTCATGCCATTAGAATTTTGTTATTATGCACTCTCTGATGCACTTTCATTCTTTCCCTGCCACTCACCTTTTTCACTCTTCACTCCTCAAAACAACAATATTGACCATACTACTTTGAAATGTTAATAAATTGCTGAAACCCAGCAGAAAGCACTAACTCTCAACTAAATTCACTTTCTCTTTGCATAGTTTCTTCCTCACTCAATCTTTTCTTGCTTTGACACACATTATTAATAGGGCTGATTTAAAGTGTTCTACTCAAAACTGAGATTTTATGGAAAACATGCATTTGATCACATTACATTTTGCCTGGCCCCCATTCTCTTCAGTGATTCAGTTTTTGGGCTGTCATCACCAGACTGATATTATCACCCCACCTTTTTTTTCTAGAGGGAAAACAAGTTGTGATGAGCTGTAGCTTCACACATTTCTGAGTGAAGACTCTGCCTCTTGTGTTTGTCTGCTTGGCACCTCAAACACTGCATCCACCCATGTGAACACTTTTATCAAGTCTATCACCACAGCTGTTTTCCAGTCCACCTTACTGAGACACTCTACAAAACCTGATGTGCATAGAAGTAACATAAAATGTAAGAAATTACACTAAAACAGAAAACACCAGCTTCACTAGTCCCCAGGTTATCTCCTAACAACCAAAGTCAAATGCTTAAGGAAATTTATGAAATGTTTTATTTCCAAATAAAAGCAAAACACAGATAGCCCTATCGGCTTATCTCACTCAGTGGAATTCTCAGGAGTGATGCTATTTTGGTTTTGTGGATGAACTAACCAAAGAGCTGTCAGCAAACTCAGTTAAGTTAGAAGAGTTTTACCCAGAAGGATACTTTAATATACTTTAACCTATTGCAGACTACTTCAGAGACAAGGTTTTTAGGAAGGCTTTAAAACAAGCGCAAAGCCAAACAAGGATTTTGTCAATGAATTTACTACACAGTACTTTGTTACTCAAAAATCTGTCTTCCTTCCCCTCAGATGCTTTGACAGAAAGCAGATGATTTCATTCGCCGAGGCTTACAGAGAAATTCAATGAGGGCAGCATTCCAGGTTGCCTTCCGGATGCAACGTGACAGCCTCATCACCTCCAGAGGAAACACACGCCAGTGCTGAAATTCCTACTGGAACATGTGCTCCCTCTTCACTTGGAAAAATCCCACAAGCCAAAGAGCCTCAGCTGCTGTGTGATAGCACATGCCAAAACAGAGATAAAGTCTGACATCATTCAACCTCCAACAGGAGGAACTCTTTATACAATCACGGGCAGAAGTTTTAAGTAGCAACATTTCTTAAAATGACACTTGAACTGCCCGAAAGTCTTTCCCTTCCCATCTTCCCCCACTGATGCTATCTCTATTTGAGCACCAGAACATCCACTCCCACCCCATCCCTAATGGCTGTGCTAAGAAGAAAAGGTGGCATTATAATCTTGTTCTAGTTCTTACAGGCAAAGCACCAGCATAAAATCCTGTGATCTGACAGAAAAGGATGTGCTTACATTTTGAGTTAGCCTGGACAGTACTAAAGGGACAGAATTTATAACCTAATCCCTTTTGGAGACTTACAACAAAAGCAGATCGATGGAATGCCCTGTTTTTCCCAAGGATCATCTCATACAGCAAAGATCAAATGAGATGAAAAAGTTGCCTTACAGAATAAGTATCAGCAAATTTCAAAGCACTGGAAACACAAAGTGGATTAGAACATGGCCCTATAAAAAGGAGGTCTGGGGTTTAATCTCTGATCTGACAATGCCTGGCTACCCACCCTTGAACAATACACTTATCCTTTGTGTTCCACCATCTGTAAAACAGGGGATAATGCCATCTCCTGGGACTGGTTGGAGGTTTAATTAATTACTGCTCACAAAGGACTTCAGCTTCCTCAGCTGTAAGGCACTACTTAAACTATCATCCATAACTGTTGTAACTTACAGCCCTTAGCAGGCAATCCCAAATAACGCAGCCAGACTATATCACGTATGTAAAACCCACGCGGCACAAAATCATGTAACAGGTTGTGCAAATTATTCAAATCATCTCAGGCTCTGTGACAAAGGAACCTATTGGACTTTTCCACACAGGTAAAGTGTCTGTATCTAAATGCTCCAGTAAATCTAACAGGAATATTCTTGTGTTAAGCACTGGACAAAAGTTTAAGACCTTTTCAATGCTTCTGAAAAAGCCCTTGCCTGAAAAATAGACTTGGTAAATACCTGTAAATACAAGCAGAGGGCTCAAAATATTTTAATCTCTAGATGAAAGGGGCTAACAGCAATAAAATAAGAGAGAAGTCCGTTCTGTGCAGAAGGAGCAAGAGGTTGTATAGAAAGTGCTTCTCTTTTGGGATTGCCATCTTTCCCCTCCAAAAGAAGGCTTCTGATGATAGATGGGAAGGAGGTGGGGCTGCCCCCACAGTGCCTCTAATCAACCTTTGGGACTTGATTTTCACATGAAGATCATACAGCTCTTGCTTTTTCTGATTTCACAAAACAATGGCTTTATTCCGAGCTACTGCAATTATTCCATTTTACAATCTCATCTAGATATTCTCTTCTAGATTATGCCAATACGGACATGCAGCACTGCACTAAAAACTTAAGTCCAGAATGCTCTATTTAATAAATTCTCCCGGTTCTGATAGTCCCTCAAGTTTCAGAAAACCAAATGAGAAAGTTAGACAAAAAAAAAAAAACAAAAGCTGATATTATTATTCAGCACTATATTTCAAGAGAAGGCAAAGTGCTTTGAGTTCAGCTTCTTTTTTATGAGCATAGTCTGCCTTCAACACAAAAATACAACTAAAAATTCTAGCAGTGATCATCAGCAATTCATTCTTTTCCATTTATAGTTAAATGCTGCACCCTCTCAATATGCAAATAACTGCTTTTCCACTTCAAATCTCGAATACTAAAGACTGAAAAATCAGTTAGTTTTAAAACTGCTTTTAAGAAACCAGTAAGATTTACCAAAATTGATGAGGATTCTTATTGGTTTCACTTTGCTCACAGGAATGTGATGATCAACTCACACTGAGACAAAGCTCCTTGCTGAGAAGCAAAGTTTTGATGCATCCTTGTCAGAGGAGCGAGAGAAAATCCTGTATCTGCAGCAGGCTGTGGATGTAGGCATGGAAAGAACATAAATATCTGTACCATATTCTCACGGGAGCCAGGAGGCTGTGAGAATATCAGCAAATTACCTGGAACTGGGGGTTACTTCAGTCATTTACAACGGAGTGATGAATAAGCAAGAATGATGTTTCACTGTCAAACAAGGCTTGCACAAGTTTAATGCAGGTATGAGAAAACAAATGAAAATTTATCAGCTAATGAACAGGTTGGCCACTCTTTCTATCCAGTTGGGATGTTACAGCTGGAGAAGTGGCCAATTAGGTGGGTAAACAATGAGGTGGTTGGGCTCAGCAGTTCCCAGAACAGACCAAGGGTCCTGGCAGCAAACAGCGAGCGGAGCACGAGCCAGCAGCGTGCTCTGGCAGGGGAGAGAAGCAGCAGCAGCCTGGGCACAGCTAAAGGGCAGGGCAGGGCTTTCACCTCCTCCTGCTCAGGGCTTGTTAGGCCACGTCTGGGACAGCACACAAGGAAGGCTTGGACAAACTGCAGCAAGCCCAGCACAGACCACGAGACTGCCGGGGACTGCAGCGCTTTCCCTGTGGGCAGAGACTGTGGGAGCTGGGCTGGTCGGCCTTGCAGAAAGGGTGGGTTAGGGGGACACCCAAGAGCAGCCCCACCAGGGCCTGCGGTGCTGTTAGAGGAGATGGACCTGGCTGTGCACAGTGGTGCAAGGTGGGAGGAGGAGCTGAAATCAGACCACCTTCCCTTTTCTGTTGCCACCCTGATGTGGTACTTTAAAAACAAGGGTTGAGGCCGAGTAGGCCACGGGAGGGCGAGGAAGATGGGATGGAGATGAAGGGGCTGTGGATCCTGAACACAGACCAGCACTCAGAGAGTGGAGCAGAACTGAGCCCCCCTCCCCGCCCCCCTGAGGCTGAAAAGCTTCAGCAGACCCACCACAATAAGCTGACAGCTGCCTCTAGAGCAGCAGGATGGAGGGAAAAGAAGGCTTCCCCCAGTATCAGCAAACTGTGTGAGAGGGATAATGTTTGTGCTGTCTTCTATTTATTACAGTTTTATATAATAAAAAGAAGGTATTAATTTTTGAGACTTAAAATAAAATTTAATCTGCAAAGGTCAATAAGCAGTGCACGATTACAAACTATATAAAGGCCAAAGAGACTATTGTGTCATTGCTGAGACTGGTTCTTGTTCTGTAACCTTTAAAATGACTTTCTGTTCAATCTGAGTAATCACGACCTTTCTCATCAAAAAACTGAGATCAAATTCTTAATCCATTAGGAACATGACAGAGACCTCTCTCCCCTTTATTGTTACAGTATTTATGTAGGCCATAGACAAGTGAATAGTCTCAGATGATATTTTGATGTTTGAGGATAAAGACCAAATAGATATTTTTGCAGACACTGTCACTGGGGAACAAAGCTGTGTTAGTATGGTTTTCAGTTAAAGTTTTATCTGCTTGTCTGGAAAAAAAACCCCAACAAATAGAGTCTTTTCCAGCTATTATAGAATTAAAGTAAATACCTACTATTTCCATTTGTTAATTATATAAACCATAAGGTGTTAACTTATATAATGTTGAACAAAATTCAGTAACAGAATAAACACTGCATCACCTCAACATAAGTAATTTTTTTTTAGCACACTTGGCAATTGTAAAAGCAACTGCTTGAACCAAAACAACAACACAAGGGAATAATGATTCTGTGTAAATCCTGGACAACAGCACACGAGGTAACTGTAAAAATGAAGAACTACAAATCCCCTTAACTGCAGAGTTATCTTCACAGAGAAAATGAGAGGTGGGACATGACTTCAATGCAGCCAGAATGCCTCCCCCCTAGCTCAGCTCTGTGCCCAAGCTGAGTTATCTGTCTCCATCTCTAATCAATGCACAGTGTCACACCTCCAGAGGACAAGGCAGAACGTCCTAAGGTATTTGTCTGAAACAAGGCAGATGAATCATTCCCCCAAAGATGCCTTATTCTCTCCTGTGACTTCACAAGCCAAAACAGCAGCTTAAATAGATGCCTTGTTTTAGGCAGCCAAAGCCAGGCAAGATGCTAGACATTATCTCCTAAAACCGTATCTACACTTCTCTGTGCACGTAAACATTGCCATTTATGTGTCCTTTCTTCTGGATGGCAACTTAATACTTCCATTTCTGCTTAATTCATCCAACCAACCAACCAACTTCTTGTTTTACGCCACCTTCTGCAAATATTTTCTCTCCCATTTCTCTCACACAGCTCCTGGTGTTTAGGGTTCCTTTGGGGTTTAAAATTGTGGAAATCTCAGCTTAGAATATACTCCTTAAACTGAAAGAAATCTTAAAAACATCTAGAAACCTGCACTGCATTCTAAGGTTTTTTTTATCAAATAAAAAAACTTCTGCATCCAAGAAAGAAATGTTATGAGATTTTCTTTACAAACGTTAATTAACTTGTTCTAGCAAAATTTCACCTCATTTCCCCAATGTCATAAATTATAAAATCATTAGAAATACTGCATTTTACTGGAAGGCAAATACAATGCAAAATACAATCAGTGTAGCAATGAGTACTTGAGATTGTCCCTAATCACAAAAAGCTTAGTATCAGTCACAGCTCTTTTCTGAATAGTACAAAGAATGTGGGGAGAGAAATACGGAAGGCTCAGGAGAGTGGAGGATTAGGGCTTTTTTCAAGTTCTTATGATGATGTTCCCTTGATGTGCTATTCTTCAGTTCAACCAAAAGCAGAGATGAAAAGACGATTTCTAAAGTCAAATGAAAATAAAACCAGCAAACAGTATAAGGTCTTGAATTACTTCAAAATCACCCTGTAAGTTAACTACAGAAATTAACTCATGTGGAACATTTTATGACTATAAGTGATCAGAACATTGGCAGCTGTTCACCCAGTGAATACCAGGAAAACGTAATTATACAAGAGCACAACTCAAATAAATATCTTCCCTCTTAAGTAGGGAAAAGAGAAGGAATAGATGCATGGCTGGTGAAAACTAGAAATTTTATTGAAGTCTATGGCATCTGAAGATATGGGCAAACATTTTTTTTGTTTTAAGGGGGAGGGAGAAATGTATAGATATTAGAGAATATATTCCTTAATAAGCAAATACTTTGAAAAATATTAATGTTATTGTTTTAAACCAAGAAGGCTGTAATTTTACATTCCATCAAGCAAAGCAATTTGACCCTAAAAGGGCTGTTTAGGAGTTTAGGTATAAGAAGTGACCAACTTGGGTATGACAGCAGCCTGGTGTGAGCACCCGTGGACTCGCAACAATATTAGAAATAAATAAGAGAACAGGAGAGTGCTCTCATGCTACTACCTGCCTGGTCACACAGCATTTCCTCAAGTATTCCTGACATTCAACATGCACAAAACAGCTGAAGCAACCTTCCTTTGCACAGGGCTGAGACTCTCAAGGAAAGTATTTAAAAAATGCCTTCTGGTGGTCCCACTGCACAGCTGCTGCCCTGACACCAAGGGCAGCTTGGCTAGCCAAAAGCAAATTTGCCTGGGCTTTGCACAGAGCTTCCTCCTCACAAGCAGACACAAAAACACATCCCATATGTCAGGGAGCAGAAAGAGAACCTGGGAAAGGCTGATCTTCATAGGTGTGTTAGTAATCATGGAAAATGAGTCCCTTTTGTTTAAAAAAAAAACAAAAAAAAAAGGGATAAATTCAGAACTGAGTGAGAAATACAGTATCTGGTTTTGCATCTCTATTTTGGGGGAGGTAGCAGGAACTACTGATTTTAGCAGATCTTCTAAATTGGCAGCAGATATTCTAGTCTATACTTGAGACACAGCTGATTTCACTAAAGAAAAGGTACAGTTTGAAGAGAAGGAACAGAACAAGATGCCTTTGTTTACTGTGCTCTCCAAACTAAAGCTGTGCAACGCTCTCTCCTAAAGCCTCCCTTTCAGACAGAGGAACACAAAGGTCAAACAAGGTACGGTTTGTAGTTCTCAATCAACTTCCTCAGCAGTGACTGAGCAGAGTTAATCACGAAGAAGGAACAGCTGAATGCCACGAACCACAGAACAAACACGCCCTGCCTCTGGAAACGCCTTTTATTGGAAATTGTGGGAGCTTCTCCGCAAAGATTGCGCCAGCTCTTCTTCCTCTACAACGGCAATGACCACTGATGAGTGCAATTACAGTTTCAGCAACAAACACACATTTCTTTTCTATTTCTTACTGATATAAACTGTGTTATCAGGCTATCACTGAACTTCCATCTTCATGTAGCATTATTTTTAAAATATAAGCCAGAATTTAAATTCTAAAAATCGAAGTTTGAAAAACAAAACCAGAACCAAACCATCCCTTCACTGCAGGAAGAGGGTGGGGCAATGAAAAATAATCCATCATATATTGCATTTTACACTAAAAAGCGAAATACATGGACTCAATAGAGTAAAGGTGAGGGAAGATGGAGTCTGCAGTAGTCCTTTTACAAAGCATGAGTTAAAAGCTGTATCAGAGCTATTCTTCTGTATTTAGCTCACAGTTAAAAGAACGAATGAAAATTGCTGCATACTCCTTCATTTCCCAAATGTTCCTCATTGACTAACAGAAGGTTTATCTCTATTTTCATAAGCACAGGCTCCTTAACAAAGCCCAAAAGTGAGACTGGCAACCGTTTTTCACACACTGAGCTTATTAAATTCTGATTCAGCAAAAGCAAACACAGGAATAAATTCAGGAAAGCTGTTCTTCACACTGCCATTAATAAAAACAGTCCCACAAATAACACTGCATGACATTTAACAAATCAAATCCTCTCCCCGTAAAATCATCCATTGAACAAAATACATTTAAAGGCCTATTTTAAAACCTCTGAGGGGAATGAAATACTTTAGGTTTTGATGTTAGAGAGATTAATTAATATTTATTTATTATAAAAACCAATAAACTACTGTGAACACTACTCTGGGAAAAACAACTCTTCTCTCAAAGAGCTGAAAACTGAACATTCATCAACTTGAGTTGGAGCAACTCCACTAATACAGAAATGTATTGAGAAAGATCTTTTTGTCCTCTTTTCCTATAGCCTACGAATACGAAGTGTAGGAAAATGACTAGATAAGCTTGAATAATGCCTTAATAAATATTCATAAAGTGTTTGCGCTGCAGTACAATCAGAATTTACAAGAAGTGAAACTATACAGCTGCATACACCTGTCACAAACCTTGATTTCTGTTCTCTTTTAAACCTTAAATTGACAGTAGAGGTGTTTATAGTGAACATTACTACATTTAATGAATCAAAAAGATAATCACTTATTAGCATGCTATCAAAAAGGTAATTTTTTTTTACTCAGGAAGGATGAAAAGAGTTGATGTATCCATCTTGGTACAAAGAAATCTGAAGCAAATCTTATTAAAGTAAACAAATAAATATAATGTTAAACTTATGTAGTTGTCCAATAAATATTAAACATGTCTCAGAGATATGTATTTTCATTTTTATACAAGTTTATATGTTTAAAAGTAGCATGTTTTTTCTCTATTAATCTACTCCTAGTCCTACTATTTGAGTCCTTACTTGAGCTGAGCAGTATGAAATAGTATCTAAATAATGCAAAATAGTCACTCTTTATACATAGAAAACACAATTTTTTCCATGAATCGCTTTTGCTGAGTTCCCAAACTAAAATAGAAAAGTCTATCTCATTAAACACTGGCCAACTTCCATGCCCTCTCAACTTTCCAAAATTTAAACTACTAACATGGGGAAAAAAAAAAAAAAACAAACCATAATAAAACAAGATTAATCTTCAGTTTTATAGTTAAAAATGTTACATGCCACAGAAAACTATCCTTTAAAGCCTGCACTGTAATTCACTGGAAGAGTGAAAAATCAAAACTCTTCCTTACACAGAGCTGTGTGGTAGCACCAGGAATATGAAGTTTAGTACCTGCTAACACCTCAAAACATCTTCCTGTGCTGGAATATGCTGCCCCCTCCCATATCTATTTTCTCCTCTTTCGATTGCTTTCAACTGTGCTTATTAAACAGAAAAACTGCTCACAAGTCATTATAAATTCATCTGTAGAACACATAGAATTACCAGCTCTTTGCACTGAGGTATTTCACAGCCCTCCCAAACCATCTTCTGGCACCTGGGGAAACACACCTTTATAAACAAAATTTCTCACATTTTTCCCTCAGGCAACACATCTTCATCCCAGCCTCTTGTTTTCCATTTGCTACCAAAAAGTTATCCCCAAACTTGATTCAGTTCACTTGCTTTCCAAAATCCATACCCCAACAGAATAGGAAGGGGGAGAACAAGAAGAAATAAAAGCAGTAAGCTCTTGAAATAGGACAGAAAAACCACACCACACTAAGACAGCAGGACATTGTGTTTTCAAGAGCCAATTTAATTAACTTCACCCCCCAATAACTGAAGTCTTCAACTTCTACCCAAACTGCTATTACAGTAAGGAGTACTTTTCCTACATTTAGACACAACATAAAATTAATGTTGCTTTCATTACTACTTTTCATGAAGCTGTAAGTGACACGGACAAAACACCAGAAAAAAGAAGTTACCAGTCTGAAAGCAAGGAACAAAAAAATCCAAGAGACTTCTTTTTACTGTGCTCTCCCTAGTTCTCCCCCAGCAATTCATTTAATTTTATTATTTTTCTATTTTTTTAAACGTTCTTCTCTCTCCTAGGACTGAGCAACCTTTAAACGGATCTCCAGCACAAGTGAAATGGGAACACGCCTGACTGCCTATTCAAGAGAAAAAGTGGAGCTATAATTTACAGAGCACTGTCTAATGCACAAAGTAAACTGGGGAAAGACAGAAAAAAATACCACTGTTTATTTTGTGGTCGCCTTCTGATAAATATAAAGGGCAAAGCTGAAAGCTACCAGTTGGAAGGTGACTTACAACACGTTAAATGTTACTAAGGAGAAATAAAAGGTTTCATCAGTTTGGTCTGAAACCACACTGGCTTTCTAGGTTTTGCAGTTTTGCAGAAGCTGAGGAGAGCCATCACTAGGTCATGTGTGTCTCAGCCCATCCAGCCAGTGAGGTTGCACATGGAAACCACACAGTGTGTTCTGGCCAGGCTCCTTTCCCAATGTCACGTGACAACTCCTGAAAAATTGAAGTATTTTATAGAAAAAGGTCAATGCCAGCAAGTTTTCCCTCAAGCCCAGTTTTCATGTGCCTAACAACCAACTTTCCATGGAAGAAAACCTGCCCAGTGTCCTCCAGCACCCACAAAGTGCTTCCAGTGGTCCCCCTAGGACAGGCACACCCTCCAGGTCCCAGGCTGGATTCAGCAGCTCTAAAAAGGGAGAGCTCACCTCAGTCCCTGAGCATGGAGAACTTGATCTTGAAACTACTAAAAATAAACACTGGAATTATTGCATTACATGCTCCTCAGACGATTTTTGTTCTAAAATGGAAAAGCTACTTACTTTCAGTTTGGATATTTTGGTGGGCTTTTCTTTCTTTGCTCCCTCCTGCCTAAAGACTGGGTTCTGCCGTGTTCTAGAAGGGTACCTCTACAAGCACGCACATAACTATATACAAGTGCCCATGCGTTAATTTTTATTTTATATAGATTTTTATAATTTTTAAATAAACACTTCTGAATGTGTTATTTACAGTTATATATTCCATATACTCATATGGATGGGTGCTATTTGTAGGTAAGATATACACAGAGAAGATACATATAGATATAACAATTTTTTGTTTTTTTTTCTTCTCCCCCCTGGAATGAAGCATTTGTAGTCCATCAGGGCAACATACTACTTACCCAACTTAGGGCAGTGGGGCAGGAAACCAAACCAAGGTGGGAGTTATTTACTTTTTAGAACCTTTTTTTTTTCAATGTATAGTACGTGTTTAATTGTTAAGGTTTTTCTGAGATAGAGTGACATAAAGGTTAAAAAAAATATTGCAGCAACTCTAGAACCTTTTGTTGGTTTGGGATGTTTTTTATTGGTTAAAGTATTACAGACACTTGTGTCACGGACGAGTTGGCATTTTTGCTTGTATCCACGAGCACAAAGGTGAATGCCAGTCCAATAGATGCATTGACTTAAAAATACGTAAATACCAAGAACGCAAGGCTTCTCTCTCACTGACTGCCTTTACTGTGCACACTGGATTAGTGTGGAGCACATTTGGATGGTTAGAGGTTTTACTTTCCTTAAGCCACAAGCAAAGAAACAGCATGAGAAAGGATTTTTAGACAAAGCCTTAGTGACTGCAACACAGTAATCAAGTAGGAAGCAGCAAGGAGAGCCAAGCCATGAGCCAAAGTTTTGCCAGACCTCCACCCTTCTCTGCCCTTCCGTAGGCAGAGCTGGGTGACACACACTGCAAATAACTGAAAAAATATTTTGATCTATATCTTGAAATTTAAAAAAATTAAAAAGGGAGAAAAGAGGGGAAAAAAGGACTGAGTTCTAAAATGATTCCGTTTTATCTCCCCTACCAGTATTATGCTTCTTTTTGCTACCACCTGATTGTTTTTAACCCTTCCACAAAATAAAACCAGATCCGCACTGCAGCTATTACTGCACAACTGTGGAAAATATTCCACTGTCACTGAGCTAAAGAGCCGCCCTGAGTTCATTCTGCAGGTTTGCCTCTGGCACACTGCATGGTCTGCCTGCTTTGGAGGCTCAGCCTCTCTTCCCCAGAACACTTCAGTCTCTTTGGAGACAATAACCTGACATTTCACGGCACTTTACTCCCTTTGATTCCAAGATACAGCATTTGCCTGCTTTTGTCTTTGAAAATAAGGCCCTCATAACAAATTCCTGAAAATTATGTTCAAATTTGTGGCTTATCTGCAGTCCTAAATCCACAGCTCCTTGTTGCTGTTTTGGGGCAAATAATCCCCGGTCTTCTTACTACCCAAACACACAGGTATTTGACACAGCTGCCATCGTCCCTTGCCTTCACTCTGCCAAACTCTTTTCATCTCTTTCCTGCCTTCCCTTACAAGCACCTTCTCTTTGCCTTGTTGCAGCTCCTGATTCCTGGTTGCCGTTTCCAAGTGACGTCTCAGCACTAAGTTGCCTTTTCTTCCAAAGGGAGCCTGCCAAGGGCAGATGCCTGCAGGCTGATGGGACTGGGCTAGAGACCTGCCGATTTCTGCTACTCGCGTTATTCATGTCTCAGTTCTTCTGTCACAGAAGTGCAAGGGAGGCTCTCTTTTGCCGTAATAGAAACTATCAGTTATGTCACAACCTCTGGAAAGCCAAATCACTTCATCTTTGCTGGCAGGAATACAGCTGTAGCAGCATGAAAAGGGAAGAAAAATGTCTTTTCCAAAGGAAAGTGACTATTCTGTATCACGCTACTAATGCTGTTTTCCTCAGGATAAAGAACGAAGCACAGACTATGGATTGCTCTATAAAGCTGAACAGTGCTCTCTGCAGCCACAGAAAGCTCCGTGCTGCCCCAGGTGACAGCAGCCTCTGGACCATGAGCCAAGTGGGAATATTGCCCTTCCTGCAGCTGAGACAGTGTGAGCCCAGCAGCGTCACACTCTGAATCATGTCACTGGTAACAACGCGATACACAACACAAAATCGAGGGGTTTAACTGACCCATGTACAATCTAAGCTCCCATCATCTTATTTTTGTAATTCTTTAGTAAAGCTAACATTAAAATGCTTTCATAGAGAAGTCAATACCTTGGGTGCTCATGCAAATATTCACAAATTCAGGCAAGTATAATTTCACTCTCTCCTACACTGTACTAAAACATTCATGGATAAAGGAACACTACCAAGATAAGGAAAAAAATACATCTTTTTCTTAGTATCTAGACTACTACCCTGAAGTATCTTGTATTAAAACAATTATTCAAGTCATTCAACTGCCCTGCTCAATGTTAGGTTTTGACATACCACAGCTCTCATTCTGCAGCAAATCAAATGCAAGCTACTTCTTTTCCCTGAAGATGTGTTGCTCAAGAGGGGATTTTATTCTGTAGTCTGTAAGTGCCCTAGAATTGATATGTATATGTTAATGGAACAGTATATAAAGTCACCTCAAAGGCAATTGGTTTAAAATTGTAAACCCCTACAGATGGGATGTAGGGTGACAAGTTAATTTAAAATTAGATATAGTGCACATCTGATAATTGAGAGAAGTGGGAGGAGGGAGAAGAAGGTTACTGCTCTATATTTGAAAAGGTGAATCCCTCCTTCATGAGAGGATGAGGGGGAAGGCAATCCAGAACCATTCTGCAAGGATTTCCAAACAGCTTCATGGGCTGGAGATGGGTATTTTGGTGCTCATTATTGCTGCAGAGTATTCCTACCTATGGCAATTATCTTTTGTGGGATGCCACTACTGCGTGGGATGAAATATAATCCCAAAGGGAAGCAAGAGAGATTTATCTTTCAGTTGTCAGACGTGCACTACTTTTAGGAAGAACAGCTAGAACACAGACAACGAGCAGAAAACACAGTCATAGTGAATTCCTATTTTAATAACGGTTCTAATTGCTGACATTCAATTATTCATACCCAGCTCCATGTTCCTGTTGTGCCAGGAGCAGTGGAGGGACTCTGAAGGTAAGAGCTGCCATCCTGCCCTTGGAAGTACTTTGTCTTAAAAATGACTCAGGCAAAGAGTTGTGTGTGAAATCTGTCACACACACAATGTGAGCATCGTGCAAGAGACGATACAAATCAAACCACGTAGGGTAAAGTAACGTGCATGAGTGGGCCCCATTCCCAGCTCCTGAGGCTCCAGCATTTTGCCTATTGATTTACAGGAAACCCAAGTAGATTTTGACACCTGACAGGAGAACTGCAGCGGCAGGTGAGCACACAAACACATTCAAGCACAAACACTGAGAAAGCAAATACGCACACTGGACAGAACATCTCTAGGGATGTTTCATGACTGAAGAAAAGCAGAGGCAGCAGTTTATCTCAACACTAAAAAAAACAAAAGTAATATAAAAATACTATAAAAACTATACACGGACCTCACAGAAAACAACAAGCAACTCTGACTCGGCCCAGCTGAAATAAAAGTTAATTCAAATCTCTGTATTGCCCTTTTCCCACTTTTACAGAAGAGTGAACCTAAAAGCACAAGGATGTAAAAATGCTCTAGTTTGGCAAAATAAGTCACATTCCATAAAAGACCTATTATTAGCTTTGTCACTGTTCTATTTGTCTTCAATGTCTTTTCTAATAAAACCTAGAAGAATGAAGGGCAATAGAACTATTTCTAAATCTCTGTGTAAACAAAAAAAGGAATGTCCCTGTTTATGCTTTCATACAGAACTAAACACCGTATCAATGATAAATTACTTAGGGAGCAGGCTGTGTTCATGCTGACCTTACCTGCCACTGAGTGAGAATTTTCCATATACACCAAATAGGGAACATCTTACAGGACACAAAGTTGATTTTTATAGTGTCAGACAAATTTACTTTTCTTTCTAAATGAAATGTGTACAACAAACCTTATGGCCAGCCTCCAAGAGGCTTTTGTCTTCTGCATTATAAGGGGGAACTTTTAAGTGCTGCCAAATGAAACTCTTAAGAAATTACACCTTGGAACTTCTGAAATACTGTGGAACCATCAGTCACTGAGTCACACTCCCTGTATGCTAACAACTGACCAACTACACCTCCTCATGTTAGATAAGCCTGCACCACACATTTTCTTCCATATTAGCCAAAGATGATTGGAAGTTAAACTTGTCAGCTTTTCCTCTTTGATTACTAAATATCCTTCAGCCTCACATTATCCAAGAAGCCTCTGTGAAAAGAGCACATCCTATTCTTCAATACTGCTGTAGAAGAAAGGGGAAACTGAGGAAAGAAGAAAGAGATTACATTCTCTAACCAGTGTTTGCATCTGTCAGCAAAGAGAGAAAAAGGGCAAAGGAAATGGTAGGAGCATCACAATAACCACCAGGGCCTTTATCCACACACAAAAGCTCAGCTGCACTTCTGAGATGCTGTGGACTTGAAGACAAAACAAATCATGGGTAAGAAGCACATACGGACATACACACATATTTTATATATTTATATTTACATCATGTAGCATCTTTCTTCATATGATTTACATAGAGTGTCTTTGCAGACCAGCATTTAGACTGTACATCATAACCACTTGTATGTTTAATATCAGAACAAAAATGAAAATAAAGGCGCATAAGATACACAGGTTTTCCTTTTACACCCTTTAGCAAACCCTGCTCCTTTGCTACTTTTCTGGGTATGGAACATCATTTTTTATCTTCAGAAACAAAAGCAGATTCAAACACACATGGTGCTTTGGACTTTTGAAGGAACTCTGTTTCGCTCACCTTTAATTTAGCTCTGAACACTAACTGTTGTGGTCCAACACATCTACCCCATCGACTCAAAAAAATGTTTACCTACTCACTGCTCTACCCTGTTATTCAGCAATTCTGCAGGAATGCTTTAATTCACTGACCCCTGGGAGTGACCTGTAACATCTCCCATAATTCAAAAGCAAATTCATATCCTAGGGGAAAGCACCTCACTGCAAAAGGGCTGAACAACCTTCATGCAGCAGCAGTGGACTGCACGTGGTCAGTAAAAACAAGAGAGAAGAATCCACTCGTGATGGAAAGCACATTATCCATGACAAGGCCAAGAACTACTTCCAGCAGCACCAGCCCAGTGGTAACCTAGAATTAACTTTTAATTAGTTTTACCTTCTGCAGCCAACAGGCACAGCTGGTGAAATCGTGGCATCCCAAACTGCAAGAGCAATGCTCCCATTCATCTTAAAAGAAGACCAGGAATTTCATCTGTTGCCACAGTAGCAAATAATTAAATTATTCACTTTCGTGCCCCAAACACATCCCTTCTAACAGCAGCATAGGGTAAAAAAGATGTGACCACATGATTTGCTTGGTTCAGCAGGGTGTGGAAACTTCTAACTTGCTTAGCTTTGTATTAGAACTCATTAGAGAAGCCATTGGGAACTTCTCTTTGTCCTTCTGCACATGCATGGAAAGGAACAAAGTCTCCTTTGCCATGTAACAAGAGGACCTAATACAGCTTCCTCAATTATTGGCGTTTTCTGTTACAGCGCAAATTCAGGGTCCTCTTAAACAAAAGCAGACTATAAACATTTCTTCTCACACAAACCAAATGGAGAAAAGAACAGCAAGATAAGATGCAACCATGCTAAATTCAGAATAAGATCCTCAGACACATTTCTTCATATCTTTTAAGAAATGGAAATATTAATTTGGCATGTTAGAGTCAGATAAACCCTCGACACATTACTCTTAACCCACGAACACGTTCCACCACAGTTTTTATTTTCATATTTGTTTGCTGATTGATAAATAGAACTTTGCAACTTTTTTGAAATTGCTCAGTACAACTGGATTGGGAATGGCAACACTTGCCTGGTTAAAGAATTAACCGCTTGTTAAAAAGAAAACCGTCACTGTGATTGACCAGCATCACTCTTGTGATGCTCTGCTTTCCTACATCAGTTCAAGACACAAGCATGAGACACTCAAGCACCAAAACAAAGCATTTCAACCACAACACCAATGTTATCAAACACAGCCTGCCACAGGAGCTGCAAGACTGTGGAAAGACCTGAGTCATTTCAACAGTTGCCAACTGAGTTAATAAATTGAAGTGACACATGGGAAAGAAAGGTCAAAAAACCCCCAACGCACAAACAAAAAAAAAACTCCACAAAACCACCACAATAAAAATTCATATGGCTTCTTTCTTAGAGCCTGTTAATGCAACTAGAAAAACTGGTCCCACTGATGTTAGCAGGCTATACAGCAAACTCATGATCTTTGTATTTTACATCAGGGGAGACTCAACTGATATAAAATGTTATTAGTGCCTGTGAAGTGCCCTGGCTGAAAAGCTGTCCAGGGATTACAATAATTAAAAACTATTCAGGCTCTGCCCCTTAAATCTGATTCTACTCTACCATTCAATTTTTTCTTTCAACTGTGAGAAGGATTTGGCCTTAAATTACAATACTCTGATAGCTAAATTTACAGAATTAGCAATACCCTGAAAATGTAAAACCGCAGAGAGAAAAGAGAGCTCATAAAAAATAAACCTTATGGGATTGTCAATTAAGATATTTTAGCTTCCAAACTTAAAATAAATGGAAAATATGCCATATGAACCTCTGTAGATATTCAATCATTTTATTTTTATTATATTGAGACCCATAATTGTACCTGGAAGGAAGGAAAAACTGGATCACTTTGTCCCCATTGGTCTAAAAGCACAAGTACCATCAGGAGACATACCTGACTCTCTGGCAGAGTGAGCAGTGATGAGACCTGCATTAGCAAAGCTTCAGATGGAAAAAAAAAAAAAAATTAGGACAGTCAGAAAAATTTCACAGGATTTAATTGCTCACACAGCTATGAAATAAAATCCACAGCATTTTGAATGTTTAACAAAACCATACCTGAGTAAGGAGTGCAGTGCACACCTAATGAGTTGTAAATATTGCCATATACTTCACTACAATATGCTAAATAAAACTACTTTTGGATTCTAACTTTACCTTCTGTTGTGCGCCCCATACCCAAAACTTAGGATTTGCTTTGGAAAACTTGTACAAAGCAGTCCATAGGTAGGCTATGGAAAACAGAATTCTTCATGGAATCACAGGTGCATGAGTTCTACCAGCTTAGTTTGACAAATTTGCTTTTATGCCTCCTTCACAACATTTGCATAGGAATAATCTTCTGTGTAAAAACAGGATCAGTTTGACTGGAGTTAACATCCCTCACTGAACCGAGGTGCTTAAGCTGAAGAAGAGTAATTTGCCAATGGAGAGAACTTGAGTATAAAAACCCAGCAGAGACAAAGGGTCTTTGCACATGGTATTAAGCATTTATCACAACAGATAATGGAAGAATAAAGAAATGCCAAACCAGAAAACTACTTCCAAGAGGACAAAACCAAGACTGAAGTTTGAAGCCTACCAACAGCCTGCTCCCATCCTTCTCCTTATTTACACGTGTGGTCAGCTGCACCAGAACACGCTTAATACAGAAATGTTTGTGCAAGAAGGGCCTTGGTGGCACTGCTTACTGAAAAATTGTTCCAAAAGAATGTTCCTGTAACAGACATTTTATGAAGGCAGTGTTGCTATAACCCTGATGGCTGCAAGCAGCAAAACACCTCCAGTAAAGCAGAAGCAGCAGCTTTCCTACTGCAGCCCATAAAACCAGGGTAGGCAAATTTCTAACAGCCTCCTATTTCAATGCCAGACTTGTCAATATTCCCCATTTACGGCTCCTCTAAAAGGGCTAATAAACCATCTGCATCTCAGTTTAAGTAAAGCTTACAGAAAACATTTCACTGGAAAGGGGACAACAGCTTAAAGTAAAGAATGCAATGAAAAATGTTGCTACACTTAAAATCCCCATGAGATGAGTGAATCTGAGCTGTTTATTTCATTGCCTTTTGTATCTTCCTAAAGCATCTTACAAAACACATGTACCTGGTACAGCCAGAACCTCGAAGTGGAGCTGACACAGTGCAGCAAACATTTTGTTTACCAGAGACATTTAGAATTCAATTTGGAGACATTTGCAAATGTTAGCTTTCAGACTGCCCTCCTAATGGGTTCTTTAACAGCTCAGGAGATGCACAGGAACTGTAGATGTATTAAGGTAATCACTCTCAGGAGTGAATTATTCCATCTAGCCTTTTAGCAACGTTTTCACCTCAAAATTACAAACAGAAAGAGCCTTTTCAAGCAACACAGAGCACCTCATTCTAAAGAAATCTGTCTGGTGGTCATGTTGCACAAGTAAGAAGACCCAGAATTAAATAATTTCTAACTAAATATATCCTGAAGATTTGCTGTGATGTTTGGAAAACTTCTGGATGGTTTAGTTACTCCAATCTCTGGAGTCCGGTGCAGATGTGCAATACCCCTCAACGGAACAACAGATTTTTTTCTCCTTTTTTTTGACAGGTGAAAAGCAAAATTAAAATTTAGTTTGCAGTAAAATTTTCATTTTGGATAGGGGTTTCTAATAACTTTTACTATTTCCTACCAAGTTATTAATTTAAATTACTTCAGCAATCTAGCAAAAGAATCAGTCTATTAGACTGTATTGCCAAATTCCAAATAAAACTCACAGACAACTCTGAATGTCAAAACATGCTACCTTTTGCAACCATGGGATCATTAAAAAAAAGACACTGACTTTTGTGTGAAGAGGAACAAAATGCTTTTTAAAAGAATTCTAAATAAAAACTCCAAAAAATCCCAGCAGAAACCCACCCAATATTTCAAGATCCTCAAGCAACTAAGAGAGTTCAGGTACAAACTTCCAAAGCTGGAGAGAAAGAAGATTACTTTTTTCACCTTTCTGTAAAGTGTCAAAATGAAATATTAATTCTTCCTGTTCTCAGAAAATCTAAAGAGGACTACCAAGCTATTAAACCTTCTGGTGGATCATTTGTGGTATGAGTTATTAGCATAATTGGGGGCACACTTTATTCTGACCTTTGCAAAACTTTCATTTCCCAAATGTGATAGATACAAAGTGCTTTTATAATACCAATAATGATTATTTCCTATGGGAAACTGCCAATTATAAGTTGGTGAAAAATGCTACATCAGATGTACATTGAGAAAATGAACACACCTACCAACAGTCAGACTAATTAAAGCCATTCTTCAAATATTAATAAAGCTTTTCCCTTCTATGAAATACAACCTGTACATTTTAGTCCAGCTCTATCCGTGTCAGGTCATTCTTTCAACAATAAATGTTTGATTAGTGGTTAAATACAGCATTTTTGCTGTATTTCTTTCCCTGGCAGTAAACCAGCACATGTGGGAAGCTGTTTTAACATTTAACCACTCGATTCAAATTCACATTGTTTGTATCAAGTCACATCAAGTGCCAGCAAAAATGCTCAAGATAAGGAAACAAACCCCGTGTCCTGGACACAATTCTGAAAGAAGAAGAGGAAAAAAAAAAAAAAAGCACAGCAAAGATAAGCAATAAACTGTCAAACAGCTTGGGGTTTGGTTTTATAATATTGACTCCAGCACCTTCTGCTGTGGCCACAAGTACAACAGGTAGTGGCTTCAATGGCATCACTTCCTGCTCTCGTGTCACCTGCTGTCCTGTGTAACCTGCTGCCAGCTCACGTGCACTGCCAAGAAAGGAAGGCACAGGGAAAGTACAGCCAAGCCAAAACTGCCGAACACACTGACTGGACAGGGGGTAAGACTACTGCCCTCCCACCAACACATCCTCACTTTTCACAACAAATTCAGGGCAAATTAACACAGAAAAGAGGAGTTTAAATAATGGAAAATCTGTTTCCAAATGGTATGTGACAATAGAAGAGCCTCCATGCTGATACATCAATGCTGAATAGAGGAAAGCCTTTGATTTCCTTCCAAATATGCACCTGGAAACTGCTTCATGCTGCTTCACATTTTAAAAGCATAAATTTCCAGTTCACCAACTGTGTTTAAACAGAACATAAAAAAAAAAAAAAAAAAAAAAAAAAAAAAAAGTTATAGGGTCCAGGCAACAAATTGTTCAATTAAGACATGTAGAAAAAGGCCAAAAAAAAGATTTTAAATCACAGAAGTTTATTTTTCAGATTTTTCAGACTATCTAGCTAGTGCCTTGCTACATCCTTAAAAACAAATGCCATGACACAAAAGCAGGCCTACATGGGAAAAAAAAAAAAAGTCAACTAGTTTTCAGGCAGACAGACCCAGATGTAGATGGGCTTGTATGACCAAATGCTCACAACCAGGAGCTGGATACACACATCTGACCATCGGATTTAATGAGGTGAGTGAAGGACTGCTTCCTTTGTAGGGGAAGAATCTGATCATCAGGTCATTTAGAAAAACACCCACTGCAAACCAAGTAGAAATGGTCAAAGTCTTCCAAATGTACAAATGCCCAAGAAAGGGGCGCTGCAGATCTTGAAGAAGCAGTTTATCCATCAACACAAGAAATACTTGCAATATTTACAGTAGCTCCAGAGATGTCCTCCCAACTGCTAACCCAGACTGCAAAAGATCTCATCACGATCTTGTTTTCGATCCAAATTTTCAGTCTGGTACATATCAAAGAGCAAAAAGTGCAGTTATGAAATCTAAGCAGATTTACTTGCTACTTTTCATTGTAACATTTAACAAGTCTTATTAGTTTCGAGAAGAAACAACAGCTAAAATATAAACAACTGAAAAGCGGCATGTGTGTCATTAAGCAATAAACAACATTTCCTATTTGTCTGTCTTTCCCCTTTGGGTACAGAAAATAACTAGACAGCAGTCTCATCACTCCACATACTGTACCTTTCAAAACTTGGCAAAGCAGCGCTTACACATTGTGTTTCAGATCAAACAACTCAATACGTGCTTCAGAGATCTGGCAGCAGTATTTTTGGGAGTTATTTCCTACTTTTTTGGCTTATGCAACCTGTCGAGTTTGGAAAATTTACACTTAGTAGATTCAAAATATGTACACAGAGAAAGAGGAAATCATAACAACCACGATTACAAATGAAGTTTTGAATGTCAATTTGATTTGCCACAGGTAATTCCATTGCCTCTAAGAAATCATTCTGATGTGGAACAGCACGTGCCACCTTCTCAGATTCCAGTTTTCACAGGTACTGTGATCAAAAGGGATTTGTTAGGGTAAACAGCTGCAGTAAGGCAGACTCCATTACACACACACACTCCCTGGTCTCTACTGCAATATTCATTTTAAGAACAAACTTACAACAGATGAGATATGAACAGGAGAACAAAAGCAGGCTCTGGGAAAGCTATAAGCCACTTCAAAGTTTTGCCTTTGATTAGCATCTATTTACAGATTTATTTATTTTACACTCAACCAAACATTGCTCCTCCATATCTAACCACAAAAGCATTTAGAGCAAACATCCCTCTGAAATGCTCTACAATTTTAGGGTTTAGAGTAGTTGAAGATACTGGAAGAAAAAAAAAAAAGTCATTCTAAACACAATGCATTTTTTGGCAATAATTTAGTAATTATCCTTTTTGGCTTTGCCAGAGGACAATAAAGGGCTAAAGATGAATGCACTATTCATGTGACATAAGAAGACACATCCGTTTAAAAGAAAGTACCTAACAGGCCAGTAATCCTGCTGTATCAATAGCAGGTCTTGGCAGATAGTTTCAACAGGAGAAGAGAGTCAGAAATTAATAAAACATTTTGTCCAAACTCAGTTGTGCACACGACCTCTTGCTTTCTTCCCCCCACATAAGTATTTCCTGCATCTGACAGTTTTATTATTACGTTTCCCACTTTTGCTACCTTGCTTCCTTTATCTCGCAGCTCTCCCCATACTTTTCAGATCATCCTGCTTATTCTTTCGCTCTCTGTTTCTCTTTCTTGTATGCTCGGCCTCAGTTGAAGTTGGTGGCAAAAATCCCACTGTTCTGTCTACAAAGGGATCCCTTGGGAACGTGGGAATGTCACTCGCCATCTCTGCCACCACTGCCTTCCAGCTTTGGCACTGAGTCATGCCAACTTTTTAGGCTGAGAAACAAGAAAGGGAAGAGTTTCCTCCACTCCTTTCTACTCTGCTCTCTCCATTTCCAGACACACGCAGCTGCTGGATTATTACAACAGACTCTTGTGCTCTGGTTTGCTCCTGGATCCAATTCAATCCACTAAGAAAACAAGCAGAAAGAAGAAAAGAAGAGGAGAGACAGGAAGCCATAAAGAACCTCAGTACGTCCTAGAGAGCTGAACCTGCACAGAACAAAATGGTTTGCAAGAACTTCAGGTTGTATTGAGGCCAAACAGTACAAGGCGTCATTTTGTGTCTCTCCTTTTCTGACCAGTTCTTTCCATACTCCGCACTTTTGGATACAAGACCAGGTCTTTACACATTTTAAAAGAAAAAGGTTTAACTTCAGGCATTGATAAAATAGAAATTTTGAATAAAACAACACCATGACTTAGTTCTTTACATAAGCTTTTCAAAAAACCAGCAAATAGTCTTTCCTTCCTGGGGAGTGGCAGATGTATCTTTCAGGGGACAGTTTTACAAGGCAGTCACTTAAAGGAATACACAGACAAAAGAAAATAACCTTTCTCAGCCTGAGACAACTCTTACCTTAAACAACTAAAATTTACAGAAGTCAAGATTTGTTTCCTCCCTTTTTCTGCATTAGAATGTCTGATGGTTCAGGTGTGGTTTAAGATAGACCTACCACAGACCAATTTGAGGCAGCAGTCTGGTAAACTTTGGAGTGTCTCCAGAAGTCCACCAGTCACTCACTTTTTCACCACTAACATCTGCTCTGGCAGAAAAAATGAACACTGACTCAGATTAAAAAAAAAAAAACAACAAAACATTACAGAATTACAGAATACTTTTGGTTGGAAGGAGCCTTTAAAAGTCATCTAGTCCAACATCTCCTGCAATGAGCAGGGCATCTTCAACTAGACCAGGCTGCTCAGAGACCAATCCAGCCTAATCTTGCATGTTTCCAGGGATGGGACGGCTAAAATCTGTCTGGGAAACCTGTTCCAGTTTTTCACCACCCTCGCTGTAAAAAATTGCTTCCTTATATCTAGCCTAAATATACCCAGTTTCAGTTCAAAGCCATTACCCCTTGTCCTGGCACAAAAGACCCTACTAAAAAGTTTGTCCATCTTTCTTTTAAGACCCTCTTAAATATTGAAAAGTGGCAATACGATCTCCCTGGAGCCTTCTCTTCTCCAGGTCAGAAAAGACCTTTCAGAATGTTATTTATCAGGTCTACTTAGCGGTCAGCTCAGTCCCTGATTCACTCCCAACACAGGCTTTTGGTGTGAACAAGCACCCAGGGACAAGAAATTAGTCTCCAGTCTCACTCTCAGCCTCTATTTTCTTTATCACAAGTGTCAGTACATGAAACTACAGAGAACTTGACAACTGAGCCAGTAACAACCGCCATGAATTATCAGTATGCTCTTGTTATCACTTGCTTCTTAGCTCCCAGAGCTCTGCCTCCTCTCTGAACCAACAGCCTTTCTCAGTCTGAGACCTTTGCCACTGTATGCATTTTCTGCCTCTTCCATGCTCACCTTTCTCACCATAAAGGTCTGCACAAAGCTGGATTTTGCTGTAATTAAACAGAACAGTCTTCCAAAGGAAAGCACGAAGACAACAACATGATCATAAGCAGCAGGGAATATTTGGAAAACAATACTTCATCTGGATGCAGTAAGCTTCATTTATTTTTCTTCTGCCTCTCTATTTTTGTTTTATACTGTTGACTCCAAGTTTTAATGACCAAGGATATTTTAAGCATTCCTGACCTAGAAATGTGCTAAGAATAAGAGAACTTTATTATAAAGAAAACATTGGCCATCTGAAGGGAAACTCAGTGTATACCCCACCTAAGTAAGCTATGCATGTTGTTTATGAACAACAGATAAATTTTCAGACCTAAAAGAACTCAATTTCTAGCAGACAGAGATAACATGGATAAAGAACCAGACAGGCTGCAGGATTCAATGGACCCAATTAAGAGAATAGTAGTGCTATTCATGGCTAAAATGGACACAAAATCTCAGGTAGAAAATACCCCCACAAAATATGTTAATTGCTGTGTTTATCAGGAACAGCAAGAAGATATCCAGTGGAGACACAGCCTAAAGGTAGGAGTGAAAACCTCTTTAGTCTGACAGCAATCGGAGCAAATGGCCCTGGTCTCTAACAAGAACGCAACTTTTCTTTCTTCTCCCCCATAAAGTGTCACTTCCATTTTAGGACTAGTTACCATGCCTCTTACAATGACCAGGCAGCAAATACTTTGGGACTAAGACACATTCTAAATTATGCTCAGCAGGTGTGAGAGTTCCACACTGGCACAAGGAAAACAAGTGCAAAATATTTCTGTGATTGTAGCAGGCAGATTACAGAGAGAGAGAACTTCATCTCCAACCCAGAGATACACACAAGTACCCACAGGAGCACAGGTCATTTAATCAAAAATACACGTCAAATATTTAGACTCTGTCCTCTACAAA